>OX333077.1:16071171-16126854 GCA_946863875.1 Alloplasta piceator | reverse complement strand
TGCGATTGCATGAGACTTTTTTTGCGGTATCTGAGCCCGAAAATATTTCGCGGTTGAGAGCACAAGTGCAATCCAAAGAATTAAAAGACATATGATGGCTCACTGTATGATAGACTAGTGCGCCTTCAGCTGCTCGAATAAGGAAGTCTTCCGAACTTGATCTTACAAAGTATGTAGCTATATTTGAAGAACTTGCTTGATTTTTCGAATTCGTTTTGTGTTTCTGTGTACTCAAATGCTCATTGATATCTGTAACTCCCTTGTTTGCAATCGAAATATTTGTCGAACAAATGGTACAAAAAGCCTCCCAGTCATATTTTCCTTTTTTAAACATTGGAAACTTATTTTGCAACTCACTGTTAAATGCGCATTTACGCTTAGGCATTTTGATGGCTGATCAGCTGATCTAAAAAAGATAAAAGAAACCTTCGAAGTAAAAAAGTTTACTTCAATTCGTAAAATATAGCTCGATTCGTCACGTGACAGCATTCACATAAGTAAGGCCACTGTATAGAACTATGATACATATTTTTGAAGAAAATATAATAGTCTCATGTTTTATAGAATAATAGAAGTTACCTTGTCTTATAAAGTTACAGCACCGCACTACGTCTTGACCGTCACCCCGCGAAGGTTAGGGAAGAATGGACATACTGTCCCCGTTTTCCCAGAATATAATGCGTTGCTACCGGGTTCACGAGTTTGACTACAGATGGCGCACAAGCACGCTTCCCTAGTCGTGCAACGCTTCCCTTGTCTTGCCTTGCTCCTTGCGACCTTGCACGACAAGGGGAGCGCTCGTGCTTGTGCGCCATCTGTAGTCAAACTGCTGCGTTCACCGGCGATTTGAAAACTTGAAAACCCGGACTACAAATAAAACCCCGCCCGGACGCTCCCCGGACCCCCTGTAAACTAGGACAAATCCGGGGAAACCCGGACGGATGGCAACCCTAATTTTGGCCGAGGAGAAAGGTCGAGGC
The DNA here is from genome assembly GCA_946863875.1 of Alloplasta piceator. Classification (NCBI taxonomy): domain Eukaryota; kingdom Metazoa; phylum Arthropoda; class Insecta; order Hymenoptera; family Ichneumonidae; genus Alloplasta; species Alloplasta piceator. The sequence continues at coordinate 16,125,874 of OX333077.1, read as the reverse complement.
GGTAAATCGTCGGTGCGCCGAATCCCGCGCTGATGTCCGCGACGGAGATAACGATCGCCGAGCGAGGAATAATTCAATCGGTGTCACAAACCAACCCCTACCTTCTCTGCCGACTCCCTCCCTTGCTCCAACACGCGCGATGAGTGTCGACTGGATTCGCGAATGAGATTCGAGAATGCGGATATTTCGTTTTCGCGCCATTGACAAAATTGACACGAGGGAGAAGGAGGCAGGGAATTTCGTCGAGACGAAATACGAGCTTGATGCTGCAAAATTTCGCGGCTATTTCGACGCATCTGGGCAATCTTCGTCGCACGATCTAAACGAGCGTCGAGACTGAAATAACTAATCGCCCTGTTGAAGCGACACGACGCGAGATTCGATGCGGAACTCGTCGTAATACGAGAGACGCGGCTGAAATATCGCCGATGGACGAGAGACTCTGAAACGTTATTTCTATCGCGACACACCGAGAAACCTCCTGGAAAATTTCATCCTTCAGTTTGGGGAAAATTGGACAATTGCGCTTGAGAAATTGGGGCATGCGCGAAAAGGGCGAACCTCTGTAGGATTTCATGAACCTAAAATTGCGTCAAATTCGACCAAATTTCCTTAACGATTGACACATGAATTCTACATTAATGAATATTAGTCCAGAGATAACGAAAAAATTCGTAAACGTAAATTCAACATTGAATAATGTGCAAAATTGGTCATTGTGTAAGAAATCGAACTACATGATGTTTGAAAAGAATCATCAAGACTTCAAATGGAAGATCACTTCTTAAGGGATTATCACAGTATGACCACCTGAAAAATAGCCGACTTTCGCGATTTTCTTTTAGGTGGATAAGCTAATCGGTCTAATTTTTTTTACAAATTGAAGCACCGATAAAGCATACGAAATTATTTTTAAACATTTATTGCCTAACATTGTTTTTTTTTGCGGAAAATTGCGTAGAAAAAAATGTTTTTTTAAAGTGAAATTTGAAAAAATGGTGGCAGTTTGAACAAAAAAGTATCAAATTTAGCCTTTTCTCGACAGTTTTTCGTTAAAAAAACATAGAAATATTTTTTTAAAAAAAGCTTCAATTAAGGGATGACGCGAAGCATGTTGTGTTAAAATTTCAAACGGATAGCTTGAAAACTCTTCCTTTGAGAGTGGACACCGTTTTGAAAAATTCCGTTCCATTCCGAGAAAATCGCAAAATTTCACAGGACGTTTATAACAGGACTGTATACTATCGGATAATGCAACATTAAAAAAAAAAACGATTTTTTTGAAAATTTTACACTATGATGGTCCCTTAACGATCAGCAAGAGAATTCTATTAATTAGTCCAGGGATAAAGAAAAAATTCGTAAACGTAATTTCAACATTGAATAATGTGCAAAATTGGTCATTATGTAAGAAATCGAACGACATAATTTTTTTTTAAAATCATCAAGACTTCAAACGGATAATCACTTCTTAACTCCCAAAATCATAACTTTTTGTATCTTCAATTTAAAATTAAATTTGAGTGATACTTATGAAATCTCGTTCGTTTGGAGAAAAAATAATCGCACGTACGTTTCCAAAAAGGTTTTTCTTCAGGAATGTGAAAATAATGTTATAAAAAAACCATCAAGACTTCAAATAAAAAATCACTTCTTAACTTAAAAAATCATAACTTCTTGAATCTTTAATTTTTAAAAAATTAAATTTGAGTGATACTTATGAAATCTTGTACGTTTGGAGAAAAAATAATCGCACGTACGTTTCAAAGAAGGTTTTTCTTCAGGAATGTGAAAATAGAGACTTTGAATTATTGTCATGGGCAAATAAATTATTTGGCTCCAATTTTGGAATTCGGGTCAATTTGACCACAATTTGACGCAGTGTGACTTTCATATAAAATCGAGACGACATCGATGCTGAGAAAACGAGTTTTGTTCAACGGAATTTTGTACGAGGTTAATCGTTAATCATCGCACCGAGATCAAAAGAGAGAGAGAGAGAGAGAGAGAGAGCATCAGAGCTTCGTTAAATTTCGCCACCGAAACTCATCTCGCAGGCATTTCCTCGTTTATTCTTCTTCATCATCGTTTTTCTCTTCATCGCGAGTTCGTCCATCGTGGCCTCGCTCGAGCGAGAGCATCGTCTCTCATTCGAGCGCAGCCTCCACGCTCACTTATGTAATGGTGTCGTGGGTGGGCCTCGAGAAAAGACCAAAGAGCCATGGCGAGAAGAGCAAGAGAAAGTGAGAGAGAGAGAGAGAGTGAAAGAAAGATTTAAAAAAAGGAAGAACGATCATGGGAAGGAGCGAATGATGAAGAGGAAGATGGACGCTTGAAGGTGCGCTTGGTCTTCTTAAGAATCCAAGAAGTGTAAAAGTGAAGTGTTAACAAAAAATAATTGAAAAATTGAATAATAGCCATGAAAATAATAATGTCTCATCTTTCCGCAATTTTTTTCTCGAGTTTCACCGTGAAAAAAAAACTGTTCAAAAAGAAGTAAAAATACGTAAAACAAAGCTATGGGAGTCATCGACGGTTGTCCGACGGACGCCGAATCCCAGAGGCCTCGAAAAAGGACGCTTCTTCGTCATAAGCGTCCTAATGACGAGCTTGCCAATGAATTTGCGTCATTTGCCGTGCATCTCATCTCGTACATTGTATTTGCATGAGAAATTTTTCATACCGGAAGTGCAGGAGGAGACCGCCCCCCGTTATGGACGAGTTAAAGAGACAAGAGGGTCCGAGAGGAGGAAGATATTCTCGATTGGACTGTGTGTAACGTGGGCTCCTCTCGTTGTAGAACACGTCTCTTGGAGCGCGAAATTGGTATTCATACTGTCGATAGCTCATTACTTACCACACGATACCGGGAGTCATCAAATTACACCTCAGCGTTTCTCGTCTCTCACGCTTTCGCTATGTCCATCCCTCTCACTGGCAATATCTTACTCGTCCTCTAGGCCCATAACTTACCTAATGCTTCGTCTTTCTCCTTTCCGTATATGAATACACTAGTTGGAAGGATACACAGACATACCTGTGCAATATTGCTTCGTGTATTATCATATTTTCATGCTGAGCGAACTTGTCTATCTTTCTCTTTTTTGCCGGCCAAAGAGAGAGAGAGACAGACTGCGAAGACGCCTGATCACGATTTTTCAAGATGATTTTCTCTCTCTCTCTCTCTCTCTTTCTCTCCTGTATTTTCTCTTTTCATCGTGAACCATTCCCCGCTTCACGAATCATTGTAATGTACGTAACAAGAGAGGCTGTCGATTGACCGGTCTCTGCCACTTCTAGATCTTCGAAGAGAGAAAGAGAGAGAAAGAGAGAGAGAGAGGAGTCGCGTAATACTAGACTCTTACGTGTAGGTCGTGATGCACCAGCATTATCGACAACTCCGTCATCTTTGACTTTTGTTCTTTTTCTTTAATTTTTTCATCCTCATTTTCTTCTTTTTCGTCTTCGTCTTCTTCGTCTCCTCCTTCTACTCTTTCTGCTCCTTCTCCTTCTTTCCTATCTTCGGCTCATTCTCCTCATTATTCTTCTTTTTCGTCATCTACTTCATCTTCTATTTCTTCGTTTTCTCCTACTTCTTATTCTTCGTTTTTCTTCTCCAGTTATTCTCTTTACTTCCGTTTGCTTCGGCTTTGCTCCTCTCTTCTTCAACGTTTTCTTCTCCGTTTCTTCTCTTTCTTCTTCTTCTCCTATTTCTTCGCCTCCTTCTCCTCCTTCTTTTTCCTCTCTTTTTTCCGTTTCCTTCCTCCATTTTTCATCGTTTACTTCTTCTTTCAGCTCCTTTTCTTTCGACTTCTTCTTCTTCTCCTATGTCTTTACCTCCTCTCTTTTTTTCCGTTTTCTTTCTCACTTTTTCATCGTTTTCTTCTCCTTCCGGCTGCTTCTCTTTCGACTTTTTCTTCTCCTATGTCTTTGCCTCCTCCTTCTTCTCTTTTCTTCTCCAGTTTTTCTTTTTCCTGTCTTTTTCCGATTTCTTCCCCCCTTTTTCATCGTTTACTTCTTCTTTCGGCTTCTTCTCTTTCGACTTCTTTTTCTTCGTCTCCTATGTCTTCGCCGCCTCCGTCTTCTTCTTTCTTCTCCAATTTTTCATTTTCCTCTCTTTTTCCGTTTCTTCCTCCCTTTTTCATCGTTTTCTTCTCCTTTCGGCTCCTTCTCCTCCTCCTTCTTCTTCCCTCTCCAGTTTTCTTTATCCTCTCCTTTTCCGTTTTCTCCCCCTCTTTTTCATCGCTTTCTTTTCCTTTCGGCTCCTTCTATTTCGACTTCTTCTGCTTCTTCTCCTACGTTTTCGCCTCATTCTTCTCTTTTTTCTTCTCCAGTTTTTCCTTTTCCTCTCTTCTTTCCGTTTTCTTCCTCTCTTTTTCATCCTTTTCTTCTCCTTTCAGCTCCTTCTCTTCCGACTTCTCTTTCTCCTATGCCTTTGTCTCCTCCTCCTTCTTCTTCCTTCTCCACTTTTTATTTTTCCGTTTTCTTCCCCCCTTTTTCATCGTTTTCATCTCCTTTCGACCCCTTCTCTTTCAACTTCTTCTTCTCCTATGTCGTCGTCTCCTTCTTCTTCTTTCTTCTCGAGTTCTTCTCTTGCGTCTCTTTTTTTCCTGTTTTCTTCTCCTTTCCGTTGTTTTTCTACAACTTCCTCTCCGTCCGTGTCTGTTCCGTCCCTCTCTTGCCTATGTAGCCTGATCTTTCAGTTTCGCCACGGCACCTTGACTCCTTTCCGCTGTTGGCTCTGCGGCCACAACGACTCTCCTCTCCCTTTCTCAACAAACCGGCAATCTTCTTCCGTGGAACTTGAAATTTGCGTGAAACGAAAGTGCCAGGTTGCCCGTTCTGCCTTCTTCGGCACAGGCTCTCCCCCCCCCCTCTCTCTCTCACTCGGCTGCGGCCATGCTTGAGATTTTCTTCGTCGATTCTTCGGGCTAAGGCAAACGAATGGACGCCACGAACGCACGGAGACGCGCCTCATCTACCACGATTTTATTTTGCTTGTACTTTTTTTTCGAAACAGATTTTCCTGAACAACGATCCATCGAGACTATCGCCTTGATCAATAGACCGGCCATTCCAACGTATGATTGGACTAATTTCATTTTAATTCGGTTTTTTTTCTCAAAAGCTTGCTTTTTACGGCGTCCATCGTTCACTCAGATGCGATCTTTTATCGTGATTTCACTCCGGCTTGTTTTCACGAACGAATTTGTATATCGGTTTCGTTTTCTCGTGTCGTTTTTATGGTCGTTCGCAAAGCCCATTAGCCCTTTATCTGCTTATGTACGGGCGTGTATTACAAACGTTTGTGTGTCGCTTATTCGAGCCACCGACATGGAGTCACCCATAGTTCTTGATTTACACGAAGTAAAATCGTAATGGTCTTAACCGCGTTCGGATGGGCGAGCGACGAGAGGGGAGAATCTGTGGAACGGGAGGAAACCCTCGGATCACGCTATATATCAAGAGACGCGGCAGCGTCTTACCTATATACGCTATTCCAACGATCTATGGGACCCATAGAATACAATGACACGTACAAAGATACATGTGGGATGTTCAGCGTCAACTGAATCTAACTTTGAGCCGCACCCTCTCAAATTTCGTTCATGATTTTTTCTACGATCGAATCGAGTCGTTGATGCACGGATTTCGCCGTTTTTGTTTGGGAAAAAAAATTATTTGAATAATGGAAAAAATAGACTCGGTCCATACCTACTTATGATTTGTAAATTTTGATACAAGATGGTGACTGTACAATTTGTTTCATATTTTTTGAATACGGCAAATTTTTTTTTTTAATTGAAAATTAGAGAGGAAATAACTGATGGGGAAAATTAAATCGAGATTACAACTCTTAATAACAACGTTGTTATTTCATTTTCACTACATTTAATTAATATTTCAAGAAATGGCCAATAGAAAATATCTGAAAACAATGAAAAGTGCCTTTCAATCTCTGTAAAATCATATTTAAAAAAAATGAATGAAATTGAAACGCCCCTTGTATCTCTACAAAAGAGCATGTAGCTCTACGTAAACCAGTTAGACGAACCCCATCTTTCGCGCGCACTTGAGCAAGTGGTTTTTACAGGGTAAAACTGTATTTGCACGGCGATCCGTCTTCAGAGTTTGCCAACAACGAGTTCGTGACTCGACATAATTCGACATAACTCGCCCCTTTGAATATCGAGAAGTTGAGTCGTAGATGAATAAAATTTAAAGTTGGGCCTAAAATGGTCAAATACTTGAACGATGATCTCAAAACAACGGAAATGAATTTTCCGACTATTCGATTATAAATTGAAACAATCAAGTTCATTTTTTCGGTGAGAAAATCCTCGCGATTCACGATAAATATCTTCGGTGAGAGATACAATCTCGTGCCTCTGAGAGACGATATAAACGACGCCTCCGGGGAAGTACGAGCAAACGACCGCGCGATGGGAAAGTGTTTTTTTTTGCGCGTACCACAACTTTACGTACCTGCTGGCGTTTGCGTTTTACTCGCCCCTTAAATCTTCGTTCTCGTCTCATAGTTATCGCAGAATTCAGGAACGCACGCGTGCACGATCTTTATGCATTCGTTTCGGCTTCTTACGCGAAATTATATTACCGACCATAATTCCAAAATCCGTACCAAAAATGGCAGGAGCATTATGTTATTTTTTTTATTTTTCAATTCGTCACGAACGATGCTCGAGTTCCGATTAAAATCATAGTTCATTTACGTTTTTTCAATGTAATGACGAAATTATCGTATTTACGGAAATTCATTTTGAAAATAATTTACAAAAAAAAATGGCACTGGTGATTTTGCCAACGATTTTCCCGGATTGTAACAAAAAAACCTCGAAATATTAATCAGTTTTTTCTATAACAACTTTTTCATCTCAAATGAAAAATGTATTTTCAAAAAGTAATGCTCAAAGAAACGTCCATGTGAGATCCAATTTTTCTAACATTGAATAATATTTCTTTGTTGAAAATTGTAACTTGACTCCATTCATCATGGAAAATCTCAAATTATAGAATTTTCAAAAAACATTTTACGATATTTAGTAACAAGTTTTAACATTTTGCCGGAAAAAGAGTGAAAATTACTCTAAATTTAACTTTAACCTTGAATAACTTTTGAAGGAGAGAGTTTATCGAAGAATCATAAGAGATATTTTTTGCAGAGCGTTCGATTCTCTACAAGAATATGTATCGTTCATTTTGGTACATGACTTGAAGCCGAGATATAAAATTTCAAAGTTTGAAATACCTCAAATTACGCCCCTTTGCTTTTCGGAGACGGAGCGCGAGTAGAAAAACGTGTGATGCTAGAAAAACATGTGTGAAGAGTTTCGCGGGAGTTGCAAGTCGAGATGCAAGTGTTCGCGATTTGCTGCACGAGTCTCGACACAAGAAGAATTCACTCTTCCCTCTTCCTCTTTCTCTCACTCTCCATCTTTTTCAGCGTCTTTCTCGGTGGACGCGTGCGCGTTTTACAGACCGCGGGACAGCGTCGTACACGAGCATAAACATTGTCGTGAAGAGATACGGGAGTGTGTACTATATGCAACAAAGATAGGGACGGCGGGGGGAGGGGGGGGAGGGCAAAAGCCTGCACGTGGGGCCGAAACGCATTAAGATGGACTGTGCCAATCGTATGCTAATCGAGCCGACTTTTATTTCCCTCGTATCTCGTTTATTTTCTTTCGCATTTTTCATCATCGCAAAACTTGGCGTCTCACTCCCTCAACTTTGAAAATGAATCTTAATGGGCTACTTCTACCAAAAAAAAGGGGCCGAAATCGAAAATTTTTTCCAAACTACGGTCGGTGAAAGAGAAACGCATTTTTATTTAATTCAAAGATACATAATTTGAGAGTCTTTGAAAAAAAAATCAAGAAAAAATACCGAAAAACAACAAAAACATGGCCGCCGGCACACGATGAGTTTTTTTTGGGACTTTTGGCAGTTCTTGAAATGAAACGGGTTATTTGAAATCTAAGAATCGAATGGATTATTCGAGTTTACAATAAATACGAGTAATTGACGATCGTTAATTTTAAAAAACAGTTGATTTGACAAAATGGCGACAAATTGTCAAAGAAGTCTTCATTTTTGGGTAATTATTAAAAAATGAAGATCGGATTTTTGAAAATGAGATCGTCAATTAGTTTCCAATGTTTCTCATCGTATTTCCTGTAAATTTGGAAACAATCCATCGAGTGCTTCTCGAAAAATGCCCTTAAGTCGGCCAACTTCTCTAAGAATGCAGCTCATTCGATATTTGAAATAATTCAATGAAACTTTCAGGGAATATAGTTAACAAATGATATCGATTGAAAAATTTTTTTGGAAAATGAAATTTTTCAATCCATCTGGGTAGATGTAGCCCCTTAAGGCTTTCATTTCAAACGATGATTTACGCGATCCAAGACTAATACTGATAAAATAATAGATCGGATCGATTACCTCACTCGTCTATCGAGGTATATTTTTCATTTGGCTCATCCGTGACTGATCATCTTTGTAGCTTCTCGAGGAGATTAAGGAGGAGGCTTCACGACCTTCACCGCGACGAGATGAGCGTCTTTCGATTTTCACTCGCGCTCTATAGTTTCGTTTATTATATATCATATATCGCTACAGATACTTGTATATATCAGGGCGGTTCGATATATCGCTTTTTTGGAAATTCGACTGGTTAAATATCATCATTGGGGATTTTTCAAAGGGTCAAATTTTTTTCTAACTCATATTCCACATGAAAATAAAGTATCTGCGGTAATATATTTTGTAGATCCGATTTTTCGAACGTTCATATCTGGAAAATATATTTCCTATGTATTTTGAATAAATCCGAAATATATTTTTCGGTGGGATTCAACATATATCCTAAAATATTTTTTCAGACAAAGTGCATTTAATATATTCGTGATATATTTTCCGTATACGTCGCGTATATTTTATTTCCATGGGTATCAGCAGTGATAGGAATTTTAAAAAACCCCAGACTTTAGAGGATTCATAATTATATCAGCATAAATGATTTTCTTGTTTAGCATTGTTGTAATTATGCAAATTGCTTATATTGTAATTGTTTATTATTATTGTAATTATTATAATCGTACAAATCCTGAATTAATATAAAAAGTAATAAAAAACTCGACGAGTTCAACATCTTTGAACGTGAAAAAAACCCAAACTTGCAATTTTCCAAAAATATTTACGATGTAATAAATTATAATGTATCAAAATTTGTATCATCATGAATCTCGATGAGCAATTAAATTGAATACAAAATAGCGTTATTGTGAGCCGCCCTAGTATAGAAATATAGCTAGAGATATGATAAAATATCGAGAGTGGGTATCAAACGACCCATCGGATTACTCCAGGTCACGATCCCCATTATATTCACTCCTCCGCTTCCCCACTGTATTCTTTATTCCTACAAATTTCTTCTTTTTTCTGCCTTTTCTCCGACAAAACAAAGAAGCACGAGGACAAATTATGCCGGCGTCGCGACGCCAAAAAGTCTGCGCGTACACAATACACTGCGACCTCGATAATCGCAATTGTGCGGGACCGGCTCTTGCAAGAAGTGGGGTTGCGCACATTGCACAGAACCGTCTCTGCGCCGCTAGTGGCTGACGGCAGCCTGACGCGATTGGCTTGGCGCTTCTCCCACTACGCTGCAATGGCAAAGATCGAGGTCCCGAGAATCGAGGTCGCGGTGTAAATAGAACAAGAAGGAAAACTCGCGAAGAATTTCGAAACGGCCGAGCAGCATTTTCGGTCATTCTTGTTTGAAACTCCATTAAGATAAGAAGAGGTCTGGCCTTTTCTCTCGACACTTTCGCTTAATCTCCACGGTTGACAAAACGCAAGGGTTTGAATTTAGAAAAAAAAAACATTTTTTTTAATCTTCAGCGAAAAAAAAGTGTCCTCGCCCACGAGAATTCCTAGATGAATTCTCTCTGCGTCTTCAGTGGAAGAAAAGAATAAATGAGTTTGTGGCGGGAAGGAAGAAAAAAAAAACGAGATTGATGAATTTGCGAAAAAAATCACAAAAAATTGAAATAAAATGAGAAGGAGAGATAAATGAATGTGGGACGTTGGAATCAGAGCGTTTTCGCCGCGGCGGCCATCGATCGTCGTCGTTGAAGCTGCATTTACAGTACTTGGAGATAGAAAGAGAGAAAGAGAGAGAGAGAGAGAGAGAGAGAGAGAAGAGGGCACGTTATACCATAGGAGGGCCAAAACTGCTTTTGGAAGGCGAATCAACGGTGCTGCCTCGTCGTCTTTGGCCGCTGTACCTCGATGGGGCACGCGGCTGTTCAATATATATAAACTCTCCTCGAGGATCGATTTACGACGCTGGACGCTACCAAAAAGAACTATCCCCGTCGCCTGATTTACATACCTACCGATCGCCGGTATTCAATTCGTGGCTTTTTACGTGTATACACGTTAGCCCTGTAGCAGGACACTTGGGATTCTCGCGCGCGTGCACACGCCTCGCGTCAGGTTTTTCTTAAGGGGGTAAAAACGGGTTTTCAGCGTCAAAACGGTGATTTTCAATAATAATTTATAATTTTTGTAGGATGCCTACAAATATGACGCATCGTCTAGCATTTGAGACACCAAATGGAAAGATTTTTGGGACTAGTTGGAACTCTTAAGATGCAGCAGTTCCCTGAAAAATCGTGTTTTGAGGTTTTACACTTTGCGCACGATTCAGAATAAACCGCTCGACGGATTTTCTTCTACGACGTCTCTTCTTTTCGTGACACTTTTCCTCGTGGGATGAACGCAGGACATTTTTTTTCAGCCCTTTATTTCGGAGTTGCAGGTCTGTTTTGAAATTGTTAGCCTATTTTGAACTTTCCAGGCAATATTTCAATATTATCAATATTTCAAGTTACATCGATGCTCTAATTTTCTAAATACCTTAAAAAAATTGTTATGAAAGTTTAAATTCGTCAATTTATATTGGAAGAATATATAGGCCTATGCCTTTCCCCGGCATAAATTTAATACAATATATCGATATAAACATGCGATATATCTAAATATATTTAATATATTCCACATATATTTTCGATATACGTTACACAAAGTTTATTTATATGATGGAGAATCAAAAGTACGGATGTAATTTTTCTTTTTTGGAGCAATACAGATCAAATCCAGTCGCAATGGAAAGCCGAAAAACCGATGGTTTTCATGAAAATTGCGCGGTGTGTGAAAATCCATGGGCCAATAGGACCGTATAGAACTGTATTCGAAATTTCGTTCGGTTGCTACATGCATCGGATACTATAGAACGAGAAAGGAATAGGCAAAGAAAGAGAGAGAGAGAGAGAGAGAGAGAGAGAGAGAGAGAGATTGAGAGAGAGAGAGCCAGAGGGAGAGGGAACAAGAGAGAGAGATGAGAGACAGAGATGATGATGATTTGTGTTGATCGATCTCGCTGGTCCATTCGCGGTCCTACGAGATCGTTTCCGGTGTTTGGGACCGCGGGAGAAAGATCGGACGATGCCGAGAACACGCAAAACACATAAAAGTCTCGGCGCACGACACCCGATCGTGTCACACCCATATATAAATATATTTATCCCCATCTCTCTCTTTCTCTCTCTCTCTCTCTCTCTCTCTCTCTCTCTCGTGCCATTCCGATGCTCTTTTTGAATGGGGCACCTGCGCGCCCCAACGGAAAAAAGGAATCGACGCGATATCTATCGTGGGGGGAGGGGGAGGGTAGTGGGGGGCAAGGGGTAGGGGGAGAAATTCGAATGCCATTCGGAAGAGAGAAGGGCGACCGAGTTATTGGGCATCAGGGGTGAGAGAGCGTCCGGGACGCGAGTGGAGTACGTCCATCACTGGTCCGACTGACCGGTAGGCTCTCTCTCTCTCTCTCTCTTTCCTTCTCTCCGGCCCCTCTCTCTCTCTTTCTCTCGCCTTTTTTTCGTTCGTATTGTACCCACGATGTTTCCTCTCTTCTTTGCCACTCTTCCAGGCACTTTCCTCCACACCGCAAACCTCTCTTCTTTCTCTTCGTCTCTTTCCTCTCTCTTTCGCATTTTTCTCTCCTCGTCTCTTTCCTCTCTCCTTCGCGTTTTTCTCGCCTCTTCTCTACTCTCCGCCATAAACGATCCTTTCTCTTTCGCTCGGTCGGGCCCTGTACCGGGCACAATGCCCCCGCGCCCATCTTTCACTCGACCTCCCCTTCCCCTCCCCCCTTCCCCATCCCCTGACCGTACTATGGTGGAATTCCCATAGACCGCCCAGTGTCCATTGCGCGAAAGCTTCTTCCTCGTTTCAGAACTGAGAAAAAAAATTTGTTGAAAATGTAAAAATTTGTTTGACAACGAAACATTTGTTTCCGGACGTTCAACGAGATCATTTTGGTAATCCAACAAAGATACAGTGGAAGTTTTAGTTAAATCGGTTAAATCGTTGCTTGAATGGGCAAAGTTTCAGTTCAATCAAATAAATATCTTTGTATCAAATAAATTGTGTGATTGAAAATACGAATTGTTTTTTTATTACAGCTAAATTTATTTAGTTAAAATATACTAGAATTCAACGAAATATTTCTGTACAGCAACTCAGTAACGTGTAAATTGGGCTAAAGTTTATCTGGAAATTGACCAAATAATTTCGTTCACCTCATATTTTATGGTTAACCAAATCCATTTGTTGGATTAATTATAGTTCCATTATTTCAAACAAATTAATATTGAATCAACTAAATTTTTTCAACTAAATGGATTTAGTTGTTTTAATTGAATTTTGTTCTCAGTGAATGTCCTCAAGCCCATGGTTTGTGTTTTCTCAATCGTTCGAGCTATTGGAATCGGGATCGATCGTACTTTAAGCCTTAATAGTCACACCGGGTGAAATATACCCCAGCCGTTTTTTGACCTGAAATACTTCCATAAAATTCGGGAGAATTCGAAATTTTGTTTGCATACTTAAAATCATACTTTTCGAAAATAATCGGTATGGTCGTTTAGAAAAGAGTTGAAAGTACATTGCAGTATTTTTTTTATGATTATTTTTTTAATAATTTATCACATTGCAAAATGATTGGGGTTAATTTCACCCCACAATGACTTTTACGTAATTTTTTCGGGTGTGAGTATTAAGGGTTAAATTGATGCAGTGATTTAATATTACAGCTTTTGTTATTGAGCAAAAAAATACTTGTGCATAGTAGCACAAATGGTAAAAGGAAAATAGAAAAGTTTGGGTCAGAGGAGATAAAATAGTGTAAAAAAATTGAAATTTTCTCGCAGGATTCGAGTTTAAGTTTGAAGTACTGAATTGCAGTACAAAATTTCAAGATCTTTTCTCCTTGAAATTTGGATTCAACAATTACTCATCCCGATTGAACTAAAAGTACAAATTTGATTTTGGAAAAATTCGTCATTTTACTAGCTTGTGGATTTATTAACGTAAGTTGAGCTATTTTTCCTTAAATTCATAGTTATACTTTTCTTTTACATCAAAAGTGAGAACTCGGTTATTCACATTTACCTCAATTCGCCATAAATGCTTCTTCAAACGTGTATAAAAATTTTCTTAAATCGACAAAATCTTGAGGTCAATTTATCTGTGCTCACTTGAAAATTAAAAAAAAAATTTCAATTGAGATTTAAAAATCCAAATTTGAGATTGAGTTATTACAATTTAAGATTCAAAAATTCAGATATTATGCATCTGTTTTCGAATATTTATTGAACACACAAAGACGAAAAATATATTTCAAAATAAAGTATCCTGAAAATATATTCTGGCGAATGCACGTTCCAAAAATTCGATGTATAAAATCTATGAAATATATTTTTTATAGATTTATTTTACATGAGTATTGCGAGCAGTGAACAAAGAATTTGAAGCCAATGCAATATTTTTCGTCAAAAAAATAATAAGTATTCATTAAATCAACCAAATCTCTTCTCTACCGAATGAGTACCCATTTCGAAACCTGGAATCTTCATTTCACAATTTTCTCTTTGCACGAAAAAACTCCAAATTTTGGAATAATGTATAAAAAAATACTTGAAAAATTCTTGAAAATGACAAGAATGTTTATTCTTCAATATTAATTAACAATCAATCTTCGTTAAATTATAATAATCAATATTATACTATTATTTTATTATAATTAATTAATTATCGATCAATCTTCGTTAAATTCTGCAATAAAAAATATTACTAATTTTTTTTGGGGTCGATTCCATAACTTACGGACACGAATGATATCAAACGTGTTATAATTGTAGATCGCAGCAAGACCCTAATTAACTCTGTATGCCATTGACACGGTCTTAACGAAGCGGAGGTGGAGGTTCAAATTACAGGACACCTCCGGCTCAATGGAATTACCTCGAGCTAAATATCTTATTTTATCCTTTTTTTTCTCTCGGTTTTTGTCGAGTTGCGCAGCTGCGCCGTCGATCTAACAATAAGTGCGCATAAAACGTAAACGCCGCTTGCTTCATAGGCCCTTTTCCTCCCTCGGTCACGCTGTCTCTCTCGATCAAAAGCAAAAGCATGCAGAAGCAGCATCAACCCCTCAATCTGAGGATGTTGAGAGCTCGCTCCACAAACGCCCCCCGTTTGCATAATTGTGGCCTCGAATGCGCTCAGAACCGATACGGTGCGAACGCCACTTAAGGCCTTGATCCCCTTCGCAATTCTCTCTCACTCTCTCTTTTTCTCCTCTCGCTCTCTTTCTCTCTCGCTGGCTCTTTGAATACACGATGTACTCCAAACGATGTATTTTCCAATGTCGCTCATACAGATGCGTCGAAGCAAATCGCGATTGAAAGGCTCTTGCGGAAAAAAATGGCGTCTTTAAATGAATTCCCAAGTGCAGGGGGAAAGGGGGAGGGAGATAAAAAACTGTGTTCTATAATAAAAGACGGAGATCTATTATTACGAGACGCAGCCGTATCAATTCAGATTGCTGTGTTTGCGCGCGCTTGGAAATCGTTTCGAATTAAGACCACTTTTTGCATCGTAACTCCCTGTTTGCTAGACACGCGCCATTGCAATTTTTTCTCGTGGAAAACTAGGACTAAACATTTCATTACGGTGGAAATATCTCCTGAAGAAAATAGAGACGAAGAATGATGTGATATTGAGTGTTAATAATGTTGGAATTCTTTGAGAGCCAAAGAAGTCGGAATTGTAGAAGGAACAAGGAAAAAACGACTTGGTTGGTTAAGCCAAACAGTTTGGTGCTCTGAGCGCCAGACGAGAAATTGGTAGGATCAACTAGATAGTTGGTTGGGTCAACTAACTAACCTTATTTCTTAGTTACCGCAACTAAGTCATTTTAAACTAAGTCGTTTACAACGAAGAAATTGGTTGGATCTACACTGTAAAAAATTTTCGTATTAAATTTAGTTGAAAAATATGAAGTTTTTGTGTATATACAGTATATTCATTTTGAATGTATGAAAATTAATATTGTTTTGTAAATGAATTTTACATTACATGTCTGAATTTTCATATTCATGTTATGAAAATTACGTTGACATAGCTAGAATTAATTGTTGTTTAACGTGTTAAAAAAAATATATAGCCCTTGCAAAATAATTTAATATGCCTAGTTAACCGGCCTCAAAACAAGATTCATAGAAAAAAAAAATCTGCACGAATTGTCCGATCTAATTCCTCTCTGAGACCGGGATTCAAACCCTCGACCCTACCTACCATCCTACCTATCATACCTAACGACCTAACACGCTACCTATTACGGTACCGACTACTTATGAACTCCCTCCACTTGTGTGATATATGAATGATGTAGACTCTCAAAACCTTATTCCTGAATACCTGACCCCTCGTAACTTAAATGACCCCTCGTAACTTAAATGACCCCTCGTAACTTAAGTTACCTCTCGTAACTTGTTTTCGCAACCCCTGGTCCCTCGTCGAGATTACGTAAAGCCGCGCGAAACTAAATTCCAGCACTCCTGACCTCTCATAAGTTATGTGACCCCTCGTAACTTAATTTCAGAGCCCCTGACCGTTCATTAGTTATGTAAACCTTTAAAATTGTTTGAAAAAAACCGTGACCCTCTCATAAGTTTTTTTTTTAATATTATATTTGAAGACATTTTTTTTCAGTGATTGATTAGAATTTTAAGAAATAAGTGTATAAATTTTCAATAATGTATCTTAAAATTACGAAAAAGTATACAAAAACCATTTTCATAGACGGGGATATCAATTTTCAATGTTCACTCTTTTAATTTTAATATACAAATATTAAATTTAAAATGAAATTGTTAATTTTCCAATACCATGTATATCAATTTCGACTTCGCATACTTCTTATTGAAATTTCATATACTTTTGTATATTAAACTTAATAAAAAAATTTACAATGATAGTTAGCTGGGTCAACAAACCCAATCTAATTTCTTAGTCACCGCAACTAACCCAACCTTATTTCTTAGTTACCACACTAATCCGTTTAAAACGTCTTAGTTACCACAACTGAGTCGTTTAAAAGTAAAAAATTGGTTGGATCAACTAGGTAGTTGGTCGGGTCAACTAAAAAATAGGGTTGGTTAGTTGACCCAACTAACCATCTAACTGATCCAACCAACTAAGTCGTTAAGTCGTCTTTTCCGTAAACATTGGAATAAGGGGTTGAAAAGCGCGAAAAAGAACGACGGATGAAGGAATTCCACTTGGCCCACTCTGAAAAAAGGGACGAGGAAGAATGTGTGAAATTCCGCGGTGTGTGGGATAGCGAAAAAAGCCTGGAAGCACGAGAAAGGGTGCGAATTAATTTGTGGGATGGAGGATGAGAGAAATAAAAAAATCGTTGTAAATAATGTTGGGGGTTGAAGAGCAAAGGCTTTTCACGTGCGTAGAGCGACGAAGGTATATCGCAAGGTCGCGTGTGTGTGTTAAAGTCGTTTACCCAAAGCGAAATGCGCGTTAGAGAGAATGCTCACGATGGTCCAAGTAGCATTATCAGCACGCCCGTAAGCGGGGGTTGTCGCTTGTGTGTGCCCACTAAATCCGGGCAAAATAACCTCCCAAATGGTTCGTACCATCCGTAGCCACCCTGTTCGACCCATAACCCATTATATTACGGACTTCTTGTGTGCGATCTGACGTAATGTATCGTTAATCTCGAATGTATAATGAAATTTTCGTGATTATGGCCTGATTTTCATCCCCCCCTCCCCCGCTCTCAGCTCCATTTCCCCAAGTTTGTAGGGAGGAAAATTGTTTTTTTTTCCAACAATGTTTGCTTTTAGGGGCACATTAGGGATATTACTTTATTTTTCTTCACCGAAAAAAAGGTTTAGTAATATGAAGTGCCCAGCTGCGATCACGGAAAATTCGTTTAAACCAATCGTCACATATTTGATTTGACTACCCCGTTTTTTAAATAATAAAACTGGTGTCGTTGTTTCGAATGTCTACTGCATTCACCGCCATTACAATATTGGATCAAAATGATTTCAAACGAGATTGATTCAACAACTTGTTTTCTCATTCAATCGAATATTTAGTCATTTACTGGAAGTAAATAAAATTGTCGCATCAACAAAATCTAGTTTTAATTTGAGCTATTCATCCAGTTGAAAAGAATAGTAAATGCTTTCAAGTCGATCAAATTGCTTGATAAATTTGACTAAATATTTCAATACGGCCACAACACATTTAGTCTATAGTACGTATAGTAACGACCGCGATCTCGGCACTTCGCCCGAGATCCGCCAGATGGCGCCGAGCGACGCGCGCTCTCGCGCCAGCGAGACAGCCACCGAGCACCGATAAGTACCAGTGTATTACCAGCATCGGAGTCCTCAATTAACTTTAAATTGATGGAATGAGATCACCATTGCACTTTAGTGGCACTCGTGCTCTTTATGGGCGCAAGGATAATTAAGTTAAATTTTCACTGAACTGTTTAATCTCACGACTAATTAGTTAAGTAAAAGCCCTCGTAGCTTAACAAAATATTGCATATCATCAGATGTTTTGTTGATTCAATTGAAATTTTTTAGCTTTATATTGAATGCATTTTTTTCCGGTGAACAACATCTGAATTGCATAGAACACATAAACTGTTCATTCAACTAAACCATTTGGTTATGAAGTCGCATGTTGAGTGCATTTTACCAAACATAGAATCAAAACAATGTAATTTTCAATTGAGCGGATCCTCTACTCTGTTGGGTCAAGGATATATGTATTTATGGGAATGCAATTTTTGTTTCCATTTTCATACACGTTTTGAGTTAAACTGAATTACACATTTCGTTCGCCACCCGTAACCGCCGGGTTTAGTTAATTCAAGCCAAGCTTTTTTCACTTCACCAAACCTTTTTCTCGGTATTGTTCTAGCTCGTTGATTCGTCAGTATACGACTGCTGGTGCGATATTTGAGTTTGCGATCTTATCCCTCCTCCTCCTTATCCTCATTCTCTCTCTCTCTCTCTCTTTCTCTCTCTTTCGCTCGTCCCTTAATTCTTCAACCTTCAAATTTCCGATCGCCATACTACTTCACCGCGCTTTCTGCTTCACTTATTATTATAATATTTAATATGCCTTCGATGGTGGGTTTGCCGCGTTTCTTCTTAGGATCAAGAACGAGAAGGAGCAAGTTGCTCGGCAGGTTCGCGAGCTCTCTCTTTCTCCTTCTTTCTCTTTCGCGGTGGGTTTCGCCACGCGATATCTGAAACCATGATCGTGCCCGCAGCCGCTTCTCTGATGCCTGAGAACCCTTTCTTGTACATCGAGAAGGGCCGAGAAGAGTCCCGAGAAAATTGCAGGGACTTCGGATATAAAAATTTTCATCGCATCTTCGTTTGTTCGATACAGTTTTCAATAATTCGATTTTTCATTTGAACCAAGTTTTCCCTCTTTTTTGCAAGAATTGGTTATCTGTACACGAGTTGGCTGAGGGAAGCGCACTATCGGCGGGAAAGAGGGATCAGAGGGAAAGGGAGAGGGAAAAAAGGAGAGAGAGCACACGTCGAGAAGGGAGCAAACTCGATACGTTACTCCTTCGGTCACAATATTGAGCGCAACTTCTCTCGTGGCTCGATTCATCGTTCTCTCATTCTCGATTTTCGTCTCTTCCCTCTTCACCTTTGACACGCTTCTCATTTTTATTATACGTTTGTTTTATTATGGGAGACACTCGACTTGTTTTGCTCTTAATTATTTTATATGAGGCATTCCTTGCCGTTTCGACCTTGGTCTGACCCTTGACCTCTCGGATTGGGCCCGCGATTTTTTATTTGATTGTTCTGACTTTAAAATGGACTCAGTCTTTTTTTTTTTAGATTTTTTAGACTATTTGAATTTTTCACAATTTTTTAAAACGATTTTATTGATGGACACAATTTAACAATCTGAAAAAATTCTGACAAATCGTGTCAGGTATCAATATTTTTAAGCTTGGGGCCGGAGTTGAGAAATTTTTCTTTCTTACCATTTTCAAGCTTTTTCCGAAAAAAAAACGTTAGACAAATTAAAAGCGGGAGTGATTTTTTACTATGGATGGTTGCCGAAACATTTTCATCTCATATCGGATTTTTGAAAAATTATTCAGATTTTTTGGAACCATCTATTAGCAAAATAAATTTAAGAAAATCTCTTACGAAAAATATAAAAAATTAAAAAAAAATCCGGTGTGACATGTGAAAATGTTTCAGCAACCATTCATAGTAAAATAACTCCCGCTTCTAATTTTTTCAACTTTTTTTTTTTAACTTGAAAATAGTAACAATGAAAAACCACCCCATTCCGGCTCGACGCACGATTTTTCAGAATTTAGACTTTGAAATTGTGTTGATCAATAAAATCGTTTTGAAAAATTGTAGAAAATTCAAATTGAATCTGTAAAATGTCAAAAAAACTGAGTGCCTTTCAAAGTGAGGACAATCATATGAAAAATCGTGGGCCTAATCCGAGAGGTCAGGGGTCAGAACCAGGTCGAAATGGTAGGGAGTGCCTCATATTAATTATAACTTTTAATCAAATTACATTAATTAAAAATAAATGGATATTCTCGAATCATTTGGAACTGGAAAGTGATTTTAAAAAATCGTTATCGATATAAAATATAATTTGTTTTATGTAATTCACGACTTCGAGTAGTCACAGAGAGAGAGAGAGAGAGAGAGAGAGAGAGAGAGAGAGAGAGAGAGAGAGAGAGAGAGAGAGAGAGAGAGAGAGAGAGAGAGAGAGAGAGAGAGAGAGAGAGAGAGAGAGAGAGAGAGAGAGAGGGAGAGATTGATTGATTGATATTCAATTCAATGATCGAATGCCTCAAAAGTTCAATTTATTGATTGAACTTTTAAGGACTTTTAATGGACTTTGATAAAAAATATTTCTAAAATCAAAGTCCCGTCTATTTAGTAGAAGGAATATTTTCAACGAAATGATTATATATCGTCTATGGAAAAACATGGAAAAATCTCACTAAATATCTACGAAACTCTCTCGATTAACTCAATTCTTCATCGCGCATCTCTTTCGCGCGAATATCGCGACGTATAGTCTGCGCTTCCGTGAAATTACGTAAATTGGTCAGTGCGGTCGGTCGAGACTGTTGCTCACCTTCTATTACCCTTTTCCCTTCGATTATCAGGAGGTAGACCACGAATATGAAACCCGAAATAGAGGGGGCTTTAATTTCCTCGGAGTTTGTGTGTCCTGCGAAAAATAAAACGGGGAGCGAAGCGGATCGGTCTTTTTAGGTGAGCGTGAGCAAATCGCCGCCGAGAGAAAGAGAAAGAGAGAAAGAACGAAAGAAAGGGAAGGCGATAGATGTTGCTCAGAGAAAAGTGCAGCGAAATCAGGTCGCTATATTGCTCGGTTGTGGTGGAATCTTTCAACGCAAGAAGGATAAGTTAAGGACTAGGAAGAAGAAGAAGATGAAGAAGAAGAAGAAGAAGAAGAAGAAGAAGAAGAAGAAGGAGACGAAGAAGAAGACGAAGAAGAAGAAGATGAAGAAGAAGAAGAAGAAGATGAAGAAAAAGAAGAAGAAGAAGAAGAAGAAGAAGAAGAAGAAGAAGAAGAAGAGGAAGAGGAGGATGCGAATTTAACGGGGCGCTCCGGGGCAATGCAAGGAGTCCTCTTGGTCGGGGGCCGTCTCATTACCCGATCCCCGGATGGGTACCACACGCTGGGACTCCCAGTGGCGGCGGGACTCCCCCTTAAGTCCCTCGCCGCAAAAAGAGCCCGCGCGCGCGAGAGTAGCATATCGCTACTCTCTCGCGTATCATTCGAGGCAAGCGCGCCCATACATAACGACCGCGAGACGTTAAGGATGCACTAAACTCGATCGAGAGCGCATTCCTTCGCATGATCATCAACCATAACACGGCTACCTTCGTTTCATTTAATCCCTCACCATCCCCAATCAGATTTCGCCATTTTACTTCCTCATGGAAAACGTTTTGTTTTTGTGATTTTTTTTTTTATTCTTTGTTTCAGGGACTCTTTAAAATGTAGCCGAATGTTGAGAGCAGGGATGACAATAATGCATTACTTTTTTGTAAACCATTTACATTTTCAATAACCATTAACTCTTATTGATTAATTGAAATAATCTCCATGAACCATTGAATGTTAATGGTTAATGCGAGTTAGTTCGATTAACCATTAAATGTTAATTGTTGATGGGAGTTATTTCGATTAACCATTGAATGTTAATGGTTAATGGAAATGATTTCCATTAACCATTAAATGTTAGTGGTTAATAGGAGTTATTTCCATTAACCATTACATGTTGATAGTTAATGGGAGTTATTTCGATTAACCATTAAATGTTAATGGTTAATGCAAATTATTTCCATTCACCATTAAATGTTAATGGTTAATGAAAATTTTTTTCATTAACCATCAACACGTAATGGTTAATGGAGATCATTTTTATTAACCATTAACTCTTTTTGATGATTGAAAATAACTTCCATTAACCATTAACATTTATTGATTAATGAAAATTATTTCTATTAATCATTAAATGTTAATGGTTAATGGGAGTTATTGCGATTAAGTATTAAATGTTAATGGTTAACGGAGATAATTTTCATTAACCATTAACTCTTATTCATGATTGAAAATAACTTCCATTAACCATTAAGATTTATTGATTAATGGAAATTATTTCCATTAATCATTTAATGTCATTGGTTAGTGGAAGTTATTTCCAATAGCCATTAAAAAAGTAATGATTGATACATTACTTTTTCATTAAAAATTTCGCAACCCTGGTTGAGAGCGACTTGAGTCAAAACGCTGAATTTTTACTGAATTTTATCGCACATTCGTAAAATAATGAGGAAAGTAATTTTTTATTATTCCGATTTTTCTCTTGTCGCTGCCGTCGTTGACTACATTTCAGAAGGGAGTTTGTGACTTTGTTGAATACGATGAAAACATTTTTGACAAATTTTTGCAGATTGAATTAACGAAATACTCCAAATTTGCTCACAGCGATGATCATATTAATATTGACATGAATCCAACGGCATTCTCCGAGTCTAATCACGATGTAACATTAACAATAATTATTTTTCCGGATTTCATAAAGAATTAAAAATTTTATTTTTTATTATAATGGAATGTTTACGTCTTAAATCACGAGAATTTTTTTTCAAATTACGAATAAAGCATCGATTGAATTCGAATACCGCGGTAAAATGTGGAAATATTTAAAAAAATTGATTTTTCTACCTTTTAGATTTTTTAACGGCCATTAAAACTGCGAAACATTTTTAATCTTAATTATGTACAGATATTTTTCAATAAAACGATTTTGAAGAATACTTCAAATATGTAAAAACACGTTTTAAAAACCAGCATCCCAAAAAAATCCTTCGTAAATTCCCTCCCTGATCAAAATTTTGATTTAGATCTAGAATTTTGATTTAAATTAGAATATTTAAATTCTCCGAAAAAATATCTCATCGCTTTATCTGCCACAAATTTTTGCAGCAGGGCCTTTTAATTTTCAACACATTACATTTTCAGATAATTACGATCGCATTTCGTAAAATTTTTATCAAAAGATCAATTTAAAAAATTTGTAAAAACTTCATCCACTGGCTAGAATTTCTTACACAAAAAATTTTGATTAAAAAATAAAAGAAATCGGTGAAAAATCAAAATTTCCACGTTTCATCGACAAGGGACCCAAAATGTAGAGACTTGCCCCAGAAGAAAATCAAAATACACCAAAATCACGAGGAAGCAATGCATTTTTGTTTTTCCATAACCCAAAACAATTTCGTGAATATCCGATAATAGATTTTCGATACTTTGTAAAAGTTGACGTTTTCCCCTATCTCGAACGTGCCTCAAAGTAGCTGTGGGCAGTATGGGCCTCATATATGACTCCGAGAGAAAAAAACGAGAAAAAGAAGAAAAAAAGTGCGTCTTAGGCAAAAGAGGTAAGGTAACGCACCCCGCGGTGGCCTTTGCCTTTTTCTCGAGCGAAGGAACGAAGGATGATGCATGGCGTTACACGCATATGTGGGCCCCGGGTTCTCGGGCCCCTTTTCCCCTTCCCTCTATCCGCTCTCTTCGTCCTTCACTCTCTCTCTCTCTCTCTCTCTCTCTCTCTTTCTCTCATTCGCGAAGGAGACTCGATTCGGGCCAGAGAGCTCTTTCAGTCCCCTTCCTGCTGCTGCGTCTGCTCGCCCCTCCCCTCCCCCTTCACCCCCTCCCCCACTCTTCTCCTCCGCTCAGCCCGAACTTCTTCACCCTTTCCACTCTAGTCCCGATCCTCCATTAGGGCTATAAGGCCCCTTCGCATATAGGGCCCGACACAGCAAACGAAAAATAATAATAACAACAATCATAATAAGAACGAGACTAGAGGGACTATTCCTGTTACGTTGCATTCCTCTTGTTTAAACTTGCCGGACCACCCCGGATTCGAGCGAGAACACCACGAATTTATATACATGAGTATTATGTATAAATCATTCGAGTATATCATATATATATAAATACACGAGTATAATATTATTCGGGATATAATTTTTGATTCATAAATAAACACCGTGTACATTTCTAATCGTACAAATTTTAAGTACCCAAGGATTTGAATTCGAGAGTTTCGAGGATCAATCGTACGCGTGTTATCGCGCACACTTTGGGCCCGATGTTTTTGTTTCGGTATATATATATATTTTATGTTAATCGCCTTTTACCGTGGTTTTTACGAGGTAGCCATTATAATGATCGTAAGGATTCGGCCAATTTGTCTCTTCTCGCGCTCGTCGATTCGACTCACCCGGGATCTGCCGCCATGACGATTTAGGCGGAAAAAGGTGCATGACGAAAAAGGAAAAGCGACGAGAGGGGGCCTTATTTTATGGAGTACTCGCCGTGCGACAAACGGGCGGATTTTTCGTGTAAAGCGAGATTGAGAAACGCCGCGCTAAGAATTTTTGGACCTCTTCCAGAATGCTTGGCTCTGCTCCAATTGCGAAGTAATTAATTACTTATTCAGTCTCTAGCATTCCTGTTCTGTGTTTGTCTGTATATTCGCGGAGACCTAAGGCCTCTCTTTCGTCTCTTTATTTCTCCCTTCTCTACGAATTGGTCATGATTAGGGCATGTGCGATTAGCATTCGATTCAAAATTCGAATTATTCGAATTATTATTTTTTGCTCTTAAACTGTTTTATGTTTTGTGTCAAGTTTTATGTTGTTTTATGATATATTCAACTTAATCATAATATTTTTTTGTCGTTCACTAAAGTAAAGAAAATTTTAATAGAACATAACTTCTAAAAGGAAGTTTCACTACCAACGTTTTAACGAAATGTAAGATTTAAAATATTTTTTTAGATATTATGAAAATACATCGTTAGAAAAATTAACAAATAAATTCAATACGCTGAAGTGTAATTGAGTTTTTTAAAAGATTTTATTCATCTGCAATATATTTGTCCCAATTTTTTTTTTTTTAAATACATTGAAAGACGATAATTTTGAAAAAAAAAACGTCCCAACTAGTCAATTTTTTGAAGAAGTTACAGCTATGTGAAAAAAAAAGTTTTCTTTTGAGTTCGGTACAAAAATTTGAAAATTTCCTGAAAAATGTTTTTAATGGGGTAGAAAAGAGAAAAATGCAGCCAAATCGAAAGGGGTCAGGTTTTAAAGTGGTTGATTTGATATAGAATGCCCCATGTAAATTAAAAAATATCTAAACAAATTTTTTACCCAGAATCTCAAAAATTGACTGAGACATATCCAAAGGAAGGTCCTTTGGGACTACCTGCCATCATATGGCCCGGGAATAGATAATTCAATGTAATTATTAATATTTAGGATATAACTACATTCAGAATAAACGAATATGCAACGAAAACTTTAAACGCTTATATCTCAAGACGACTTTTTAGAACACGGTGGCATCGATTGCTGAAGACCAATGAATCGATTTGAGATTTTTTATTTATTTTTGTAATCGCATTAATTAAGGTTGTAAATAGCCGATTTTTAAAATTTTGAAGGTTAGTATTTTTTGTGACCTTTTGAAAGTAAAAAAACGTAAAAAAAAAAATTCAAATCAGCGCTATTTCGTGAATAAAATTATTTAAAAAAATGGCTACGCTTAAAAATAGTCACTGTTGTGTAGATAAAAAAAAATTTGTCATTTTTTTATTATGTCATTACGTTAATGGTAATTACTTTGTAAATTATTAATATTTTTCAATAAAAAATTGTACGAATATAGTTGAATATATACTCAATAAATTGTTATTTGTCTGATCCTCAAATAATCATCCCCATTTACAAAAAAAAAATCCGAAAGTCGGTTATTCTTAGCTCCGTCACAGTGGCGTTCCCCCTTAACAGGATTCTTGGGAGATTCAAATATGGATTTCATATAATAATTTTTAATTCTCGTACAATCCTTAAATTATGAAATTTATTAATTTAGTAAATGAAATTTATTAAATTTTAAATTTAATAAATTTCCGCTCAATTAAATTATGCTCTTTTTTTGTAAATCAATTTTTTGGGTTTTTGGCGGAAAATTAAATAAGTTCGTTTTTTTTCGAAATCGCTGATAGTTTTTTCGAAAAGCGCGGGAAATCCGATCGAAAACTATTGGAAAACAATTTTTTCGATTTCATTTCGCGCTTTCCCTAAGCCCCGAAGAGCTGAATAAGCAAAAAGTTTGAAATATGAGTTTTGGTGTGTTCCAAAGAGTATTATAGCTAGAGAACTGTAAATTGGTGTACAATATACTTTCAGGCAACACTAAAACATACTCAAGTTTCAAGCAATTCGAAAAAGGTCAGCCTAGAAAGGGTCCAGATGATTCGGAATACCTCATATACTTGATAAACTGCTTTTTGTCGAATCCTCAAATAATCATCTCTACTTACAAAAAAAAATCCTAAAAATCGACTATTTTTAGCGGTCTCAAAAAGCCATTTTCTGCGTCTCAAAAAGCCATAATTTTACTATGCGAAAAAAATCACTCGTGTCTCGTCCGGCCCTCGTCGACGTCTCCGAGCAATAAAGACACGATTGCCGGGCTCAAAGAGTCACGTTACGTCCTTCAATCGTCGCGATAAATGAAAAGGTGGAAGAATATCGAGGTTCACGATCGCGCGCAGAGTTGAGCTCGCGCGAATCCAGCGCCGCGGAGCTCACACTCGAAGCGATTATTAATTTTTAATTACACACTAACGGGATCACGTGCAGCGTTCTTTGCTTCTACCGTCCGCTTGCCGAAAAGCTCGTATAATTCGCGAGTGAATAAATGAAGGAGAGAAAAGAAAAGCGAAGAGAAGGAAAAGAAAAATACAGGCAGCAGCAACGTGCGGAGAAGCAAGTGTGTACGATTATTACGAAAGGCGCGAGGTAAGAGGCTTGCCCAGTCTTCTCACCTGTCCGTGCGATTTTAATTTACATAAAGTTAACCACCTTTACCGAAAAGAGAGAGAAAGCAATAAGTCGATCGAAATCTCTCTCTCTCTCTCTCTCTCTCTCTCTCTCTCTCTCTCTCTCTCTCTCTCTCTCTCTCTCTCTCTCTCTCTCTCGCTCTCTCTCTCTCTCTCTCGCTCTCTCTCTCTCTCTCTCTCTCGTTCTCTCTCTCTCTCTCTCTCTCTCTCTCTCTCTCTCTCTCTCTCCCTCTCTCTTCCTTTCTGTCTCCTCATCGTTCGTCGGACAAAATATTATAGGAGAAATTTCATCGGCATCAATCATCATTACTTTAAAATTTTCACTTACGATTCGCCATACTTGTATGCGATACTCTTTTTCTTCCATACATCTTACGATGAGTTTAACAAAATCGTAAATCATGCGAGAGATAATAACGAAGAAGCGACTTTTTGGTGTTTTGCTTCCTCATAGAGGAAGCTTTGTTTTCGTGAAAAAAAATTGTTTTCGAGATTTTTGTGCCAAAATGTGTTCAAAATGTCCCGAAACACCTGACTTTCTGATGTGTAATTAATAACTCAAAAACGGTTCTGGATATTGTGCTGAAATTTGACACACTTGTCCAGCATAAATTGCCCTTCATTACAAAATTTTTTTGTTTAAATTCTAACGGGTGTTCAGTACTGAGAAAAAAGTTCAGTTAAAACAACTACATCCAATTAGTTGAAAAAAATTTAATTGATTCAATATAAATTTATTTGAAATAATGAAACTATAATTAATTCAACAAATGGATTTGGTTAACCATAAGATATGATGTGAACGAAATTATTTGGTCAATTTCCAGATACAGTTTAGTCCAATTTACGCGTTACTGAGTTGCTGTACAGAAATATTTCGTTGATATCTAGTATACTTTAACTTGATAAATTTAGCTGTAACAAAAAAACAATTCGTATTTTCAATCTATTTATTTGGTACAAAGATATTTATTTGATTGAACCGAAACTTTGCCCATTCAAGCAACGATTTAACCGATTTAACTAAAACTTCCACTGTATCTTTGTTGAATTATCAAAATGATCTCGTTGAACGTCCGGAAACAAATATTTGGTTGAGTCAAACAAATTTTTGCATTTTCAACAACAAAAAATTCTCAGTGAGATCTTATCGACTTTTTACGTTTTGCAACAATGGCGTAAACTTCTATAATTTTCAAGATATTGCACTCAAACTTTGTACAGAATGTATCTATAAAGGTTGTATGCTATTCAATTTGACAAAAATCGATCGAAAGATTGAATTTTTATTAAATTTTGAATTTTTCGAAAAATACCGTAAACGCTTTAACTTGCAACATTTTCAAGATATTCAGTGAAACATTGTAAGGAACTAGTATAGCTATCAAGGTTGTTCGCTGTTGAATTTGGCGAAAATCCATCGAGGGATTAAGATTTATGAAATTTTTTTTTTTTTTTAAATAGCGTAAACGCTCTAACTTGTGCAATTTTTAAGATATTTCACTGAAACTTTGCGCAGAGCTAATATAACTATCGAGGATGTTCGTTTTTAAATTTGGCGAAAATCGATAGAATGATTAAACCTGTATCAAATTTTTTTGTTTTTTTTTTAAATAGCGTACTCTAACTTCGGCAATTTGCGTGATATTGTACTGAAATTTTGTACACATTCAAAATAGTGATCAAGGTTGTTCGCTATTGAATTTGGCAAAAATCGAATTTGGCAAGGAGTAAATTTGAAAGAACTTGGCAAATTTGTACATTGATTATTCATGTTTTTCGATAGTTAAGAAAGCTTCCCTTATGAGGAAGCCAAATTTGATCGCCAAACTTTGTGATAAGGGAAGCTGTGTGAACTATGAATAAAGATGAGGAAGCAATGTGCAAATTGCCAATTTGCAGGGTTTCTTCATTTGGCGAGTGAACTGGGAAAATCGTGAGGAATTTAATTCAATGTGACTCCTCGAGTTATTCAAGTTGGACTTGATTTTAAAATTCAAAAAACCACTTTTCAAAAATATTTTTGACAGTATATTATATTATGTTCGAAACTATGTTTTTAAATATTCAAAAATGTAATAAATCGATATTTTTGGAATTTCTTCAGGCATTTTCTCTACACAAAACCTACTCAATCGAAGGATTTTGTTTTCTCAAGTATCCTTCCGATTTTATGAATGAACAATGCAATTTTTCGTAAATCAAAATCTACACTCGAAATTTGAACATCCGCCATTTTGTTTAAATTTCATACTTGAAAATTTTCTCCGACCGAACACGCATGAACAAAAAATGTTCCTTTATTTCATTATCAATGACTCGATTCTAAATGATACGGTTCACCGGAAATAGCCATCAAAAAAATGATTCCCGGACAACTTCCGGCTTTAACTTCGCAGTAATTATCGAATAATTGTAACACAAATTACCGATTGTTTTCACGATATTTATTTTCTGTAAAAAAATATGTTACGAATCAACGCATTACATTGCACATAACATTACATTACATATTCCATATTACATTTTATTACATATTACACTCCGTATTACATATTATATCACATTACACATTGAACATATGAATTAACTTTTGACAAAAAAGGAGTTGATGTAACTTTGATGATGTAAGTTACTCCCTCTTGCCTTCTCCTGTTCGTAAACTAACCTAACCTGTACGTAAAGTTCAGGTGAACGCATAAGTATTACGATTGTGTGCTCTGTGTTAAAACGTTGATGTACATATGTACACAGAAGCGGAGAGGTTATGGCAACGGACTATAGCAAGGAGCAGTAGTCAACGGCGACACGCGATCGTCGACGTGCTTGCTGTAAATTATTGCGATTTCTTTCGCGCAACCCTTGTTTATAGGGGGGTGCGTCGTTATACGATCGAGGCTCGCGATATCGTGGCGAGAGTCCGACATCAAAGGCCCTTTCTCTCTCTTTCTTTCTCTCTGCCTCTATTTGCACGATCCTGGCAAACTCGCGACCAGCACCGGATCTCTTCAACGACTTGTCGAGGACTCCTGTCACGTCGTCGTTGACCCAAACACCGAGGACGTACAATAACTAGCTTGCAAATATTCACCGTCTGCCATTATCACGAGAGGTCAATTTCTCCATTATTCTTCCACCAGCGAGTTTATCGTTCCACGTTGAAGTGGCATTCGTTTACATCTGGGAGATCGGAAATGAGACTAATTTTGTGATGTTTGAAATAATAAATTGTGACAATTATCGGTCCGATCAATGGTTAACGTTCTCTGGCTCCGGTGTTGATGCAGATATTGAAACAAGGGTTGAATCTTTTCTTAGTAAGGGTTTGGTTAAGAGGTCAAGAGGAAGTTTAAGGTGCAATGCTGTCAATTTGGAATTTTAAATAATACACGGAAAAAACGACTTAGTCGGTCCAACTAATAATGCTCCACTTTTAGTGGTCCACTTTTAGTGGTCCACTTTTAGTGCTCTGAGCGGCAGAAGAGAAATTGGTTGGATCTACTAGATAGTTGGTTAGGTCAAGTAGATTGGTTACCACAACCAGGGTTGCAAATAATGCATTACTTTTTTTAAATGCATTTATATTTTCAATAACCATTAACTCTTAATTGAAATAATTTCCATTGACCATTACATGTTAATGTTTAATGTGAGTTATTTCCATTAACCATGACATGTTAATGGTTAATGGGAGTTATTTCGATTAACAATTAAATGTTAATGGTTAATGGAAATTATTTCCAGTAATATATAAGAGTTAATGTTTAATGAAAACTATTTCCATTAACCATTTAATGTTATTGGTTAATGAAAATTGTTACAACTAACCATAATGCTCGTGGTTGACGGAAATTATTGCCATTAACCATTGACATTAAATTTAATTAAAATGGTAGTAATCGACTGGTGTTATTCTGGGTCAAAATGACCCAAAGGTACTAACCGAGGTTTTCTGGGTTACTCTTAGCGGGCGTGGTTTCAGTCTGGTTTAAAATGACTCTATGGTACTAACCGAGGTTTTCTTGGTTACTCGTAGCCGCAACGGTTTCGTTATGGGTCAAAATGACCCAATGGTACTAACTGTAACTAGCCGTTACATATTTACCAATAACATCAGTAGTTAAGTAAACGAAAGATCAATGAGGAACTTTAAAGATTCGTAGGGCCGATCAGCAGCGGACTGGTTGACCAATTGATTTAAGAATAGCTGAATAATTCATTAAGACCATTTTTATTACATTAAACGTCAACAGTCAATGGAAATAATTTCCATTAGCCACTAACACTAAATGATTAATGGAAATTATTTTCACTAACCATCAACACGTAATCACTAATGGAGATAATTTTCATTAACCATTAACTCTTATTGATAATTGAAAATAACTTCCATTAACCGTTAATATTTATCGATTAATGGAAATTATTTCGATTAATCATTTCCATTGGCCATTCAATTTTAATGGTTAATGGAAATAATTTCCATTAGTCACTAAATTTTAATGGTTAATGAAAATATATTCCAATAACCATTAAGTGTTAATGGTTAGTGAAAATAATTTCCATTGACCATTAAATGTTAATGGTTAATAAAAATAATTTCCATTAACCATTATGCGTTAATGGTTAATGAAAATAATTCGAATTGATTAAGAAGAAGCTTAAGAACTGATACTGTAATTTGGTACAGTAATTTAGTTTTCCTATCCCTTGAGCTTAAGTGGATTATATCGACTCTGAAATCCTGCAGAATCTCTCACCCTGTGGTCCCGCGTTGTTTTTATTGTTTTATCTTTTGTCTCGCACTCTCTTTCGTTTATGTATACGTGTATACACGCAATTGTACACGCATTTGCGCGAGATTTCGCGCGATAGAATGAGTGGTGGATTATTTATCGAATTTAAATGAAGACTAACCGTGTAATTGCGGCTCTGCCGATGATGCATCTCGGAATGATTTGCGAGCCATGTGCTTTTTTTCCATGGCTTTGCAAGGTGAGTCTGTATATATGTATGTGCGTGTGGGTAAGTATGAGCGAAGTTACTTGGTTGCGCATAATCGAGAGGCCTGTTTGCTTTATGCACACGAATGTTTCGGACCTTCTTTGAAGGTAAAGCAGAAACATACACACCGGAGCAATATTCTGGCTCGAGGGTTGTTCTCGTCCCTGTGGATTCTTCTGGATACACACATATGGGGTATTTCAAGTTAACTAAGCTAATATTTGACCCTCAGCATCTCAAGTGTGGTCAATAACTTCTACTTTAAATTTGTAGGCTAAAAAGAGGTCCGAATTTGTTTCAGATTTTTTTCGATTAGCCTTTCTTTAATTCTTTCTCTTCCCTAAAATAACAAAAGTCAAAATTTTAGACAGCAAGTCAAGAGCCAGTAAATTTTGCTTAAACCTAAATAATTTTTAACTATACTTTATGAATTTTGACACAAAACAGCTGATTTTTACTATGGTTTTGAATATCAAAATCTGACGGTATAGCATCAGAATGAAAAAAAAAACATCAAGACCACTGATGGGAAAAATATCTTTAAAAAATTGGGACTGCTGGGCACTTCAGTATAATCGTGAAAAAATCATTACCCAAATCAAATTTAATTAGTTGGTCGAGTTGACTCGGAATATCCCATGTGTATACCTATACTTGGATGAGGGTACCAATGCACAGGATCAAGTCAAGGTTGCCCATATATATCTCTATGTTCGAGTCGCTTGACCGGACTATCGACTGTAATAACGAATTACGAGCTTTGTGAAACGCGTTTCTCGTGATTGTGCGGGCACGATCGACTTCCGTTTTATTTCCTACTTCCTTACGAACGGCACTCGGTTGAGTTCATTAAGAAATAATCAAACTTCCATTGGTCAATGTAGTTTTACTGGCTTCATGCCATTTACGATCTAATTTTACGTCACTATGATCCAAACGGTAAAATTGTCAAATGGATTTTGAAAATTATAGAAGAGTTTTGATCTCTCCTTTTATTGAGTTGTTGAGGGATTTCCAATATTATTGTCATAAGATATAGTTATAAAAAAGATGATTTTTCGACCTCTGAAATCAAGAGTGAGCTTCGAAAATGACGGACGAATTTGCATCCCCCCAATTGGTTTGTAAAGGATTTGCAACATATATTGTTAAAAAATATCCTTTCAGAAAAGAGGTGACTTCTCGACCTTTGTTTCAAATGATTGAAATGTAAGTTTTATCATTTCTTGCTGTTGATTAATCCTATCTAGTTTCCGAAAGAAGTAATTTTTTTTTACCTTTAATACTAAGCGGAACGATTTATTAATGATTTCTTACTCAATTTTGGTCATCATGTTTCAATCGGTAAGATTATTATAGTAAGCTTTGAAAATGAAGAGTTATCATATCCCAATTTGATTTTCAGCGATTTTCAACATTCATATATTGTCAAAGGATATGATTTTTATAAAAAAGGTGACTCGACCTTCTAAAACTAGATGCAACCCTTATGGCGGTATTCTGGTCTAGAGACATAAATTTTGAGCGT
Organism: Alloplasta piceator; assembly: GCA_946863875.1. Classification (NCBI taxonomy): domain Eukaryota; kingdom Metazoa; phylum Arthropoda; class Insecta; order Hymenoptera; family Ichneumonidae; genus Alloplasta; species Alloplasta piceator. The sequence goes on along the minus strand of OX333077.1, from coordinate 16,092,413 downwards.
TTTGTCGAGTTCGATAAAAAAAATTCCACTATCCTTCTTTTTACAACATATTTATTATTATTTGACAATAAGCAAAAAAATGTTCGAGAAAAAAAATGAACATTAAATAGGTTTTAAGCTGGTAAAGTTGGGGCTCAAAAAAAGGGGTGTGCTGGTTAAAACGATTGCAACTTTTTTAGAGATCCGATACAAAATTTGAAAAAAGATTCTTCATTAGTAAGAATGTCGTAATAGCCCCGACCTCAGAAAAAACGGACAAAAATTGTAGCAAAATGGCGGCTGTCTGAACAATAAAGGCGTTTTTCGATTCTTTTTTTCATAGTTTTTAATTTTTTCACAGCAGAAAAAATAATAATTTTGATACAAAAGTGGTAGAAGCGATAGAGAGTATACATTGCAGATTGGTAAAAAATTTGAAGTAAATCGGTTGAGTAGAACTCGAGATATCATGTCAGATATATAGTTTTGAGAAAAGCATCAGACCTACTTTTAAATCCCCTAAATTCAAACTAAAATACCCTAACTTCAAAAGTGATAAAATTTTTAATCAGTTTCATTTCGTAATATATTATTGCTTAGCATAATTGATTAATTAAATGAACAATATAATAAAATTTATCAAATTTTTTGAAATCTATTTAATGAATTTGCCTGTATACATTTTTTTTTTTAATAAGAAAGTTTTCCCAAAAAGGTTCTATTGAAAGGAACACATTATAAGATTTATAAAAAAGTTGACTTATTCATTCTTTAGGTGTCAGTATACGTGAATTTGATATATTTAATAACAAATATTAACAGCAAATATTTTAACAACAAATATTTTTTAAGCGACTCGGAGCCGTTCGGCAATCATGAAAAATAAAGTTTATTTTAGAAAAGATTTTGAAACATCGATGTTCCATAAAACTTTTTTATTTTGACATTATGAAAATGACACTATTAAATTCAGCGTTCGAATCATAGAGGGCCACATGCTGCTTTTTCTATTTTTTTTTTTTTGTGGCACTACTGTCTAGTTCGTTAAGTTAGAGACCATGGAGAATAGAAAACTCCATAAAAGTCTCGATTTTACATGAGTTGGACAGAAAAATTTCTGACTCAAAAATTTATTAATTCTTCCCCTAAAAAAAACTCTTTAAAAAATTTCCCCTATAAAATCCCCTTTCTAAAATTGTTTCCCTTAAATTTGGGGCTATAAATTATATAGCTATAAGTAGCTATAACTCCGTAAATTATCAGAATTAAAAAAATTCCTTTCGAGAATATATTCTTAAAGGTCTAAACTTTAAGAATGTGCAAAAAAATTGATTTTTTCTACTCCAGAATACTCCTTCAAGTACGCGGATACATTGAATCCCGCAATTATCATATGACACCTGATTAAAATCGCTGCAACGAAGCAAGCACTTGTTTCGTCGGGTTCCGAGATGTAGCACGAAAGAGACAGAGAGATAGCGAGAGATGTACAACTTTGCTGACGGAGCATTAGTACATGCATTAAGGGCTAGTAGCTATATACATTGCTACACACGGTAGATATGCTATACAAAGCGTTACTAGGGCGTTTATTAATGGCCTCATTCATCGCGCTTATACATAGCTACGGGAGGGTTACCCCCAAGCGATCACTTTGCAAAGGGTGAATATTTCTGCACTGTGTGTATATTAGTGCCCAGCAGATAAAGAGAGCTAGAGAGAGAGAAGGAGAGAGGAAGCTTAATGTTCGTACATCAAAAGCTCGAGCTGGGGCGTGTGCGAGGAGAGAAAGAGAGAGAGAGAGAGAGAGAGAGAGAGAGAGAGAGAGAGAGAGAAAGAGAGAGAAAGAGAGAGAGAGAGAGAGCGAGAGAGAGAGAGAGAGAGAGAGAGAGAGAGAGAGAGAGAGAGAGAGAGAGATATTACAATGTGCTTGCGGTGTCTCTTCAGCGTGTGAGCCCAGCATTCGCGAATCGTGCGTGGGGAAGGTCAGGATTTCGGCAACACCCAAACCCTCGTTTACGCGTGTACGTGTGTACGTGCACGATTCTGAGGCTTAATACACGCGTGTCGACAATCCGGGTGACCCTGATCGAAGAAGAGGGACCTTCGGTACGGTTCTCGAGGGCTCATCCTCTTCACCTTTCGCATTTGAATAAATTTCGTCGCCGTATAACGAGAGAGCTTTTTGCATCGATGAATAGACAAGAAAGTTCAGCTGCAGCGAGGAAAAAGTCAGCTTTTCATGGAAAATGAAGTTGAAGAGAAATGTCCATTGACTTGAAAAATTATCCGGAAAAATCAAGGATCTCGTGGATTCATGGGCAATTGAATGATTATACTGATAACGAAATATTGTAGATTAGAGATTTTTTCAAACCTTCAATGTTCATTAAAAAATGTTTCTTTCATTCAATAGATCTTCCATTTGACGAAAACACGTTTTGAGTCACTAAATTTGTTCGTAAATTATATATTCTTCGTTAATAGTCGTAACTTCGTTGAAGTCATTGTGACCCCCAAAATGACTTCAAAAAATTCAGAATGATACTTTCAATCATCCTCAATATGCAATGCACCCTTAATTTTTTTTTGTCATTTTTAAAATGGTGAAAAAAAATCACGAATGAGTAAATACGCAAAAAGAAAACGGTTTTTTACGAAAAAAATCATAACTTTTGCAATTTTTTTTTTTTCATTAAATTTTAGGATAACACTCTTGAGATATGGCTCTTTTGAGAAAAAAATAGCTTCAGGGTGAGCGTTTGAAAAAGTTATTTATTTGGACATTTGAAGAGGGGCTTAGAGAACTCTATTTCATAGTGAAAAAAACAATAAAAACCAAAAATACCTCATTTATTTCAAAATGTTCGTGTATAAAAATTGAAAAATTGCGTATCCTTGGAGACTTAGACTGTTATTTGAGAAATATTTTACGACTCCAAAAGCCGTAAAAATTCCGCAATTTTTATTTTTGGAGTTTCGGAGCAAATTTTAATAGTTTATACAAAAAAAAACTTAACTTCCATGATGTTATTTACCTTGTATGCTGATGTTCAATACAGAAAAAAAAAGAAAAAAATCAAAATTATCCGCAGAAAATTACACAATGTTTAAATATATTACTTATGATTCATTAACATCGGTGATTTTTTTTTTACACTCAATAAAAATTGAAACTTTCTCATTGAATTCAACTTCAGTACGGGATTTATTTAATGGATCCGCCATTTTGTATGCTAAAACAAAGGGCCTGCGTTTCTTATCAGTGGAAAAATTCATCAGTAAAAAAAAATAGATCCAGCAAATTGTTGAGAAAAATCATGCTGGAGGAAAGATTTTTTCATACGTGCTGGTATAAAAAGAAAAACCCTCGTAAAATTATGGTGAGCATTCTAGAGCAGAAAAAAAAGAGAATTTGCTCGTGGGAGGGGCCAAAAAAGAAGAAGGAAAAAAAAGGATTCACGATAAAAATAATTCAACGAAATACGACCTTGACCTAATTTTATCACGAGTCTTCTAATCAATCTGAACTTTCCTCACGGTGTCAATTTGCACGATGATGTAAGAGAAGGGGGTGCGTAACGCTATCAATTTTATGGTCTCTTCGTCCTCAAAGAGAACGAGAAGGGACCGGAAAAGGATGAGATTTCCCCATAAAGTATCTGTCTTCCGAAAAAAAAAACCGAAGAAACAATCATAAAGCATGTATATGTGTTCGGAAGAAGAAAAAACGACGTCACCCGCTACGTGACCCTGAACTGGGCGCGATGTTCACCCCCGATTTCAGCCCCCATTAGGATCCAACGACCGGAAGACATTTCGTCGAATAACTCGCGTTTTATAGTCTAATCTCTCCGGTATCTCTCGGGTTTTATATTATAAAAAAAAAAACAAGAAAAAATAATCGAAAGGGGGTGTAGCAATGGTTTTTCGCCTGAAAAACAGACATCGCGCTTAATGTCAGAAAAAAAAGTGGGAATGTACATTCTGGTTGTCAGCGAAGCGTGTTTGGCTCACATATACCTTTCGACGATTTTTTCTTTTTTTTTATGTCTGCATGAAGAAATGTCAGCGGTAGGCTCGTTTCCCCAGAGAAAAAGTCTTCCTGTAACCCGAAAGTAACACTCCTGATTTCCTGAGCCCTTCGTATTGAGGTCTTTGATATTTAAAGGACGAAAGCTTCTTTTCGAGACCAAATCAGGGTTGCGAAATTTGTAATGTAAAAGTAATGCATTATTCATTACTTTTAGAATGTATAATGGAAAAAAATTTTCATTACCCATTACAATGTAGTGTGTAATGGAAAAAAATTTGCATTACCCATTACAATGTAGTGTGTAATGGAAAACATTTTCATTACCCATTACAATGTAGTGTGTAAAGGAAAAAAATTTCATTGCCCATTAAAATGTAGTGTGCAATAAAAAAAAATTGCATTATCCATTAAAATGTAGTGTGTAATGGAAAAAATTTGCATTACCCATCACAATGTAGTGTGTAATGGGGAAAATTTCCATCACCCATAACAATGTAGTGCGCAATGAAAAAAAAATCCATTACCCATTACAATGTAGTGTGTAATGGAAAAAAAATTCCATTACCCGTTGCAATGTAATGTGTAATGTACAAAACTTGGATTGCAATTTTGAGAATGGAAAAATATAGATGAATAAATTATTGCAATTTTGCATGACATTTTAATGACTTAAATTCTAAAAAGCATCTACATACAATCCAGCGCTGTGTCAATTATAAAAGAAAATTATAAAAGTGTTCAATTATAAAGAATAGGAAAGCCGTTCTAAATGATCACGCGACAACTTAATTACTAGTTTTGGCTCATTTTAACCCAGGCCAAAAAACTACTACTATATAATAAAAAATTTCCGACATTTCCGTTACACATTAAGTTGTAATGAACAAGCAAAATTTTGTCGATTACACACTACATTGTAATGGGTAATGAAATTCGTTTCCATTACATACTATATTGTAATGGGTAATGGATTTTTTTTGCCTTACACACTACATTGTAATAGGTAATGGAATTTTTTTCCATTACACATTACATTGTAATGGGTAATGAAAATGGCAATGCATTACAAAAAGTAATGCATTACTTGCAACTTTGAACCAAATATCCGCCGTGGAAAGAATCACCGATCCTCAGTAAGAAATTCAAAAAAAAAAAAATCGTCGATTTTGTCTTCGTCAGAAATGGCAAATCCAACCTAACGCGAAGTGCCAGCACGTGGCTCATTGCGGGCCTGGTACAAGAATAGGGTCTTCCTGGGTGCGGTTGCCTAACTCGAGCGCCATCTCACTGCGAAACAGTGAAACATTGATCGAGGGCCTGGACTCCGCAGAGTCGGTAATTGTCGGTCGGTAAGGTCGGGATTCTCCGTCGAGTCAGCGACTCGACGACGAGCCTATCCGTTTGGGAATGGGCAATTGAGAAAGGGAAGCGATGATGGCGGTGGTGGAGGTGGTCGAGTTGGTGATGGTGGAAGAGGCTATGGAGTTGCTACATCACAATGGTGGGGGGAAAGAAAAAGAGGGGGGAAACGACCGCAGGAGAGAGAAGTGGAGAACCCCGATCGTTTTATTATCGCGGGGAGTCCCAACGCTTATAAACCCGCGTGGAATCGCTTCATTTTCCCCTTTTACCAGGCTGTCATTCGCGACGCTCGGAATGATTTTACTGCACCGTCTCACGAAACTCCCCCTCCTGTTTGCATGTACAAACCTACATGCACGTATCGCGCAAAGTTGAGAGAAAGAGAGAGAGAGAGGGAGGGAGAGGAAGAGAGAGAGAGAGAGAGAGAGAGAGAGAGAGAGAGAAAATAAGATCACGAGGGTGGAAGAGCAAAGCGCACTTGCCTGATTATTACGAGGCTCGTCGGTTTACGATGCGGAAAATATTACCGGAGCCAGGCACGCCTCGTACGTGCCCGATCCAATTCAATTTACAATCAAACCCTACCCCTCGTTCTATAGATATATATATGTTTATATATTTGACATAGAATAATCGTATGATTCAAAAATATCAATGCCCTGATACTTCCATCGCGAATTCCACGATGGACGTTCCTTCAGGGACTTTGATGCTTCGACGCTTCTTTACATGGCAAATGTAAAGACGTCCCAAGGAATTATGCAAGTCCAATTAGGGATGTTCGATTCTTTGGAAAGAATCGATTCTCCAATCGATTCTGAATCGAATTTAAAAATGAAAAATCGAATCCAAAGAATCGATTTCGTAAGAATCGATTTTTAAAAATCGTAAAAAGAAATTAATTGCTAATTTTTGAATTTTCTTTCGGAAGTTATCGAAAATTCAAAATTTCACAATTATTCAAATCCTTCAAGTTTATTTTTGAAATATCTCCGTTCCGGACTATTATAGTCCGAGCTATTATAGTTACCAAAAATCGTTCTGAATTTGCCTTAAAGAGCATACATGAGGCTATGAAAAAAAAAAATATTCAAAAAAAAAATTTTCAAAAATAATGAATTTGGAGAATTTTGAATTTTCAAAAATCGTGAAAATACAAGTTGCGCATTAAATTTTTCGTTCAATTTTTTTAATACAATACCTTGTACTGATTTCAAAAGATCCTGAAATTTTCAGAAAGGTGTTTTTTGTTTTTTCAAAAATGTGAATTTTTGAATTTAAAAAAATCGTGTAAATCGTGTAAATTAAATTTTGTTTGTGTAAATTAAATACTTTGGACTGATCTTAAAAGATCATGAAATTTTCAGGATGATGTTGTTTTGTTCAAAAAATATAAATTTTTGAATTTTTGTAAAAGAACATTTTTTTTGTAACAGAATTTAAAAATACACATTTTTGAAACAAAACAACACCGTCCTGAAACTTTCAGGATCTTCTAAGATCAGTCCAAGGTATTATATAAGCAAAATTAAACTTACACGATTCACACGATTTTTAAAAATTCAAAAATTCAAATTTTTGAAAAAACAAAAAACACCTTTCTGAAAATTTCAGGATCTTTTAACATCAGTACAAGGTATTATATAAAAAAATTGTCATCGGAAAAAGTGCACTTTTTCTCTAAATCTTTTTCATCGACGTCTATTTCTTTCTTTTTCAAGCGAGTGTTTTTTTCTTTCCAAAGTTGGCAGCTCATGTACAAAAGTTAGTGACGCAACATGATAAAGACGTTTTTTATTATACATTCGACATTATTTAATTAATAAGCGTTCCGTTCAGGTGAATTTTTGCACAAACTCAATGCTTGAGACTATTTTTTTTCCCAATTTGCAGCTGGATCTCAATTATAAAAATTTTGATATGTCACTAACTTTTGGTCGAGAGTGTATGTTAGCAACATCCTTGAGAGAAGCATTATGGTCGCTCGATGAAAGAACTTTTGTCCAGAGGGGGAACGACACTGATGTGAGAAAGGCAGCTGGGTGAAAGAGGACCAAGGGGGCAGGTCGTTGCCGGCAGGAACCACCCCTGCGGCCATTACCTGCGCCACTCTCGTCGAGTCAGCATGGCGATCTCTAAGCTCATGGGGATCACATTTTCAGGTGTCGAATCAAATAGCCGCGAGAGATGGAAGCGAAACTCTGGAACTCGTCGCGTTGATGAAAAGAGAGAAGAAATACTGGAGCAGGAATTCATAATGGAGGACGAGAAACCGTTGAATGTCCTTTGGTAAATCGCTGGATGATCCTAGTCTTGGTTGAAGGACCGCGAGGAAAAGACGACGAAACGTCGTTAGTGTTGAGAAAAGTCGACACAGTTCGGGTGCATTCTGCATAAATGACACTTCTATCATTGTTTTCAAAGTGCCGTGATCTAGCATGTTAACCCTTTCTGGAGTTCCAGAGCTTTCTCAGTGTCGTCATGGTAATACACGCGACACAAATCGATCCGTCCAAGGAAAGCGTTCACACGAAGACGGAAGTGACTCGGCGGTTTTGGAATTTCGTTCGTTTCTCGTTCTCCGAACCCTCGAGCGGGGAAGCCGGAAACAATAAAAATCAGGGATGACAACTCTGTTCAAAGAAAGGTATTCCCACGTGACAGCAGAGATTCGAAGATTGATAGCCCCGCGCGAGTTTCTCCGTGTGAATATTTTCTATAAAGGATCGAAGGCCTCCGGCGATACACGCAATCGCAGGTCTCAATTATTTCAACCTGGGGATAACGAGTCAATCGAAAGGAATTAACTTTCTAGATTGACTCGGGTGAATCGTGAAAAAAAGATTCGACAAAACTAATTTTAAATATTGCCTCGTAGTTTGCAGTGTAAAATCATTTGAGCAGGGTTTCACTATATTTTATAGTAATACTCATATTTTATAGTAACCTCAACTAAATATATCGTAACTCTAACAAAAAAGATTTAACTTTAACTACATATCTAATAATGACTTTGAATTGAAGCTATTATTTGAAAAATTGTAGTTCACTACATTCGTAGTGGTTTAAGGAATTGTCAAATTTTGTAGTAACCTCAACTCAAAAAATGTAATGCTACTTATCAAAATTATAGCATTGACAAAATAATTATCTAGTATTCACTTTGAGTTGAACTTAGACATTTTACCATCTCGACTGCCCTTACTTTTTAGTGCGAGTTATCATGAAACGTGAGGATACCATAATTTAACCCTTTAACGGCTGATGGGACAAATACGTCCCACCTACTTTGAAAACGCAAAACTTCCATAAAATTGAACATATCGACATTGTTAAGGTCGCATTTTGAAGATGAAAGATGCATCTAATCATGAAAAATTCAGCAACGCAAGGGTTGCACCCCTTCAGTCTCACACCCTGTCAAAAAGTGCGAAAAAATGAGAAATGAGCATAACTTTCAGGCAATTTTTTTTTAAATCGCGATCTCAAGTGTGTGCTTTGAAATAACATCAAAAATTTGTAGCAAGAATATCCAATTGGAAAACTACCCCTAACAGTAAAGAAACATCGAAAACCACCTTTACAATTGGTGATGCGCCCAAAAGTGAACTTTCATTGATGTTCAGTTCATATATATTTTCGAAAACGATTGGAAAATGTGTATCAAGAACATCCGATTCAAAAACTACCCCTCACAGTAACGAAACCTAGAAAACCACCCCTAGAAATGGTGATACGCCCAAAAGTGCACTTCCATTGATGTTCAGTTCCGAAACACTCATATTTCGATTCAGATCAGGATAAAATAACAAAAAATGCGATAATAACATTTTATCCCTTGATGGATCAATTTTTCTCAATTGAGGGGTAGTTCATAAAGTTTGATTGATTCGTAAGTTCTTCAGAATCCCACTACGTGTTCTGAATGACGTTTCCTCAATTTCTGGTAGAAATGAACGATGGGAAATAAAATTAAGATGTTTTCAAGTGATTGGGGTGGATTTTTATTTGGAGGTAGTTTCTGAGAATAGAAAAATTCTCAAATAACTTTTTTCTCACATTGGGTACCCATCAATTCAGATTCACCATGTACGAACTTTGCCAAACGCTCCAAAAAACAGCTGTTAAAGGGTTAAGATAGAATTTATACTACACAATGATAACATAATATCTCTCAAGGTCATCCTTTAACTCAGGCACTTAATAAGGGGCGCCATTTCTATTCTTCCTCTAGATCGACGTACGAATCAATCTCGACTTTCAAGAATCGATTCAGCAGATCGATTCCCAATCAGAAAACAAAACCATCGTCAATAATTGCTTCAGATCATCCCTATTTGAATCTACCCTGACCTTTATATGTCCTCAGTCTTTTCTGCCTTAAAAGGGTCATTCAAAAAAATAATCGTGAGTCATTTATTTTCCTAAGTGAATGGCTAGATGACGGATGAAAGAAAGCGGTAATGAAGTAACGCTGATTGGGTAAAGGTAAAGATACAGCGGAACGGATAGAACAGATCGACGCTTGGGCATCAATGTTTCCCGGGTATTATCAACGCCATGGTTGAGATGATCACTCGCCTGGGAGGTCCGTTATCTCGTTCGCGAAATGCCCACCCACCTTGCACCCAACGTGCCCCCTTTCCTGCACACATACAAAAACACACAAGCACACATACGTTTGACGCAATGGTTCGAGAGAACTCCCTACCGCTCTCTCAAACCATTGCAGGCTTTCCGAACACGCCAACTAACTAACCCCCTCGGCATTTACATTGCTAATTGCACCACGAGGGCATGAGAGTGTAATGGTACCTAACGTGAACAATACTTCAAGGGAATTAAAGCCCTCTCTTCCCTCTCCCTCACTCTGGCCTCACTCTTCTATCCAACATTCGCAAACACCTACTCTTGCACTCGCCAAGTGAGCAGGAAGCGCCAACTACGACCGAACGTGAGACACACAAACACACACACACACACACACACACACACACACACACACACGTAGAACGCATTTTCGAATAACGAAACGACATTAATTATTAAAATACGATTTGCGCAACGTGTTGCAGAACCCGGCAACGTTCCAACTTTCGAAATACCACCATGGATTCTTGAATCCAGGGTGAAATACAGGGGGATGCGTAATTCGCGTTGTCCCCTCCCGCTCGAACGAGGAGTTTTGTCGGCGGATCTTCAGGAACGCGAAACATCTCGATGATTTCCTTCGAAGGGAATAATTACAGCGACTGTGGGGGGTTGAGGAAGCGAATTCTTAAGGGGGGTAATCGAGATCAAGGGTGAAAAGCAATGAAAGGTACTGGCACAAAGCAATAAGCAAACCCTACGATCTCTGAGTGAAACAACGACACTGTTGCCAGGTCCGCAAAATGAAATCCATCAAATTCTCAGAATTCCTCAAATTTCGTCAAATTCTCATCAAATTTCTTCAAAATATTTTCGGTTTTTTTTCTTACACTGAAAAAAAGTTCAGTTAAAACAACTAAATCCATTTAGTTGCAAAAAAATGTGGTTGATTCAATATTAATTTGTTTGAAATAATGAAACTATAATTAATTCAACAAATGGACTTGGTTAACCGTAAGATATGAGGTGAACGAAATTATTTGGTCAATTTCCAGATACAGTTTAGTCCAATTTACACGTTACTGAGTTGCTGTACAGAAATATTTCGTTGATTTCTAGTATATTTTAACTAAATAAATTTAGCTGTAACAAAATAATTCGTATTTTCAATCACACCATTTATTTGGTACAAAGATATTTATTTGATTGGACTGAAACTTTGCCCATTCGAGCAACGATTTAACCGATTTAACTAAAACTTCCACTGTATCTTTGTTCAATTACCAAAATGATCTCGCTGAACGTCTGGAAACAAATATTTGGGTTTATTTGGGTCAAACAAATTTTTGCATTTTCAACAACAAAAAATTCTCAGTGATAGTACTCAATGTTTGAGAATGATTTGGTGCTCTATTTGTCAACACATTATGCGTTGACACAATAATAGATGCAATGCAAAACAAATGGTATTCAAAGAAACAAAAGTGTATCCCAAAAAAGTGTGATAATAAGATAAGGAAAGATACGTGTAAAAAAATGTGCTTATCTTCAAATCTTCAATATTTCCTCAGATTTTTATGGAACTTCTACAAATCTTCAACTTTTCCTCCGATTTTTATGTAATTTCTTTAAATCTTCAAATATCCTCAGATTTTTATGTAATTTCTTCAAAACTTCCAAATTTCCTCCGATTTTTATGTAATTTCATCAAATCTTCAATATTTTCTCAGATTTTTATATAATTCGTCATATCTTCAAAATTTCTTCAGATTGTTGTGTTATTTCTTTAAATCTTGAATATTTCCTCAGATTTTTATATAATTTCTTCAAATCTTCATAACTTCCTCAGATTTTTATGTTATTTCTTCAAACTTTCAAAATTTCCTCAGATTTTTATGTATTTTCTTCAAATCTTCAGAATTTCCTCAGATTTCTATGTGTTTTCTTCAAATCTTCAGAATCTATTCGGATATTTATGTAATTTCTTCAAATCTTCAAAATTCCTTCAGGGTCTCACTAATTTCTTCAAATTTGGGTACATTTCCTCAGACCTGGCAACACTGAACAGCGGTGACGCTGGAACAGCTATGACTGCGAAAGGGACATTTGGTTCCTTACTCTATTGCCATCTTTCTCTCTCGCGCAATACATTTCGCCGCGACACTGAGAGACGCGTAAATAACGAGACCAAGTTCCCAACTTTCGCGAAAGCCTTCTACCGCGAAGATACCGGCTGGATAGATTATGGTCATAGGGACATCTGGAGAGAGAAATAAAATAAAAAGAAAGAAAGTAACCAGCCCGTGAGTTTTACGGAGTGAGCGCGGCGATCCTTAATACTCTCGTCCTTCGCTCCGGGCACTGTTGACGCTCCCGGCAACGTTTTTTGCCGCTTCCTCCACTTCTTCCACTTCTTCTACTTCATGGTCTTTTTCGTCTTACGGAACATTTGCTCCCTCGTATCTCACTGGTAGTCTTTATAACTCTTCCACCGCCTGCGGACTCGGGTTGGAAGCATCGCTCAACGCTCAACCAAAACTTCTCGTCCGCCGGACGATCGTCTATCTTTTTTTCATCCCCCACTCCGTTCGCCGTAGCCTTTTCCTTTCAAAGTAGTCTAGACCATTCCCCGCTTGAAAACTCCCGAGAAGAATGTACACTCAGTACAAGGGTAGTTACTTTCCCTCCCTCCCTCCCTCCCTCCCTCTCTCTCTCTCTCTCTCTCTCTCTCTCTCTCTCTCTCTCTCTCTCTCTCTATTTCTCTCTGTAACGAGAGGTAACCGCATAGACACAAAACCGTGCAGCTGAATAGTCTTTCGTGGTTCGAGAGACTCGCGATATCGCAAAACGGATGCTGCCCACGGTGAAGTATGTGTGTGTGTGTCTATCGAGTCTCTTTCAGCGCGACATCCGTCGTTCTCCTCGTTTGTCCGCAAGAGTTTCACGTTCGCGTATAAAGAGAACGATAGAGCGAGAGACGAAAAGAACTACGACGATGGAGTCGACGATGGAGGGTGGGCTACGAGGGTTGTCTACGGCATCCACCCCCGCGGCTCTCGCCTAGCTCAGAGCCAGCAGGAAAGCCTGAATAGCTACGTGGCTTTTTCTCTGGCGTTGTGACGGTGACACCACGGCGAATCCCTCTTTTTCTCTCTTTGTATTTTTTACTCTTCCTCCCTCGCTATTTCGTCCCTCTTCTTTCTACCCGTTGGACGACTCGCTCGGCTATACGTAACGTTGAGTAAACCGACTTTTATATACACCAGAACGTCGCTAGCTACGCGCATAATACACTTCTCCCTGGCACGAACAGAGAGAGGGAGCGGCACATAATGCCGAATGCTCGCTCAAGACACGTTCGCGCACGGGAAAAATGTATAAACTACCCCAAAGAGAGAAGTGTGCTACACTCCCGCTCAAAAGTTTGGAAACACCAGTCAATATTTATTGACGCACTAGATGTTGCATAACTCCGTCAAAAAACAAGGGAACCGAATTTTAAAAAAAGCACTTTGATGGGAAGGAATTTAGCTTTATTTTGCTCTTGTAAAATATTTTTTATGATTTTTTTTCGATCCGGTACGCATTTTTGTACGTGACCGTTTTGTGGCCTTTTTCGACCATCGCGAATTGAGCGCGTAACTTAAGGACATATTTTTTTACTCTTTTTTATCTGCGGTACATTTGAAAGGGTTAGCAGACACTCCATTTTCGTTTTTTAAAAATTGGCGTACAATTTTTTCTCCAAAAGTTATCTCGCTTTTGGCTGAAAAAGACAAATTTTGAAAGATGCAACGTAACTCAAAGACGATAGAGTTTAAAAGAAAATTTCAAGTATGAAAAAAGTAGCGTGCGTACACACGAAATCGCCTAGAAATATTTTACAATTTTCCTATGAAATTTTTTTTTTTACTATTTTCGCCCGAAACTCTTACGATGACGCCCTAGAAAAAAATTGTATCTGAGTGAAATTTCCGTACTTCGTGATACAATAAGAATCTGAAAAAATTCAGCAATATTTGGCATGCTATAAACAACAATTATTAATAATAATTATTGATCATTGTTTATCATTGTTTAATAAATTGTTTAAATAATTTGTTAACGACTTTTGGGCAATATTATTATTTATAATTGTTGTTTATAGCATGCCAAATGTTGCTGAATTTGTTAAGATTTTTATTGACAGCAATTTCAATCACGAACAATTTTTTGCTGGGACGTCATCATCAGAGTTTCGAGCGAAAAGAGTAATAAAAAAAAATGCATAGGAAAATTCTGAAATAATTCCAGGCGATTCCTTGAACACGTACGCTACTTTTTTTACACTCGATATTTTCCCTTAAACTTTATAGTTTTTGAGTTACGTTGCATCTTTCAAAATTTGTCTTTTTTAGCCAAAAGTGAAATGACTTTGCGAGAAAAAGTCGTACGAAAATTTTTGAAAAACGAAAATGAAGCGTCTGCCAACCCTCTCAAATATACTGTAGATAAAAAATTAAAAAAAAAACAAAAAAAAAAGTCCAAAAAAAGTCACGCACAAAAATGCGTACCGGATGGAAAAAAAATCATAAAAATTTTTCAAAAAAAGCAAAATAAAGCTGAATACATTCCCGTCAAAACACTTTTTTTAAATTCGATTATGCTCTTTTTTGACGGAGTTATGCAACTTTTAATGCGGCAAGAAATATCGATTTCTAAACTTTTGAGCGGGAGTGTACGTGCTGCAGCGACAATCTTTATGGACCCCGAGTAGATTCGCGCAAGAGCCCAACTACATTTTTCTACTGTACTCGCTGTATTTTAACGTATCGCACATAATATAACGTATATAAGCGACGGACCGTGGTTTGGGTAGGTTTTTCGGGTTACGCGTATACATGTATATGTGTCGAAATTTCATGAATGTGAATGTTACCGATGTATGGATAAAAGCGAGAAGAAAGAGAGAGGGGGAGAAAAAGGAGTCGCACGAATCGCTTGCCAAAATTATATCGACCCCCGAATATAACCGATGACGTACAGTGTCTGGTCCTTATTCCACATCGGACCCTGATACACACACATACACACGTATATGTCAATACATGGGGATATTTTTATATCTCACTTTTTCATCCCTTAATTCGGGATATAATCTCGCGTTTTTGCCGGACGTGATACCTCGCCGAAATTCCCCCGCAATTGTCCGAGTCTCGGCATTTTATTTTATCCACTCTCCCATCACCGCTGCCATCTTTCACAAGCTCTCTTTTTTCCCTCCCATTCGCCAATCACGACTTGTTCTTGCCTCCGCAGTTTCAAATTGAATTCTCTCGGTAATGACCTACCCCGAAAACCAACCCAAACCCAAACCGAAACATATTGAAGGCGTTTCCGTATTCGTTATTGGATCCAAATAAAGTGCGAACTTGGTCTACGGGTGATTCAGGCGGTATTCTGGTCGAGAATTTTGAAAAAATCATATTTTTTTTGCATATTCTTAAAGCTCAGACCTTCAAGAATATATCCTGGAAAGGAATTTTTTTTATTTCAATAATTTACAGAGTTATAGCTATTTTAGTGACGCAGCGACTACGTTGGAGCAAATTGGACTTGCAGACGTTTTTTTCGAAATTACTTTTCTCAACATTTTTTTTGTTCATTGTCAAAATATTAATAAATCTGTTGTAAATAAAAGAATATAGACATATTGTTCGTTTTTTTTATCGAGCTCGACAAAACGCTCAAAATGTATGTCTCTATAGACCACCGCCTTAAAACGAAATATTGTGGGAAATAATTGCAAGAATGAGATTGAAAGAGACTGACATCGTGCAGCTCTAAGTCAATGTTGAATCGAAATTGTTGTCGAATAAAATATATAAATCCAATGATCTAAATTGGGATTTTTTGTTAAATTGTAATTTCACCTTCAATTGTGCATTCTACAAGAGTCAACAAGGAGGAAAATGAAGTTTCCACTTATCTGGGTCGATTTGACCTTGTCCACACCCAGAAAAAGAATTTATTTGATTTAAATAAATTTATTTGAAATAAATAAAATTTTATTGAAATACCGGCTTAATAAGAGATTTATTAGGCCATTATTCATAAGAAGCGGTACAATCAAACAAATCTATTCTCTGGGAGCACTTTTGAACAAGTATCGTGACCAAACTGTCTTTCGGAAAAATCTCAAAAAATTACAGAACATTCTTCAAACACACTCTAGTTGATGTATTAAAGATTAGTTCATAAAAAATCGAATGACTATATATTCAAAAAAAATGCATGAAGAAGAAAAAAGAAAAGTAATCGTGGGTTCGTTTTGACCCCACGACTACAAAAATTTCGGGCGACATTTTGCTATTGGTAAAGAAAATGCTCGAGAGATGGTCAACATATATATACCGGGTTTGGTGAAGACAGGTAAAATAAGGTCTCAATGGCGAGAAACACTAATGAGAGTTAATTAAAAAACCAATTAACCATTACATTACTAATGATGGATGATTTCTCGTCGAAAACTCGGCCGCTTCGGTAAACCAATGGTGAAATTAAATTGTTAATTCTCGATGAAAATCGTGGCTCATTCAAGCTCGGGGAATTCCAGGACTTTGGTAGAAGCTCACAGTATATTACGAGGCGTGAGCGCGTGGTGCCCGGAATATCCGCGTTGACGCGCGTTTGTTTATTATATCGCACGCGCCGCTCAACTCATATAACGAGAATGCAGAGAGAGAGAGAGAAAGAAAATCGCGTCAACTCTCCATGATGATGACATAAGAAACGATTTGCGTTTCTGGCATTTCCGCGTGCAACACGGCGAGCCCGTTTGCATTTTGATATATATATATATGTCGCATTTAACGTTGCGTAAACATCATCGGCACTGAGACGTGACGGCGTGACAAACAAACTGAGAGAGAGACAGAGAGAGAGAATGGGCAAAAGTTTCGGGTTTTGCACGTGCAACTCATACTGAAGTCTCTGTGCTCTCGTTAGCACTTCAAATGATATATTCTGCCGATTCTCCGGCAAACGTTGTAAAAGTATACGAATTTCGTTTTATGAATGTTGCCTACGGAATTAAATTATGCAACGAGAAAATGTACCATGATTTGTTAACTGTTAATAAATGTAAAGTTGAATATGGTGAAATCAATTATTTTTTAATAGTTCATAAATTAAATAAACATTTTTTAACAGTTAATAAATTATTTTTGCACAAATAAACTATTTCTTAGCGACTAACAAATTTTGTAACAGTCAAGGAATATTTAAGTAAAAATGCCAACTTAATATATTTTTTTTACTCCAAATAAACTGTTTTATATCACTCAGTACAATAATGGACGCTTTTACGTCCGCAAGCGGACGTGAAATGAACTCAGTACAATAATGGACGTTTTCACGTCCGCTTGCGGACGTAAAAGCGTCCATTATTGTACTGAGTGATATAAAATATCGTACATCACTCGGCGTTTCGGCTCGTCCTGCAAACTCACGTTCGTCAGAAAATGTTTTTACGTCCTCGCGATGTAATGTAAGAGTTTTTTTTCACTATATCTGAATAAAATACTTTTGAATTTTCCCGCCCTAACCTCCGTGAGCGACGTTGCCACGTTGTCAATCCATATTCATGCTGTCGTAATGAACTAGCTACTATTTTATATACTTTATCATTTAATTGTGCAAAAACTAATAGTACCTCTAATTTTTATCAAAATCTGTCTTTTGTAAGCATCCGGAAAGGGCAGTGTCGTACTTTTTTATTGAAAAATGTACGAATCCCATAAGAATGCGTGTTAACTTCTTTATTTCATGCTTGCAATTATTATGCGGTGATTTTTCAAGAATAATATTAATAAATTATTATTTTTATTATTATTATGATAATATTAATAAATTATTATTTTTATTATTATTATTATGATAATTTTTGGTCGGTTATTATTTATAGGATACTTTTATTTTTAGATGTTATGTAAATGGCTATTTTTGTGCTCAGATGTTTTGAGTTATGGATATTTTTATTAACCCTCCGAGGTCGCACTGGGTCACCTGTGTCCGCGTACAATTTTCAACAGGTTCAAATGCTTCAAAAAATCTAAAAAAAATCCTGACTACTTCTCAATGTTTGGAGCGTGTAAATCAATGTTTAAAAAAGCCCAAAAGTTATTGTTTTTTACGCTGTAAATAGTTATCTGAGCGAAGAAAACCTCGAGTAAAATTTTGCTCCGGTCATCTGTGACCCAGAGCGACCGCGGAGGGTTAAATATATATTTCGAGCGGACGCCATATCGTCAATATCGATAAATTCGAGGATTGGTCGTTCAGCGCTGATAAGAAGATTATTCAAAGACTCATTGCACTTTAATTGACGGGCATTCTTCTGAATTATCGTTTTTTTTCGCAAAATCGTTCTTTGGGGCGAGGGATAGTTCGAGATACCACGAGATGTTGAGGAAAATAACGGCAAGTTGAGTGTTAAAAAAACTGGAGGGGTTCCGTTGGAGATTAAACGATCGAGAGAATTTAGAGGCTATCATCGTGGAAATTTTCACGATAAAAGACAGATATGGGGTTGGTGTAACGTGGAAACTGGAAAAGAAGAGAGAGAGGGAAAGAAATGCCATGAGCACTCGCTGCCATTCACGCTTTGAGCCCTACAAGAATAAGGGTGGAAGGGACAGGTCGAGGGTTCAACAGTTTCTCTCCAAGCGCATAGAACAGGGGTTGGCGATGCTGAAAATTCTCCTCCTAGGAGCGAAAAGAGCGGAGAGTTCGCACGTGAGCTATAACGATATTAAGGGTGTGTCCCGAATTCCCGGGGTTGAAGCGCCTGGGCCAAACCCCCACTGAGAGAGGGATTTTCGGCAGAGCAATTACATCGGTAAATTAAGGGCCGGAGGAAAATTTGGTAATTAGAGGTCTCGGAAAGGGGGAGAGGTACCGACGACGACGATGGGAGTCGCACGAGTGTTCGTACATTTTATAGGTATAAAATCGCTATTTTCTTCAAGATTAAATGCTCGGAAATCGAATCAACCGTGGAATTCGTGGCCGAGGGAAATTGAGAGCAAGAGGGAGAAAACGACGGAAGAGAGAGAAGGAGGAGGAGGAGGAGGAAGGAAAACTTTTAACGCACCGCGGTATCCGCGTGAAAATTATGCCATCGTTGGGAAACGATGCGAGGGAGAGAGAAAGAGGATGACGTCGGCGAGATAACACATCGCGAGGCTCTCGCAACTTCTGAGCGCGGGCGGCGGGTTTTCTCATGAATTTCAGTTTCTCCCACTATCAGAGCGCTTTATTCACGGGAACGCGGATAAGACGCTCTTTTCTTCTTCTTGAGATATATATTGTTCGCACAATGCGCGCGATTATTGTTAATTATTTCACGATTAAAGAACGACGATAAATTGTGGCTGAGATAATAAACGATAGATTATCAATGGCGCGTATGAACTGTTTGAGGGTGGATGGATAATTTTTGTGTAACTCGTTAGATTTTTGATAAATAATTTACGTACCATTAGGAAAAATCTCGACATTTTTGCCATTTATGATATTCTTGAAGCTCGTTAAAAAAAAAAAGCGTTTTCCTTATTTTTCCAAAGCGTCGATTTTATGCCCAAAAGCAAATCTTCATGCTTTGCTGTTTATATATGAATGAAATAAACTTCATGTAATTTCTACTGCTTGAAATTACAAAATTACATGATTGCTCAACTTCACTTGACTCAGAGGTGAAAAAATTTTTTTTTACCAACATTCAAAAATTCATATTTTTGAAACATAAAAACAAAACCTTTCTGAAAATTTCCGCAACTTTGAAAAGATCAGTACAAGGTTTTATATTTAAAAAATTGAACAAAAAATTTAATGTTGATTCACGATTTTTAGAAATTCAAAATTCCCCAAATTGATAATTTTTCAATTTTTTTTTTCAGAATATTTTTTTTTCATAGCCCCAAATATACTCTTCAAGACGAGTCCAGAACGATTTTTCCGTAACTATAATAGGTTTCGAGATATTTAAAACATACACTTAAAAAATTGAAAAAATGGTGAAAATTTGAATTTTGCATAAATTTCGAAAAAAAAAATTTAATTTTTTTCCTTTTTTTCCTTTGGAATTCCAAAGATTGGGTTGAGAGTTCCAATATTCTCCAAGGTAACCTCTCGAGTAACACCTTCGATAAATAGTAAATATATGTACGGTTGACTCAAATAGCAATTTATAATGATCGATACAAATGTTTAACGGATGAGCGAATATGGAATCGGACGTCGCGGTATCCTCGGTGGTTTGTATACACGATCGTGCATAATCTATAATCGTCATGACCTCATGAATTTTCAATATATATATATGGGGTATTCCACGTCAAATCACGCGGTCATCGGCCTGACCCCCTCGGATTTTGATATCCCATGAATTATGAGTTTCGTATGGCCCAAAACATGACCTCAAATTCTTAGAAATTTTAATTTCATTTTTTAGGGTTTGCCCGAGCTAAAAAATCATTAAATTGAGGGAAAACCTAAAGAGGGGCTTTTTTTAAATTAATGAAATTTTTTCACAGAAACTAGGGCCCAAACCAAATATTTTCGTCATAGTTCGATAATGGGCCAAAAATAATTACTATTTTTTTTTAATATTTTAATTTTATTTTTTTTATGATTTCTTATTTTGATTGTTTCTTGTAGTGAGAATAACAGCAACAAAAATATTTTTCGAGTGAAACTTGATTTTTTTCTTGGTTTAAGAGTAAAACGACAACATTTTTCAAAAATTTATTAGCCTCGACGACCTGAAATAAAACGGATGATTCAAACACAATTAAAAAATGGAAAAAAAAAATAGTAATTATTTTTAGCCCATTATCGAACTATGACGAAAATATCTATTTCGGGCCCCAGTTTCTGTGGTAAAATTTCATTAATTTGAAAATGACCCCTCTTTATGTTTTCCCTCAATTTAATGATTTTTTAGTTCGGGCAACCTCTAAAAAATGAAATAAAAATTTCTGAGAATTTGCGGCCATATTTTGGGCCACCGGAGACCCACAATTCATTGGACATCAAAATCCGAGTGGGTCAAGCCGATGACCGCGTGATTTGACGTGGAATACCCCATATATATATATACACAAATACATAGGAACACGTGTATGTGGCAAAGCCCACCGTGTTTAGAAACACGATGTGACGCGCTGACGTTGCGCTGTCCGTCAACGGGGGTGGTTCCAAACCATCCCTTGGACGGAGGGCTATAGTTGCGCTT
>OX333077.1:15712957-16070971 GCA_946863875.1 Alloplasta piceator | reverse complement strand
AACTCTCGAACCGCAGAGAGAAACGACGCAGGCACGCACCGAGAATCATGGGAAATTTGGAATCGAAATTTTCGAATGAGAGAAAAATTTTCACTGGACGGATATTCTTACAATTGGCATGCAATTGTAAGAAATTGGAAGAAAGAGAGCTGGTGAGAAATTTCATCACAATTGTGGAGCCCGTTTTTATGATACATTCGATGAGCATAACGCTCCGCGGGCCATATTCATTTTTCCGGCACCCCGGATCTTATGGGTCATATCTGTCCTGCAGCTTACATCTCACGTATTTAGAGAGGAACAAATCTTTAAACAATCAGGAATACTCTTTACTGATTCTACTTTGAGGTCTGATAGTTTTTATAGTCGTTGCATGTTTCATTTTTTAATAAATTGCTTGGAAAAAGCTTATTTTCGAAAAAAAAGTTTTTTCACGGAAAAAATCACAATTTTTTTTTCTATTCAACGTAAAGCAAAAAATCTTACGCGGATTTGTAGCTGAAACTATAACTCTTTCGGATAAAAAATGTCTCAAGTCTCCCCATTTGAAAAAGTATATTTATTTTGGCATCTGAAAGGAGGATGTTTTCCGAGTATCAGAACTACTATTAAATAACGTATTTTCTATCATAAAATGTTTTATACATTTTTTTTATTAAAGAATTGTACAAAATGTATGAAAAAGTAAATGACATTATATTTTTAAAGAAAAGTTACAAATGTGGCAACTGATAGCGAAGTGCTGGATGAGGTGGACCTAACCTAAAAACACGTGGTTTTCGATTTATTAATTACAATAATGAAAATCCCCGAAGATTATCAACAAACATCGAAAAGAAACGCTAAAAACACGAAAAACACAAATTCACTTACGTTGACAAAATGCTGGCACCCCGGATCATATGGGTCAAATCTGTCCCACCCGAGATTTCACCTGGCTGTTGTCCGGACAAGAATTGCTAGATCAAGGCACCCCTCACTACTAAATTTGTTTAGGGTCGGGGCGGAAACCCGTGCCCTTCAAGGATCTGGGAGATATTTAAGGGAGAAATTTCTCCTGGGACAAATATGACCCATATGATCCGCGGAGGGTTAATCAAAGAATATCAAAGAATAAAAAAAAAGCTCTATTTCATTCGAATAAATTTTTCCGATTTATTTGCATATGGGCCTGATAAATAGTTTACTAGATCGATATTCAAATAAAATTTTATTCACCTCAAACTAATTAATTTAAATTAAATAAATTACCTATCTCGGTCTATTCATTGTTAATTGGGATAATTTGGAATTGAAATTGGAAGAAAAACGCAGCTGGTGAGAAATTGGATTGCATTTTTGCAGTTATCATTTTCATGGGACATTCGGTGAATACAAATTTATTGAAATTTTATTTATTTATTCATTATATTGAAAATTAAAAAATTCTAATTCGAAATGATTCTTGAGGACCCAAAAAAAGAATTCCTTTCATATTCAGTTAGTAAAAATTAAAGAAGTCGTTCTGTCGAAATTAAAAAATGTTTATCTTAAAAATAATCAAATGAAAACCTAGATATTGTTTCAATTTTTCATAAATTATTTCCCGCGAAAAAAATTCCTCAAAGACCATTCAAAAAATTCAATAGAACCACCAAGCTGAAAACGTGCCCAGTATATCTCTGTATTTTCAATTTTCGTTTATAAATATTGGGCGGGTCGAACATGTCACCGCGTGTCGATCGTGTTTTGTACGATTGAAAAAGAAAAAAAAAACTTCCAATTTGTGTTTTCGCCGAGAAAACTAATGCGTGGAATAATGAGAATGCAGTGTAATCGGTGCAATAGTAGAGGCACATAAGCGCGCATATATATATATATATATTGGGGCCGGAGGGAAATACTGTAACTCCTGCTTGCTGATAATTAGCGCATCCATCAGCGGCAGCAAGCCGCCAGCTAATGCCGATCGTACGTTATCGTTATCACGGCCTCCCCATTTTGTCCGATCCTCATCCCCACCCCCTTAAACCCCCCACTCCTCCCACCCGATTGCAACACCATAGCTGTTTCATATCCCCTTCCATCCTCCGTGTTATATGCACAACCCTCTGTGCACTTCCTCTCGGCCATGCAAACGCGCCGATTTCCCTACCGAGACTCGTCTATTTTGTATACGTTGCAACAACGCGAAAGCGCGACGTCGAGCACCCCTCGATTTCCCATACGATGGACCCGTTCACCAAAAGGATCTTCGCATATATCGAGTATTATACATACATATGGGGCATTCCAGCTCAACTCACGTGGTCATCGGCCTGACCCCCTCGGCTTTAGTTGCCGATTTTTTTTTTTGCCCATTTTGGTCCAAAAAAGCGGGTATTTTTTCCAGCTTTTTATCACTTGTTGTAAATAAATATTTTAAATATTTTTTTTCCGCAACTGTTGAGTAAAAATGAATTTTGACCAGATTTAAAATTCTGAAATTTTTTTCATAAAATCTATAACTAAAAACAAGTATTTTCATCATAGTTTGACACTGGGGTCTTTTTTACCCCAGCGATAAAAATTCTTATAGAAAATATATCATTTAATATTTCAACGGACAAATTTCTTTAGAACTTCCTAAGAGGTTACTTCCCAAAGTTATACAGGATTTATAGTTAAATATCAAAGTTCAATATGTTAAAAATATTTAAATATCCAAAAAACTGACAAATGACAACTTTTACGAAAAAAATCATAACTTTTTTATTTTTCGACAAAAGTGGTTAAAAATTTCACTGAGTTTGCTTAATATATAGCACTACAAGAAAAAAAATAGCAATAGTAAAATAATATAACAGGGGGTCTGGGGTGTTTTGTACCCCAGTGTGTCAAGTAAGGGTTGAAGAAAAAAACATTGTTTACAAATTTTGAAAAACAAATATTTTAATGATGGTTCTTTATAGGAAAAAAAACGAAAAATTAATTGTATCTTGGTAGAAAAAAAAAATTTTCCTATATTTTGATGATTTATTTTGCTGTATTTCGATAAGAGATTTTCTATCATTTGATAATAGATTTCATAAAATCGATTAATTATGGCATTGGAAAAATGTATTACTTTTTGGATTGGAGCACTACAACAATATAAAAACTTTATCCAACTGTTATCAAAATACACAAAATCTATTATCGAAATACAGAAAATATATTATCAAAATATAGTAAAATTTTTTTTATCAAGATATGATTTGTTTTTTTTTCATCCTACAGGGAAATTGAAATATGTAATTTACTAAGTTTGTAAACAAATATTCTTTCCTTGATTTAAAAAAGAATTATTCTTGGCCCACTCTCAAACTATGATGAGAATACTAGTTTTTAGTTATAGAATTTTAGCAAAACAATTAAGAATTGTAAGACTGGTCGAAATTCACTTTTGCTCAACAGTTATGGAAAAAAAAATTATTTTATGGGGTAAAACGAGTGATAAAAATCTGGAAAAAATAACCTCTTTTTTTTGGACCAAAATATGCTGAAAAAAAAATTCGTCAATTAAATCCAGGGGGGTCAGGCCACGTGATTTGACCTGGAATGCCCCATATATATAGAGAGAATGGATGAATTGTCGATAACGCCAATAATCCAATAACCAGTCACCGGCGATGCGTCCTGAGCCATCGGTCTTCACAGATTTCCGGACGTTAGTCGGAAACCAATATAACCGCCTAACCCTGCTCGACTAGACGACCGCACAGCCTCTTTTTCTCGCTTTTCTCGCGCTCTCCGTCGCTTTTATTCTCACTCTCGTATTATATTTCCACACCTACATATATACACATATATATTTTAACGTTATAAATCGAATTTTTTCGATTAATCGACGAAAAGAATGAAAGGCAATTTCAAAAGCGATTGCGAAGCGCTTCTTCCGAGGGACGTCCATTTTTTCACCGATAAAACAGGTTTTGCTCTCGTGCGATGGATTTCATTCGCCGGAATATTATTCTTCGCGCGAATTTTGTCAATTTCGAAGGACTCGCAGGACATATTTATTTGATCTAGTCGGGGAAAAAAAATACAAAAATGTGGCACGATTGTTGAAAATTGGGATATTTTGGGGAATGTATTAGTTCTCTTTGCTAATGTTATGGTAAAGTTTTCTTCTCGCGATTTTAGACTTCATGCGTAATCTTAATTTTTTGTGTTTATGGGAGATTTTTTGAATTTCAGTTAGATTTATCGTTTGTGTTTTTGGGTTGGGTTGAAAAAAAAATGAAATATGGGTCTTATCTTGAATCTGTGAAATTTGCGTATTTCCGAGATGGGCTCTGATGGATTTTATGGTTTTGAAAATAATTTTAATAGTTTCAAAATCCAAAATTTTATGGCGCAAGAAATGTCTAAATTTTTTTGTGGTATAAACGGTTAGACAAAAACATGGACGCAATTGATTTCTCAAAAATATATTAATTTTTCAAGTTGCGCTTTGGTTTTATAAAAAATCTTCCGCGTTTTTGTAAGTACGATGCAGCTACTTTTTTCAAATCATAAAAAGCGTTTTTTTACCCTTTATTTCTGGAAAGGACGTTTCAAGCTTTTTAAATTTTCCACGGAATATCTTAAATGTTTATCAAAAAATTCTATCATTTTTTGACATTTCATAAATATGCGAATCTTTAGCAAAAACTTTCATAAAATTTTATCCATTTTACGCGAAATGCCCTAGTAATCTATAAATCGCTAGTTTTATAATTAACTACATTCTGTCAATTATTTTCATTCGACTTTAATTCAAAAAAATCAATTACCAAAAAATGAAACCGGTTTTTTTTTACAAACGCAACCAAATAAAATCGCATTATGATAATTAAAAATAGTACAGTGTGCAGAATTCGTGGGATAAGAAAAATGAACTTATCCTAGAATAACGGAGTGGCAAAAATAATTATAAATTTACTTACCAAAATAATAAAAATAAAAAATACTAGACGCAGTAACTTTGTTACTAAGAAATTTTGTTTCAATTTTAAAAACAAATAAAAAAAACTCGCGTATCTTTGTTCAATATAAAGAGTAGACTGATTCGAAAAAGCGACTATTTTTTGTTCTTCGAAATAACATATTAAATACTTTCGGGGAGGTGAAAAAAGATGCCTGCTAAAAGCAGAGCTCTTAATATAAATATTTAGATATGCCTCATCGCAAATTTCTATTTCCCATTTAAAAAACACAGGAAAAAAAAATTCATACTTTGAAATTTTATACCTCGGCTTCAAGTCTTGAACTACTTTTTTTTTTTAAATTAGGTAATTTATGTTAATGCAATTTGAACTTTCGTTTCAAGAAAGATTTTACGATATTTAGTAATAAGTTTCAACATTTCGCTGGAAACTAAAAAAAAAAAAGTGAAATTTACTCTCAATTTAACTTTAACCTTGAATAACTTTTTAAGCAGTGAGTTTATCGAAAAATCACAAGAAATCTTTTTTCAAGAGCATTCAATTCTCTAATAAAATCTAATTCTCGAAGAAGTATCGTTCATTTGGGTCCATTGACTTGAGGCCGAGACATAACATTTCAAAATTTGAAATTTTTTTCCTGCGTTGTTTAAATGGGAAATAGAAATTTGCTATGAGACATATCTAAACATTAATATTAAGAGATCTGCTTTTGACAGGCATCTTTTTTCACCTCTCCAAAAGTATTTAATATGTCATTTCAAGAAACAAAAAAACCAGTTGTTTTTTTCAATCAGTCTAATAAAGAGCCTTGCAAAAATCCAATATTTATTTTAAAAAATGTACAGAAACTTCGAGTGATGGGAGTGTCACGGAGGGTGGTGAACAGTCGATACAGTGAATTTGATTCCTACGGCAGCGTGTTTGTCGATGACAAAGAGCACCGGTAGCAAACGTTGGCGCAGCCGATTCTACATTCTACATACAATGAGTATTACGCACACACATATATATATATATGTATATATATATATATATATGATACAGTGTAAAGCTCGCTGCACCGACGTTGCTGATATAGAACTACTAAACAGGTCGTAGATCAGGCAGTGGGGTCAGAGTTATAGTGAGAGAGAGAGAAATATACGGTGTGTATGTGTGTGTGTGTGTGTGCTTATATATATGCATGTAGCCGCGCTCCATCGCGGCCAAACCAATTCCCACTGGTGTTCTGGATCATTTGGCGGCCCGCGGCTATGAGACGAGACGAGTGTGCAAGTGAGAGAACAAGAGTAGCCCAAAGCATGATATAACTCTATGTGCTCTTTCTATCTATTCTATGTATCTCTCTCTCTCTCTCTCTCTCTCTCTCTCTCTCTCTCTCTCTCACGCTCTCTCTCTCTAACTGGGTACACCGCAGCAACGATGCGGTCGTTGTTATCGCGATTCTACGATTAGTGGAAAACCATCGTCTCTATGTACAATATGGACATTCCAGGAATTTTCAACGAGAATAATCGATCATCATTCAGAAATAAATAGGCTTGAAATTAGACAAAATCATAACTAGGAGTGAAAAAGGGCCTTTGAGTAGAGCGAAATGCTAGTAAGAGCATCAAATAGCGTTGGAATTCGTTGCGTCGAATTCCACCCCTATGAAAAGAAACGTATGCTGCTGGATGTAGATGATATATTTTTGATATATCACATAAATTTCATTCAGAAATACATTGGCTTTGAATTTTACAAAATTGTCGCCAGGGGGTGGGAAAGGGCTTTTGAGTAAAGCGAAAAGTTAGCCAAAGCAACAAACAGCGTTGGTATTGGTTGCATTAAATCCCACCCTTATGAAAAGAAACATTTGCTGCTGGATATGAAAGATATATTTTTGATATATCGGATAAATTTCATTAAGAAATAAATTGGCTTTAAATTTTACAAAAATTCCATCAGGGGGTGGAAAACGGTCGAATCCCACCCCTATGAAAAGAAATATATGCTGCTGAGTATAAAAGATATATTCTCGATATATCACATAAATTTCATCCAGAAATAAATTGGCTTTGAATTTTACAAAATGTTCGTCAGGGGATGAAAAAGGACCTTTGAGTAAAGCGAAAAGTTAGTCAAAGCAACAAATAACGTTGGAATTGGTTGCATCGAATCCCACCCCTATGAAAAGAAACATTTGCTACTGGTTATAAGAGATATATTTTTGATATATCGGATCAATTTCATTAAGAAATAAATTGGCTTTAAATTTTACAAAAATTCCATCAGGGGGTGGAAAACGGTCGAATCCCACCCCTATGAAAAGAAATATATGCTGCTGAGTATAAAAGATATATTCTCGATATATCACATAAATTTCATCCAGAAATAAATTGGCTTTGAATTTTACAAAATGTTCGTCAGGGGATGAAAAAGGACCTTTGAGTAAAGCGAAAAGTTAGTCAAAGCAACAAATAACGTTGGAATTGGTTGCATCGAATCCCACCCCTATGAAAAGAAACATTTGCTACTGATTATAAGAAATACATTTTTGATATATCGGATAAATCTCGTTAAGAAATAAATTGGCTTTAAATTTTACAAAAATTCCATCAGGGGGTGAAAAACGGTCGAATCCCACCCCTATGAAAAGAAATATATGCTGCTGGATATAAAAGATATATTTTTTATATATAGCATAAAATTCAGCGTAAAGTAAATCCTCTTCAAATTATGTAAAATCGTCACCATAAAAACGAACAATATCTCTGAATAACATCAAAAGTAAGTAAAGAATGTAGAAAGCAATGGAAATTTACTGGTCTCACCCCCACGGACTAAAAAAATATATACCGGATATAAAAGCTGTATGTCAAAGGAAGAAATATATCCTGGATGTGAAAAATATATTTTGATACATCGAATGTAGTATTTGTGTCGAACTCCATTTTGTCCACTAACTGTTGACGTTAATTCGAAAATAAATTTCTCCATACATAAATATATATTATCCACAGCGTCTGTATACTGCAAAAGTGCAGCAATAGCCAGAATTTTCACGGAAAATGGCTTTTCTCGTCCGTCGAAGAAAGAAAACCCGCAATAACGGACATCCTCATCGCGACGACTTTTTCCATCGAACGTTTCCCAAATGCATTTATATATCTATATATGTCGGTAGCTCGTTTCCTTGCGGCGGATTGATTAAACGTGAAAATTCCAGCGTCGCGTTTTCCCAACCCCTTTCCTGGACTTTTTGGAGAAAAAAAGGTGAATTATAACGCTTGCGATTACTTTCTTTGGCCCGCTGGAAACAGAGACACAAACGACCCGCTCTCGCGAAACTCTCGCCCGCGACGTAATTCATTGTTTTTATACTCGCATTAAAAACCATCTGCGCGCGACTCTCTCGTGAATCATCTCTCTCATCAAAAAAACTTGATAATGATAAAAAGATTTTACGATAATTAAAAATTATGATGTGAAATCAATGTGTGACTGACGAACTGTTTTGTTTTTTGTGTTTCAGGTAAGGACGATATTCCTAAGCCGCATTGGACATGGTTGCAAGGTGAGTTCTGCTTTTTTGCAAAATAATTTTTTTTTCGCAAACAAACGATGAACAGACGCAAGACACTACTTTTACGTATCCCGAGAATTTTTTCGATTTTTCTAATTGAATTTTCATTTCATCCCTCGGTATTTTTTTTTCTCTGACGAAATACGAGGGTTGGAAATTTTTTAATCAACACACCTCCGACATTGATTCACTGATTTTCGTATGGTTTTGCGAGTCTCCCAAGAATCCTGTTAAGGGGGAATAAATGTTAATAAATGAAATTCAAAGTGGTTATCATCGAAAAAATTTCAAAGTTTTTCGTAAAAATGAGGAAAAAAATAGAAGATAGTTCTGCATAATTTTTTTATATTTTTCTTTCTAACTACATTTAAAAACAGAAAAGAGGAGAAAAATTATTATCTAGTTCATTTTTAAATAAACAACAGGCTTTTGAAATTTTTTAAGTGGTTAATTTGTGATGGAATTATAGCTCTTGTATATGAAATTATTTAATAAACTATGGTTTTTGGGTAAATAAACGAAAAAAGCAAAGTGTTGAAAAAAAAACATGAAACGAATTCCATCACAAATTAACCATCATATAAGAATGTTTAAAAGCCTGTTGTTTGTCCAAAAATGAACCAAATAACAATACTTTGTTCATTTTCTTCGTTTTTAAATGTAGTTTTCAAAAAATAAAATAAAATAATTATTTAGAACTGTCTTCTATTTCTTTTTCTGACATTTTCGAAAAACAATGAAACTTTTTCGATGATTAGCACTTTCAATTAAATTTTTTTTTTCAAACTTTGGGGTTCTTTCAACATCCTCAAAAATCCCCAGAGTAGTATTATGAGAAATAAGCTGGTTTGAAAAAAAAATAGAAAACGAAAAGTCTCCACTCTGAAAATTTCAGAGAATTTGCAGAAAATGTCAAAGTTTCTATAAAAAAAAAAATTAAAAAAAATTAAAAATAACGATCATCGCGAAATTTTCGTTTTTTTCCGAAAATTAAAAAAAAAACGCTGAAGATCGGTCGTAATAATTTTGTTCTATTTTTTTCTGAAAAGTACATTGAAAAACAAAAATGTTGAAATAAAAACGTCTCGATAAGTCAGTTTTTGAAAAAGTTATAGATATTTGAAAAGTAAAGAGTCCATTTTTTTTGAAAAATTATAACTTTTTATCCGTTGTGTAAAAAAATTTGAAAAAATTCTCAAAACTGTTTTTGATAGGGTAGAAGAAGATAAAAAAGTTTCAGCCAAATCGCAAGGGGTCGGGGTTAAAAGTGGTCGATTTGACATGGAACGACCCATATACTTTTTAAAAAAAGGGAGAAAAAAATTCAATTTTTTTTTACCCGTCACAGTGACGTTCCCTCTCAAAAAAGCGGTAAAAATTAGTTTAAGAAACCGAAATTCAACAAGAATTTGAACGATCGTTTTCTTCAATGCTTTTTAACTCGTTATTCGTTTCGTGGACTCGTTTCGTGGACCAAAAAACTCATTCAAATTCGTGCGGAACATCCCATGCATATATGCAGCAACGAAGGATTTATATTCATGGGCTTTTAATACCGAGCGTTTCTTCTCAATAGTCCGTGCTCCACCCTTCGCCCTCCACGTCCGCAAATACAGGACTTTCATCGTGAATTTCACGAATCCGATATATCTTCCAGCCAGGGTAGATTCCGTCCCCCAAAAATTTTCCTGTAAATTCTAAAAGTCTCCACGTAGCTTATTCTCGTATAATGTAATACGCGTATAAACGAGAACCGCTGAAGGAGTCAAAGAGAACGGAGGGTTGAATTTTCACAGCGAGATGCCTCGGGCATTTTTCCGGTCCTTTCTTTCAACTCAAGTACCCAAGAAAAGACAACTCGATTCTCGGAGCTCGAATCGACATTCGAGAACCAAAACAGGGCGAGAGGGAAAAGTAGGAGGAAAAAAAACATCCCCAAACGCGGAAAAGTCTCTTTGGAAATGGAGTTTGGGGGAGAACAGCTGTGCCCGCCATTCTTTTTGTCTCTACTTTCTCTCAAAACGCACCTCACACACTCTCTCTTTCTCTCAAGGGCTCGCATTTTTTTCTCTCTCTTCCGATTTTTCCTCTTTTCCAAGGGCGTGTTTGGCCACATATAGCGAGAATTAGGGGTGGGTTTTGGTATACTCACGGGAACGGGACGATGCCTTCGGGGGTGATCAATAAATATCGGCAGTCGGACGACGCATTGAGAGAGAGAGAGGGAGAGCGAGGGGTGGAAAATCATTCGGGGGTGGTTCAGCGAGGCGCAGGGGGGTTGTTATGCCTGCCGGTGAAATTGGGGTAGAGAGAGAGAGAGATGGAGGCTTTTGGCGTCAGCGTCGCAGGACATCAGTTCGCATGTGTCCTCTGTGCTGCGGTTGCCACCCCCTTTATATCCTACGAGAGCTTCGCGAACGACGAGACGTATGGCAGTCTATAACCAACCCCTTTCTCTCTCGCTGTCGATTTTACCCTCTTGCTCATACCCTAGCCGCGACATTGTATACAGGCAATCGAGAAACGCTCTCGACGTAATTTCGTCAGCGACCTTTCTGATCGATAATCCCATTCGTCATCCCTTCGACCATTTCCATGAGGGTGGAATGGCGGCAATGCGAGTAAAATGGCAAACGACAGTCCAAAATTCAAGCATTCTATAAGAATTTTTGTGAATCAGAAAAATGGACGATCGAAGACGATTCCTCGCATTTAGTTTATTATTCGGTGACCCAAAGTACTTAATTATAAATATTGTAATTTATTGTATTGTCCGGACAACACTTCAAAAAAGGTCTGGAACGTTTTTTTATGCCATTTCGCCGGAAAGCAACGTAAAGTCATTCATCAAAATCCATTTAAATCCATTTTTGGGATTGGATTCATAAAGGGAAAAGTGAGATTCAATTTTCTTTTTTCTAAACGTTGAGCGAATTTTTTGTCCAAAGTTATTCTGTTTTTTGTGAAAAAAGAGGAAATTTGACAAATCCCGTATAACACGAAAACAATGAGGATTCATGAAAAACTTCGAGATAGCAAAAAGTTGCCTCTGTTTTCGTTGAGTTCAGAGGAACTTTTCCGATTTTTTTCGAAAAATTCTTTTTCGAAAAAAATCTGAAAGTGGAAATTTGGCAAATCCCGTATAACACGAAAACAAAGAGGATTCGTGAAAAACTTCAAGAAAGCAAAAAGTTGCATCTATTTTCGTTGAGTTCAGAGGAATTTTTTCAGATTTTTTTCGAATATTTTTTTTTTTCATTTTCTGGGTCGGAGCTTGGATCATTCAATTACCATATCTCGAAAACTATGGGATTATCGATAAAATTTCTAGAGGGGAAAATACTTTATTTTACTATTTTTAATACATTGGAATTTTTTTTCAAATTTTTTTCCCAATTTTTTTCTCCAACCTCAAAATTAAAACAAAAATTGGAAAAAAAAATCTGAAAAAATGCTTCTGAACTCAACGAAAACAGACGCAACTTTTTGCTATCTTGAAGTTTTTCATGAATTCTCTTTGTTTTCGTGTTATACGGAATTTTTCAAATTTCCTCTTTTTTCACAAAAAACAGAATAACTTTGGAAAAAAAATCGCTCGAAGCTTAAAAAAAAGGACATTGAAGCTCAAACTTTCCCCTTTATGAATTCAATCGTAAAAATGTATTTAAAAAATTTCCTCTAGAAGATGGGTGCAACTGGGAAAAAAGGCGAAAAACAGTTGTTTTCAAAGTAAAGTCTAAATCTAAAAACAAATTGTAAAAATAATTTTAAAAACTTAGAAATGCCGTTTGTTAAATTAATTCACGTTGACTTCCGGCGAAGTGGCATAAAAAAACGTTCCAGCCCTTTTTCGAAGTTTTGTCCAGAAACTTTTCGTTTTTCGGCCCTATACAACGGTTTTTCGTAAAAAAAAAAAAATTCCGTCAGTGAACGGACATGCGAGAGAAGGGACGAAGCGAATCGAGGGTGAGAAAAAAAAACAGCGGGCCAAAACGAGATCATGCCGGAGGAATTTACGAGCCACACCGGGACTGTCGTAAAAATCGGGACAAACGACGCACTGACGTGCGTCCCTGCCTATATATTATATATATATTTATATTTTCTCCGCATATATATGTTGTTTGCGGACATGGAGACAAAAAGACACGGAAAAACATATCCGCACGCGCACCGGGTATGCCCCAGGGAACAGGCCGCGAATCGAGATACGATTTCACCCCCATTTCCACTCTTCAACCCCCTGCGAGAGGCTTCGTCAAATATCGATTTGCCAGACCATCTCATCCGTTATTTCTCGATTTTTTTCGCTTTCATTACAATCTACTCAGCCCCTACCTCACGCACGTGGCTTTCTTCCCAATACATTCGCCATTTTCCTACCACAAAATAGTTTGGAGAAAAACGTCCATAGTCCGATTTGCTCCGACGTAACCAGCATAGTTGCTGCGTCACTAAAATAGCTATAACTCCGTAAATTATTGGAATTAAAAAAATTCCTTTCGAGTAGATATTCTTAAAGGTCTAAAGTTGCAGAATATGCAAAAAAAATTGATTTTTTGAAAATTCTAGACCAGAATACTCCCTTAAAGTTACGCTCCGACGTGACGGGCATAGTTGCTGCGTCACTAAAATAGCTGTAACTCCGTAAATTACTGGAATTAAAAATAATTCCTTTCGAAGATATATTCTTAAAGGTCTAAACTTACAGAATATGCAAAAAAATTGATTTTTTGAAAATTCTAGACCAGAATACTCCCTTAAAGTTACGCTCTGACGTGACGGGCATAGTTGCTGCGTCACTAAAATAGCTATAACTCCGTAAATTATTGGAATTAAAAAAATTCCTTTCGAGTAGATATTCTTAAAGGTCTAAAGTTGCAGAATATGCAAAAAAATTGATTTTTTGAAAATTCTAGACCAGAATACTCCGTTAAAGTTACGCTCCGACGTGACGGGCATAGTTGCTGCGTCACTAAAATAGCTGTAACTCCGTAAATTACTGGAATTAAAAAAAATTCCTTCCGAAGATATATTCTTAAAGGTCTAAACTTACAGAATATGCAAAAAAATTGATTTTTTGAAAATTCTAGACCAGAATACTCCCTTAAAGTTACGCTCTGACGTGACGGGCATAGTTGCTGCGTCACTAAAATAGCTATAACTCCGTAAACTATTGGAATTAAAAAATTTCCTTTCGTGGATATATTCTTAAAGGCCCAAGCTCTAAGAATATGAAAAAAAAACAAATTCAAAATTCTAGACTAGAATTAACGCCTTAAGGGATGATTCCTCATCCCTATAGTGCAAAATCGGTTCGGACTCAGTTGAAAACGAATTTTTTTTCATTTTCTCACAACGGTAAAAATAAATAAAAGCGTTGCCATTGAGACACGTATAATGCCATAAATTTTAATTCGCCCGTTTTTCCCCTCACTTCCCTTATTTTTGACATCGCTCGCTCTTGTATTACACTCGAGAAGGCAAAACCTCGAGTATAAATATAATATAAATGTAATAACTATTGGCGAGAAGTTGGAAATTCGAAGGCAAGTCTGACAGATAGAAAAATAACGAGAAACGCCCCGTATCGAGGCATCCCTTGACGGAGGGGGTGCGGATTGGATTCGGCACGGTATTTGGCGAGGTAAAAGCGACAGGGAGGCGAGAAAGATGGAGGGAGCGTGCTTCTCGAGGCGTGAAATGGCTGCGTTAACCGTTCTCTCGCACGGGCAGAGCGCAACCCCAAACCCTCTTTCATCCCCCACCATGCCGATTCCCTCAGTTACACCCGCGTGCCACGAGCTTTCCTGCAACTACGTCGCTCTACGTGGAGCTTCACCGTGGGACTTCAAGAGGAATATATATGGGGCGTTCCACGTCGAATCACGCGGTCATCGGTCTGACTCACTCGGATTTTGATGTCCAATGAATTGGGCTTTTGTTTGGCCCAAAATATGACCTCAAATTTTTAGAAATTTTTATTTCATTTTTTAGGGGTTGCCCGAACTAAAAAATCATTCAATTGAGGGAAAACATGAAAAGGGGTCTTTTTAAAATTAACGAATTTTGTTCACAAAAACTAGAAACAGATATTTTCGTCATAGTTCGATAATGGGTAAAAAAAAATTATTTTGTTGTATTTTAATTTTTTATATTTTTTTATTTTGATTGTTTCTTTTAGTGAGAATAACAATAAAAATATTTTTCTAGTGAAACTTGATTTTTTTTTCTTGGTTTAAGACTGAAATGACAACATTTTTCGGAAATTTATTAGCCTCGACGATCTGAAATAAAGCGGATGATTCAAACACAATACATTTTTTTAAATAAAATAGTAGTTTTTTTTTCCTATTGTCGAACTATGAAGTTTTGGGCCCTGGTTTCTGTGACAAAAATTTCGTTAATTTGAAAGAGGCCCCTCTTTTAGATTTTCCTCAATTTAATGATTTTTTATCTCGGCCAACCCCTAAAACATGAAATAAAAATTTCTCAAAATTTGAGGTCATATATTGGACCAAACAAAACCCACAATTCACTGGACATCAGGATTCTGAGGGGGTCAGGCCGATGACCGCGCGATTTGACGTGGAATGCCCCATATGTAAGAGAGATGGGTTTATACATTATAAAGGAGAGATGTGAATATGGGCGATTTCATAACAAATCAGCCACTTTCCAACCCTCGCCATTTTTTATCCATCATTTTTTTATTTATTCCATCCAAGTAAAGCATTGAAATCTTTATTCAGATTCTATTCTGGACACTGCGCAATATACATATAATAATTTTTGTAGTAAACACTAAATCAAGGAGAATAGATTTTATCTTAGTAACTCCAATGGGAAGAAAAAGTACTTTGAATAAGAAAAACTGACAAAATAAAAAATGATGGATACAGCTGATTAATAATAACCAGAACAATAATAATTACAAATTTAATTAAAAACTCTGCAAATTCCCAATTTGTCAAGTTTTGTTCTTCAATTTACAAAAAAGTGCGCCGTAATATCTTGAATATCGATAAAGTCACACCACGTGCAACATTTTTTATTTGAATTAATAATTTCATAAAATTTTAACCTATCTTCAGATTTTTATGAAATTCATTAGCAAACAATTTTGATAACTAAGCTCCCTAAAAAATTCCCGTGCAATTTCTTGAATATCGATGAAGTTACAAAATATGCCGCATTTTCAAAAGACTTCAAATGTTTCTAAAAATTCAATTTTCCAATCGATATTTGCCAAATTTAGAATCGAACCATCTTGGTTGAAGTATCAACTGTTTAAAAAATTTCCGTAAAATATTTCGAAGTTGGCCAAAAGCTGAAAAGTTAGTAACATTCTTTTAAGAAAAAAAAAAATTCTGTAAAATTTCGATTTTTCATTACAATTCAAACGAAGGTTTTCAATAATAAGAACATTTTTTTAAAATACGTTTTCTCCACATTTTGGAAAATTTTGAGCCAACCAACACAAAGTATGAAAAATAATTCCGAAAAACAAAATTTTCACGCAAAGCTTTACGAGGTAGGAAAAATTCTTTATTTCAAATATGAAATGAAAGAGCTCTCAAACTGCTATAATTTTTAGGTTTAAAAAATCAGGCTAAGAAAAAGGGTTAAAAATGTTTCATCAACGTTACGATGGACACAAAAAACATTGCGACGAAAAAGCCCATACATCGAAGCGATGGAACCATTTTCCACCACGGGAAAACGCCTAGGTGGCAATATCGCCGTCTCTCTTTCTCTTTTCTCGCGCAAGTTCGCGTTTTCCCTCGCTATTTCTTCGTTTCTCATCCCCATCCTCCTCTTCCGCTGGTTCTTTCTATCTCAAACCCCGGTTCTGTCTCCCGCGGCATTCTCTCGCCCCGGTGCAGCAAAGATCACGTTGAGCCGGTATAAGATAAAAGTTATATGCTCCTTTCTCCCTCCCCCACGATATATATATATAATATATATGGGTTATGCGCGAGGGAGTCATAGATCAGCGGTCGGACGTCTGGGGGGACGTAGGAACGAACGAGAATCCACCTAGCGTCCTTTTCATCCCCTATATAGATATATCTCTCCCTTCTGGCTTTCTCTTTCTATCGCGTTTCATCCCCTTCACGCCCTCCAATCCCTCCGCGTATGCCCGGGAAACGAAATCCATCCCCGCGAGCTTTGCGTACTCGAAAAGCTCTCCTGTAGTACCTCCAACCTCTCCACCCTCTTCCAACAAACCACCCCCTCGCCCTTTTCTCTTCTCTTTGCTGAATTCGTATCTCCGCGCTATCTCCGAGACCCAGCCACGTTCCTCCATTTCTCTCTATATCCCATTCTATCTTTTGGCACGGATAAATACGTCTCATTCCTTCTCGCGCAATGTCATAAATACACGAGTTCGCGGTACTTCAACCCCCTATTTTTTCAGAAATATTCGCAAACTAATAATATTCGGGAAAAAAAAAATCGTAATTCCGTGAAAAGAAAGTTTCCAAATTAATGATGGTAGTAGTTCACTGTGAAGGCCGAAATTTCGACGTTTTTTCATGAATTTTGTAAAGTAAAATAAAATGCTATCGTTATGAAATTATTACATATTAACGTTTTGAAATTTTGACATGTTATTTGTATCTTGAAGAGTGCAGAAAAATGTTTGTTCACTTAATTTTACATGATGTTGTTTGTGATTTTGTACGTCAAAGTGGAGTCGTCGAAAAAAAGGTGACTTGTTTAGACTTTTTTCAAATTTTTTTTTTATTGTCTATTTCACCCCGAATGTAGTGCATTGGCCTAAAAATAAATGAAAACATCAAATTCATCATAATTTGTGGAGGAATAAAGAAAAATTCTGATTTAATTTTTAGGGTGGTCCATTATGCCCCAGAAATCGCGGATCGGCTTAAAAATGAGTCAGTGCATCAATTTATGATAATTTGACAAGAAACCAAACATTTTTTTGACCAAATTTTTGAGGGGGGGGGGCATTGTGCCCCAACCATCCCTAATTCCATGTACTTGAAGTTTCGAACGTTCAGTTCAACGGGAAAATTATTGATTAAAAATATCAGCAAAAGTATTGATTTGATGAAAAATTATAAAAAATGCGAATAACTTGGTGAATAATAATATTAAAAATTCAATGATATTTGAAGAATTATTTCCAAAGTATAAAGTCTTAAAATTGTTATTTCAAAGAATAAATTTTTCGATTTTTCGTTCTTTTGAACATTCGGAACTTCAAGTCTATCTAATTCCAGCTTAATTGTGGATCATAATTATCGGCTCAGAGGAGACTAAAAATAATTGAAAGAAGCAATGAAATATCAGACAGGGCTTATTTTGGGGAAACAAAGCGGCCAAAAATTCGGTCTAAAAAATATAAACAACATTTAGATTCTTTTGTCAAAAAAAGCATTCTTCCCTTGAGAATAAAAGCTCAAAAAATGCACCGAAAACTCAATAAACGAGCAGAATTAAAAAAAAAAAAAGAAGTGAAGTAGCTTCGCGAGTAGAATCGCGGGAGTTCGGGCCTCTTTTAAGCTGGGAGTCGCGATAAGACTGCAAATGTAAATGAAACGAATGAAGTGGTGCGTACGAGGGATGTTCGAGTGCCAGAGAGCGATCGTTCGCTGTAAGCTTGTGAATTATTACGCAAAGAGAAAGATAGCGAGAGAGCGAGCGAGAGAGAGCGAGAGAGAGAGAGCGAGAGAGAGAGAGAGAGAGAAGCAATGGTAAAACGGAGCTTCGAGCCTGGAGCGAGCGCATTTTTTTCGAGTCTTTTTTCTGCCACTTCCTTAAGGTTTCTCTGCCTCCCGCCCCACGATTTTCCTATAGGGAGATAAACCACTACTTCGCATCGGCGCACCCTTACACGTTTCGTTTAAATTACAAAATCCCCCCCCCCCCCCCCCTTCTCGGTCTCTTCTTTTTCTCGCTCCGGAAGAGAATATTTTCTCGGCGCTATTTGCATACAGATACGATGGAACGCTCGTGAAAAACAAGACAAGTTTATTGCCGTTGAAAGTGCCCCGCGAAAAAATAATACTCCTGTAACGGGAAATTTCTTTCAAATAGACGAATAATTGCGATCGGATACGTGAACGAAAAAAAATCAGGCAAATTTGAAATTTCCACATAGCTTCCTCATTTTTTCTGTCGTTAGGGTAATAGCCGAATAGTTGCCCCGGGGGGATAGTTGCCCCAGTTTTTAATACACTACATTAGAGATGTCCCTAGCGTTAGCGCTTTTCTGTAATTATTAAGGTTGTTCAGAAGCTATGAAACCTTTGAACGTTAATTGTTCAATAAATAGCTTCTCAATCGTAGTGAAATTTTTACACGACCTCCTGAATACTTCATGTAAGAACATACCAAATTTTCAGAATTCTATCATCATTACTTCAACCTCCTTAACAGTTAAAATAACAAACAATGAGAATATTCTGAAAATTTTGTATGTTTTTGTATGAGGTATTTAAGAGGTCGTGTGAAAATTTCACGACGATTAGGAAGCTCGTTATTAAGAAATTAACGTTTTGTTAAAAACAATTTTTTTAAACAAATAAAAAAAAATATTTATCAATAAACTTCGTTTTCTTTCCGTTACTTTCAGTATATTGTGGATATTAAAAAATTGAGAGGTCAAAAAAAAAACTTATCGCAAAGTTATATCAGTTTCCATAAGACTATTTTATTTTATATAATTTGTTGATCTCAATTATTCGATAACGAGTTTCCAAATCGTCGTGAAATTTTTACACGACCTCTTAAATACTTCATTGCAAAA
The DNA here is from genome assembly GCA_946863875.1 of Alloplasta piceator. Lineage (NCBI taxonomy): Eukaryota > Metazoa > Arthropoda > Insecta > Hymenoptera > Ichneumonidae > Alloplasta > Alloplasta piceator. Next base: position 16,051,695 of record OX333077.1, on the reverse strand, counting down.
CACCAAATTTTAAGAATTTTCTCATTAAACGTGATTTGCTTCTAACCAACCTTAATATGCCCTCGCAGGCCTCAGTGCCCAAAAAACATAAGGCAGAGCCCACAATACAAGTTTTGTCTGTGTGAGCGAAAATCTTCCGCGTTAAGACCTCGACGAACGTTGCACTAATATTGGTGACTGATTGTAATTGAATAAATAATGTTATGGTTGAGGGTTCAGTCAACTATTTGTTTCCAACTAGATAAGAAAAAAAAACTGTTAATTATAGGTATTTAAAAAAATAATGAAATTATTAATTATAAAATAATAAAATTGATAATAAAATGTCTAAATAAAAAAATAAAATTAAAAAAATATAATGAAATAAAATAATTTGTAACTTAATATTAATTATAAACTCCTTCGAAGTATTTTCGACGTGAGGCGACTATCCGCCACGTTGGGCAACTATCCCTCTTTGAAAAGGTCGAATGAAACGGGATTTACTCAAAAACAATATTAATTGGGTTTACGAAAATAGTGCACAATGAAAGATTAAAGACCAATGTTTTAATATGCACGAAGCATATTGTCAGTAGATACTTAATTTTTAAGTAATAAAGCTTTTTCCTTAAGTGTGGCAACTATCCGGCTTTTACCCTAATATGTTTGTTATCATGGCTTCCTCATGAAGGAAGCTTCACGAACGACGGAAACAAATGAAGAAGCTACGTGCAAATTTCAAATTTGCATGATTTTTTTTAGCAATTTCGTTCAATTGCATCATTAATTGTTTTTGTCGTTTAGTTTTTATTTCGAAAAACTGCGACCTGAGGGTGTAAGAGGGAGGAAGAGAGAGGGAGAATCAGGGCAAGGGCGCGATGTTACATGAACGTTGCGGACGCATAAACATCCCTCTCCGCGTTATCAGTTGTCGGACGCCGGGGCGCCGGATATTGTCGCATCCTCCGTTTTGCTTCTCGCTTCTCTCTCTCTCTCTCTCTCTCTCTCTTCTGGTTAACCAGTCCAGGACAGAGGGTGAAGTGAGACAAGGGTTGGAGGGATGAATGTTTCATTCTTTTTGTATTTGTTTTAAATAAACTGGCATTGAAGTTACCCTGGTGGTGGATTAAAGAAATAAATTCGAAAAGAGTGGATTTTGGTATTGGGATTGCCTATTTGGCAACGTTGCTTTAATTTTCAACCAAAATTGTCAATTATTCAATTAATTGCATAATTAAAATCATGTTCTGGTAATTTCAATTCTTGCTTGGCTTAGGATGAAATTTCCGAAGAGATAATTTTTATTATCAGAATCTCCCACGAGATAGTTTTGAGAAAGTGAAAATGCACTGTCGAAAATCGATTGAAGTTTAATTCAACTACAATTCTATTTTGCAGGAAAATTCCCTGAATGATTTTCAAAATTTCCATATAATCCTCGAAATTTGTACGGTATTAAGGCACGAATCTAGTTAAGAATTCAAATTTTGATCTGATTTTTTTAATTATAAAAAATATAAAAGGTTTTTTTGAGACAGGATTGTTTCTCACGTACTTGTATGAAATAAATGACATTTTTTTATGTCATTACATAAATTGGCTTTTTACTTTTGCCATTTCCTTTCGCCATTGTTTAAAATATCGAAATTGTTTAAAAAAATATTTCTACAAAATAGATCGAAATCTATTTTTGTCTATAAATTTTTTCTATGTAATTTTATCTATAAATTTAAAGAAATATATTGTGTCCTAAAAATTCTTATTTTAAATCGGGACAAACGTTTTGAGATCTATCAATTCAACGATTATTTCACAACGTTGAACCGAATGTCTCCAAAAGTTTCCATCGGCGACAGTCGAGATGCAACTCTGCGACGAAATAATAATCACAGGCAGTAAAATTTTGCTCGGGACTACGTGACAGGAAGAAACAAGCGTTTTTCCCCAAATATTCGTCGGTCCAATTATCGTGAAAGTTTTTTTCTTCGACTTTCTTTTTCCTTTTCATTTTTCTCGACCCAAATAAAGAAAGGAAACGAGATACAAAAGATGCGGCGCGACTTTTCTTTCCTTTTTTATGGTCACCAACGAAGCGAGGTTTACGGATTTTTGTGCTTTGACTTAACTCCGGGTGTTCGAGGGACTTTCTTTTTTTCTTGTATTTTATTTTTTTAGTGCACTTCCCGTGCCGAGGGTTGATGGGAAAAAGAGCGCGCGAACCTGAAGGGGCTGTAAAAAAAGGACGACCAAATATCGTTCCCGGGGTTCCGAGGTGAAAGTTTGCCGAGGAATCGTCGCTTTCGCTGTGACATTTTTTTCTCTCCCGGAACGAAAGTGGAGAATAGAAAAAAAGTGAGCGAGTGAAAGTTTTGGGACTGCGATCGGATCGACGTGAGTGAATATCCGACAGTCTGAATGCACCGGAAAATTTTTCAAACATTTGGAGGGAAATATTCTGATGAAAAAGGAAGAAAAATTAAGGATGTCGAGTCCCAAATCGAGAATGATGAGAAAATTCTGAAAATTTGGTATGTTTTTGGATGAAGTATTTAAGAGGTCGTGTGAAAATTTCACGACGATTAGAAAGCTCGTTATCGAACAATTAACATTAACAAATTAAATTAAATTAAATGTATAGTCTTGTGGAAACTGTTATAACTTTGCGACAAGTTTTTTTTTTGACCTCTCAATTTTTTTACATCTACAATATATTGAAAGCAACGGAAACAAAACGAAGTTTATTGATAAATATTTTTTTTATTTGTTTAAAAAATTGTTTTTAACAAAATGTTAATTATTTAATAACGAGCTTCCTAATCGTCGTGAAATTTTTACACGACCTCTTAAATACTTCGTACAAAAACATACCAAATTTTCAGAATTTTCTCACCATTTTTCATTTCAACCCTTAAGGAGGTTGAAGTAATGATGATAGAATTCTAAAAATTTGGTATGTTTTTACATGAAGTATTCAGGAGGTCGTGTAAAAATTTCACGACGGTTAAGAAGCTATTTATTGAACAATCAACATTAACAAGTTTCATAGGGACTCAACATCCTTAAGGGGGGAAACCCATATAAATGGTCGAAGATGACCAGGAATTTCGGAATTTTTTTCCAGCGCAACTACTGGTCCAATCGTTTTCAACTTTGGAGGCTATTTTATTTTACATTCGAAGACTTGAAAAACATTTTTTTTAATCGAAAATAAGTATTCATCAGCAGCTTGCAAAACCAATCGTTGCTGAACGAATTTTTCCCGCGATGTCGAATTGCGGCAGCTGTATTTTGTTTGTTTTTCATGAGAAAAAAAAATCAGAAACCATTACATTCTATATGGAAGTACGCTGTCGATAAACCGAGAAAAAGTTTCAAAAGTTAAATATTGTAATAATGGCGGCACTCAGAGAAAAAAAGGTCAATTTTCACCGAACATTGTTATGCAATAAATGATGGCTAAATTATTTATTCTTTTAAATAGAGGTTTATAGACGAGGGTTTGCAATTATGTGTCCAAAAATATTTGGTTGAAATGAATCGGATGATTAGTTTTTTTTTTAATCGCTGTCGCAAATTGCGAAAATGTAGTTTCGAGTAAATCGCGTTTTGAAGTTAATCAAAGTCTCTGGTGCCTTAAAAAAATGTTTTTCAAGTCTTCGAATATACAATAAAATAGCCTCCAAAGTTGAAAACGATTGGTCCAGTAGTTGCGTTGAAAAAAAATCCCGAACTTCCTCGTCATCTTCGACCATTTATATGGGTTTCCCCCTTAAGGGGGTCGAGTCAGCGTCAAAACGGCGATTTTTAATAATAATTTATAATTTTTGTAGAATGCCTACAAATATGATGTATCGTCCACCATTTGAGGTACCAAATGAACAATTTTTTGGGACTAGTTAAAACCCTTGAGGTGCACCGGTGTCCTGAAAAACCTAATTTTGAGTTTTTACACTCGGCGCATGATTCAGAAAGAACTGCTAGACGGATTTTGTTCTACGACATCTCATTTCCTTCGTAACGCTTCTTCCCACGGGATGAACGCGGCACATTTTGATTCAAGTCAAAATTGTGACCAGGACAATGCCTGGAAAGTTCAAAATAGGCTACCAATTTCAAAACTTGCCTGCAACTCTGAAATAAAGGGCAAAAAACGAAATGTGCCGCGTTCGTCCCGTGGGAAACAGCGTTACGAAAGAAATGAGACGCCGTAGAACAAAATCCGTCCAGCGGTTCATTCTGAATCATGCGCAGAGTGTAAAAACTCAAAACTAGGCTTTTTAGGACCCCGGTGCACCTTAAGGGTTCTAACTAGTCCCAAAAAATTGTTCATTTGGTACCTCAAATGGTGGACATAACATCATATTTGTAAGTATTCTACAAAAATTATAATTTATTATTAAAAATCGCCGTTTTGACGCTGACTCGACCCCCTTAAGATATGTGGGATTAAAAAAAAAAATTATATCAATTTTTTTAGCTGCATCGACCCTCGATGGATTTTTGAGTCAAGGGCGGAATAATTGAAAGATTCCACATTGGGGGAAAAAAAATATTTTAGCTTCTCGTCGATTATTCAAATGAGACCCAAACCGCGTATGCAAAGAGAACCAATGTCCGGGATACTACCTGCTAGTGTCACTTTGCCCACGGGGAGTCGGAAATTTGTTTGCCTTCTATTTAGACCATTGCGGTGAGAATGATTCGCCACGGCGATGCTCAGCGGTCAGATTGTTTTATTACCCTCAACCGACAAGTACTTGCACCGTGAACCAGAAAATCCTGAAATAAATAGGAATCTTCCTCCTCGATGTCCCCAAGACACCTGGCCTCGAATACAAACGTGAAGAGTCCCAAAAAAAAATCGAGGAACATCATTTGAAAAATATTCTCCCTATTAAAAAAATAAGAACCAATCGAAAGTAACGCGTGACTGATAAAAAAAATTACTAAGGAAAAATTTATAAAAAGCCGATAATCGCTCTGTCGCAAAATTCCACCTGTTCAATTTTGTCGAATAGGACGAAAAATACTTGGCCGATAAATTAAATTGAAATAGACTATAATCTAAAAATTTGACAAGCTTATAATAAAAAATAAATAAAAATACCCCATAAGAAACGAAGAGATAAGATACGATGTATATTTTCTATAAAAACTGTCTTTTTTGGCAGAGCGAAAAATCACTCTGTCAAAAAATTCCACCTGTTGAATTTCTACGAATAGGACGAAAAATACTTTGGCCGATAAATGAAATTGAAAAAGACTGTAAATGAAAAATTGATCAAGCTTATAATCAAGAAAATAAAAATACCTTCCATAAAAAACAGCGAAAAATCGCTCACTCACAAAATTCCACCTGTTCAATTTCTACGAATAGGATGAAAAATACTTTGACCGATAAATAAAATTGAAAAACACTAATCGAAAAATTTGTCAAGCTTATAATAAACAAAAAAAAACCCCATAAGAAACTAAAAGATAAGCTACGATGGATATTTTTTATAAAAAAATAGAGCGAAAAATCGTTTGCTCACAAAATTCCACCTGTTCAATTTCGACGAACAGGACAAAAAATACTATGGCCGATAAATTAAATTGAAAGAGGCTATAATCGAAAAATTTGTCCAGCGTAAAAACAAGAAAAAAAATAGCCCATGAGAAACGAAGAGATAAGACCTACGATGGATATTTGCAAATTTTTTGGGAATAAAAAAAATGGTAAAAAGGAACGGTGGATATGTGAAAACTTGAAATAGCTACGTGAAAATGTACCGTTATGTGGTCTTGGACGACCAGAGGTGAGGATACGAGTCTCGGGTGTTATAAATCCTGGCGAAATGGATTCACGAATGGTTGGACTGGAAGGGGAAGGGGGAGGGGGAGGGAGGTTTGTATAAGTTATATCTGACCAATCTGCATCCGTAAACTTTGCCTACACAATACTATACATAGTTTCGTCAGTGGTAGACAGAGAGGAGAAGGAGGTCTCTCTCTCTCTCTCTCTCTCCCTCTCTTTCTCTCTCATCATTTCTCTTTCTCTCTGTCTCTCTCTTTCTCTCTCTCTCTCCCTTTCTCTTTCTCTCTGTCTCACTTGTTATCCTCTATGTCTTTCTGGGCTACACGAGTCGGACTCTGAGGGTTTGAGGGAGATATAGATACGTCTCGTTGCACAGAGGCATTTTGCAGTAACGAGGCCGGCGAGAGGGAAGTCGACTCCGCATGAGGGAAACACGACTGAGGGAATATATGCGATTTTACTCTTGCCACTCTGGCAACAACCTTACGGGGATGTAAGCACATTTACACAGAAGTATAAATGTGCATAATACTGCAAGTACCTTCAAATATGCAATTTCAGCCTGGTTTGTTAATTGGGCAAATAAGTATCGCGCTATCATTGAATAATGAAACCTTAAGGTCGATAATTTTGACAATGTAATTTAGCTGAGGATGTAAGAAAATCGATTATCTCGCTGGTCCCGAAATACGTTGTCTTGCCAGAGGCTTCATATTTTTCATATTTTTAAAATCGTTTTAGTTTAAGGGGTTGCAACACTCTCAGATTTTCAATGAATCAATTTCTGTTTTGTTGCCTGAATATATTTTTGATATTTTAAACAATTGTTTAAGGTACTAGTCTAGTTGAGAATTCCAAACAAGCAGATCTTTATAAAATTGTTTATACAACATTGTTTCATCCTTGGAAAGTACAAAAATAAAATATTTTTATTTTGGTACATATTCGAAAGTACCTCCCGTTAAAAAGAGGCTGTACATTTTTTAATCAATTCTTTATGATTATAAAACTTTATATCAAGTTATATTTTAATGGCGCATAATGTTTTTACCCATCTTTTTTTATTTATTTATTACAATTATTTATTTAAATAAAATAAAATGAAGGAATTTAGCTACCAGAATAGATATCCCAGTTGCGGTGATTCTGTTGTTTTTTTGGGTTTGACGAAAAAAAATGAAAAAAAAATATAAAAACTTAATTTTTTATCAAACCAAAAAAAACAACAGTTACTCTGCAACGGGGATATCTATTCTAGTAGGTAAATTTCTTCATTTTAATTTGTTGAAAAAAAAAATTAATTACAAAAAAAAAATAAAAAAACGTTTGGTAAAAACAGATTATGCGCCGCCATAATAATATTAAATACGATGTTTTTTAACTGTTAGAAACCGCACGAAAAAAAATCAGCTCGATTCTGACAGGAACTTCCGAATATTTAGCTTTATTTTTTATTTCGATTCTTTGAATAATTTATAGAAGGCGCCAAAGTCGAGAAAAATGTTTTGTCCCATGATCGTTTATTTCAGGATTGGCAAATCTGAAACAAAAAAATAAAAGCATTTTAAAGAGATAGGTTTCTTACACAACAATTTACCACCGTTAATGAAAAATCGATTTAAGAAGAAATGGCGGATGCTTCACATGAATTGTGAAAAATTCAATGGTTATTTTCATTTCAAACATGCGTCATTTTTTTTATCGATTTTTCATCAACGGTGGTAAATTGTTGTGTAAGAAACCTTCCTCTTCAGAATGTTTTTTTATTTTTTTTTGTCAGACAAGACATTTTCGATTTTGGCGCCTTCTATAAATTATTCAAAAAATCAAAATAAAGAATAATATATTTTTTTTTGTATTTTCGAAGGATGAACCAATGTTGCAAAAACAGTTTTATAGTCATATCTGATAAAGGAGCTGGGAAAAAGATCTTAAAAATTTGCTTTTTTGGCCTTCTAAAGTAGACCTTAAGCATTTCCCCACGTCAAAATTTTTCGTTTTTCTCGAAGATATTTTTCTTAAACTGGAGGGAAAGCCATCAGCTACGTGCTACAGCTTCAGTTATGGATTTTATCAACAAGACAATTTTTTTTCTAATGATAAACCTGAAAAGGAAAAAAATCCGCCACGGCCGAACTTATCTCCGCTATTTTCAAAATTACAAAATTTGTTTTTTCTATTTTCATTCCTAAAAGTGTATTGTTGATGCAAAAAATAAAAATTATTTTGTACATGTCAAAGGCACGTAAAAAAAAATATTGACTAATAGACAGCGATTTTTCGAGGGATCTAAAAAAATGATGAAGTTGTTGAGAAGCAGTTATTATTTTAAAGTCAAAGTGACGTAATTTTTTCAACGAATCACGATAAACATCTTCATTAATCAAATAAAAACCTCGTTACGAGCCATAAACGTTCGAAAATGGCGATTGCACTCATTAACTCTTGGAAAAAAAGGCATCAATTAATGAGGCATTCATTGATTTCCATCGATTAAAATGATTGACTTTGTTGCACGTTCCATTACCACCGAATCGAAGTCACGCGAATGAAAGACTCGACGGTATCGAACGAAGAAAAAAAAAGTTCTTCAATAATAATCAACTCGATGAGGACTGAACAAAAAAGTTAGTTCCTCCTCATCCGAGATACTAATTAGTCCAATGAGGAATGCAGCTCGACGTCGCTGGACTCTTTTTGCCGCTTCGATCACGAAAAATCGTCGATATCGTTCTCGATCACGAAACGGCAAAGTTTTCGCTTCCTCTCGCGAGCGAATCGCGCACATTCGCACGAATCGAAAGGACAATCGAAAAGCGCGTGCAAAAAATAGTATGCGTAAGGAATTTTCGCATTTATCGTTACCAGAGTTGCGAAATTTTTAATGAAAAAGTAACACATTAACCATTACTTTTTTTATGGCTAATGAAATTAATTTCTATTAACCATTAAATTTAATGGTTAATAGAAATATTTTCCATTAACCATTAACCATTAAATTTTACAGGTTAATAGAAATATTTTCCCTTAACCATTAACGATTAAATTTTAATGGTCAATGAAAATAATTTCCATTAACCATTGAGATTTTATGGTTATTGAAAATAATTTCCATTAACCATTAAATTTTAATGGTTAATGGTTAATGGTTAATGGTTAATGATTAATGGTTAATGGTTAATGGTTAATGGTTAATGGTTAATGGTTAATGGTTAATGGTTAATGGTTAATGGTTAATGGTTAATGGTTAATGGTTAATGGTTAATGGTTAATGGTTAATGGTTAATGGTTAATGGTTAATGGTTAATGGTTAATGGTTAATGGTTAATGGTTAATGGTTAATGTTTAATGGTTAATGGTTAATGGTTAATGGTTAATGGTTAATGGTTAATGGTTAATGGTTAATGGTTAATGGTTAATGGTTAATGGTTAATGGTTAATGGTTAATGGTTAATGGTTAATGGTTAATGGTTAATGGTTAATGGTTAATGGTTAATGGTTAATGGTTAATGGTTAATGGTAAATGGTAAATGGTAAATGGTTAATGGTTAATGGTTAATGGTTAATGGTTAATGGTTAATGGTTAATGGTTAATGGTTAATGGTTAAAGGTTAATGGTTAATGGTTAATGGTTAATGGTTAATGGTTAATGGTTAATGGTTAATGGTTAATGGTTAATGGTTAATGGTTAATGGTTAATGGTTAATGGTTAATGAAAATGCAAATGCATTAAAAAAAGTAATGCATTATTTGCAACCCTGATCGTTACGATGAGCGCTTTTTGCCGTTTGCCAGAATGTTTCTTGCCTCGAAACGGAGAAGAAGGAAGAAGTAAGATCGAGACAAAAAAAAGGGGTTTAGAAAAACTATACAGCAGTGATCGGAGGCTCGGAGTCGGTGGCATGGCAACACGCGACTCGCGAAATCTCGTGCAGCAAAGATTCGAAAACGATATTCCTCGCGAGTATCGCGGAACGAAGGGAAAAAGTGGAGAACGCGATGCAACCAAGTCGCAGAAAAGCACGCAAAGCTCTTCGAGATTCCACGATACTTTTTTCAAGCCTACGTTCTAAATCCTCTTATTTCTCTCTCTCTCTCCGCTTGCCCTCCTTTCCCTTCCCCTTTCCCTTCCCCTTCTTCTTTCACATCTTATTCCGGTTTGTCATTACGATTGACTATTTCGTCTAGCAAAATGGAAAAACTGCGAAAACACGCGACGGAGTCACTCCATTTTTTTAATAAAAAATATATGGGGCCTTCCATCCCAAATCGGACAGTTTGAAAAACTTTTTTTTTTATTTTCTCAATTTTTTTATTTTTTTTTAGTACCCGCGTCGAAAGATGCTTCCTGTTAAATTTGGAGTGACGAGGGGTTCTCAACTTTTTTATTATTTAGCCTTACATGCTCTGGGACCTTGTAGAAAGTAGTAGAATAAATATGAAGAATTTTTGACTGTGATTATGAATAATTTTTGACTATGAATATGAATAATTTTTTACTATGAATATGAATAATTTTCGATGAGAGATTCTCAACTTTTAAGTTTGCTTGCTCGGCTCAGATCGAACTCGGCTAAGCACGGACCAGCTTAGGCTCAACTAGGCTAACGACACGACCTGCGCATATTAAGCTCAACCACGGATAACCGTGGGCTCGTCTGGCTCGGCCTGCTCAACTGAGCTCGACTCGGCACAGGTCAGCTTTCATAGCGACTCTCGGCCTGCTTCGTTCGGCTCCACCAAGATCCGTATCGCTCCGCTCGGCTCAGCGCGAACGAGCTCGGCACGGCTCGGCTCGGACTGCTCAATTAATTGAGTTCGGCTCGGCGCGAACCGACCAGCTCGGCCCCGCTTCGCTCCGCTCGGCAAATCGAAAAATCCCGCATCGTTCCAAGATAAAATTTTTTCAAATTTGTACTCCCTTAAAAGGGGACTTTCCGAAAGTCGAAAATTATTCATATTTTTTTTACTACACTGAGGGAAAAATTACTGAATTTGAGAACATGAATTTATTTATTAAATGAAAGTATAAATTCGATTATTTATTTGTTGAACCAAGAAAATCACTCTTCATTTAAAAAAATATTTTCACGAATCTATTATTCCATCATATTAAACTCTTATTTAATAGTAACAATTAAATGCATGATAGATTTGATTAAATTTTCATTTATTGGATTAATTAGTTTTATTGCATCATAAACATGAGATTATTTGAATCTGAAAAACGACATCAATATTAAATTATTTTTTTCGAACAAAATTATTTCTTTGCGATAAATTCATCATTATTTTACTTCTAAAAATATTTCTGTAGTCTTTTCAATATTTATTAGATATAAATTTCATTATGATTATTTGAAAAGAAGCTGTAGTAAAATAAATAATACATTATTTTATTCCAATTGAATATTTGTTTGGAATGATGAAATTTTTATTTCCTTCAAGCAAAGAACTATCATCTCTATAGTATACTTTAATAGTATACATAAGTTGTTAAAAATTAAAAAACTGGTTTTTAAAATGTTTTCTTATATTCGAATCTTCATAACTCCTAACTTTTTTCAAGTGCATAGTAGTAGTCGATAGCGTAATAGGTAGCGTGTTAGGTAGTTAGGTAGGATAGGTATGATGGTAGGTCGAGGGTTTGAATCTCGGTCGGACATTGAAATTAGATCGGAGAATTGGCGCAGATTTGTCTTTTTTTTCTATTTATCTCTTTTTGGGGTCACTAAAGTATGCATATTAAATTATTTGGCAAGGGCTATATATTTTTTATAAAATGTTTAGCAACAATTAATAAACACGCATTTGATTGAATCAATCATTTTTCCTGTTGATTGGACTAATTAATTTTTTGATTCAACAAATTTTTTTTCGCAGTGCTTCCAGTATTAAAAGACATGCATGTTTTGAATGATAAAATGTGTTCTTGATTCAAACAACATATTACATATAATTGATAACATATTGTTAGATTCAAGTAAATTCGTTTATTGAAACAGAAATTTATGGAATTGACTGAAAAAAATGAACCAAGTAAATATATAAGGGAACCAATCTAATATGTTTCGGCAAATAATGAAAAAAATGATTTTTTGCCATCAAAACTTTATTTTATTGGTTCTAGTAATTTTTTCTCTCAGTGCGATAATTTCCAAGCACTCGGGGTATTATAACTGATTATTTCCTGAACTAAAATATTCCTTTGCCAATACGTTTCCGTTGTTCATTGGAACAATTAAATGAAATTTTTGTGTCCTTGTGATTGACTTAGCAGTATTGTATCGCAAATCTTTCTTTTGCATCTAAATAGTGTTTCTCAGGTGCAAATTTGACAGCAATATTCGGTAGACTATTTGGGTCCGATGCCCAGTCATACAATTCTTGAACTGTTGTTATTTGCTCATCGATAAGTATTAATTATTAATTTTTAAAATTTGTTAACAATAAAAAAAATGTCAGAATTAATTCAAAATGATTTAAAAAATACAAATATAGTAACAAAAATTGGTATTCATAATAATTCACAGAATTTTTTTTTTAACTTTCAAAAATCGAAAATAAAATAGTAATTATGGAAGACACAGGATCGGACTGGTCTTAAAAGTTATTGAATAAATAGAAGTATAAAATAAAAAATTTAAATAAAAATCAAAATATGTACTCCCTTTGAAAACACGATTTAAAGTTTAAAACTCAAAAAACTTATTCAAAAACATGTCAAATATTTTTTTTGTATTCGTTTTCTGGAGAAGCCATAAAAAAACAAAAATGTTGAAAAAAAACACTTAATTTGGACTATTATTAAAGAAGTTATGACAAAAAACCAAAGAAAGGGCGGTATTTTTATAAATTTAATATCTTCTGAACGGGCAATCAAAAAAATCTCAAAATTCAAGAGGAAGGATCTTTTGATGAGTACTAAAAAATATGAAAAATATTCAAAAAATTGAGGAAATTGAAAAAAAGTTTTTCAAACTGTCCGATCTGGGATGGAACGCCCATATGTAAAAATTACTTTTTCACAAATTTTGCGGTTGGCATATCAAGTTGAAGATTTCGAACAGTAGCTCAAATTTTATTAAATTTTTCCGAGTTCATTAACCCCACAAAAACACGGCCGGACGCAAACGACCCAGGTTTGCAGACGACGGGTGCCAAAAAAACGTTTACAGACGAAGGGTTGAATAATTCGGTTAAAAACTTTTGTTTTCCGGCTAATTTTAATACGCAACGATACAAAAGGATTGACTTGCCATTGGCTTTGTAACAGAAGGTCGCGAATTCAGCCGCGTGTGGCACGTTTGACCTGGAACTTGGCCCCAACTACGCTGCCGCTGTCGAGACCCCTCGAAGGAGGTAAAATATAGCATAACCCATTTCGATCTATATATATATGCAAAATCTTTCCCGTCTAAAAATATCCGTAGCTATTGGCGATGCTATTCGAGAAGTTTCGGCGCTGATCTAGCGCGTGAGGATTTGGCTGCGTCGTCGCGCGCTCGTTTCGTTCGATCTTGATCGCCCCCCTCGATTATTATCCGCGAGGCCTGCAAATCCGTCGCGAGAAACGTGCCGACAGCGCGAAACGCCACAAATCTCTGCCTCAAAACTTTACGAAATTTTGGTAAATTGTCATGATCCAATATATTTCGATCAAAATGTTTCACAATCAATTGGCGCGAGTATTCGATGCTTTTGCGTCAAGATTTTGTGTGGCTTACTTTAAATCGATGAACTAATGCGCTTAATATTACCTCGCGAATCGAGCTACTGAATCGGCTACTATATTATTGCACCTAATCGAATAATCATTGAAATGTCATGTACTTGAAATCATGAACGTTCGGACGAAGGAGAAATATTTGGAAATGTCATTTTTAACGCTCTACGGTCACACTGGGTCGCTGGTGGCCAGAATGAAATTTCACTTGGGGAATTCCCAAGAACATAAAAAAGACAGAATCCACCCCCTCTCCCTAAAAAAAACTTAATATAGACAAGGTCTAAACCCGCAGTTTGCAAAGGACGCTCTGGGTCGTCTGTGTCCGCGTACAATTTTCAACGATTTGAAATGCTTCAAAAAATCTGAAAAAATTCCTGACTACTCCTCGATGTTTGTAGAATGTTAATCAATATTTTTCAAAGCATAAGAGTTATTGTTTTTTACGCTGTAAATAGCTATCTCAGCGAAGAAATCCTCAAGTGAACTTTTGCTCCGGTCTTTAATGACCCAGAGGGACCGCGGTGGGTTGAAAAGGTCAGTGCATTAGAAAATCATGGATTCCAATGTAAATCCATTCATCCCCGGGTCAACACAGTCATACATTGTATAGAAACAAAATTAGCTCCTGTATAGTGCGATATTTAAAGAGAGAGAGGGAGAGAGAGAGAGAGAAAAGGAACATAACCGAGAACAGGGATAGTTTTCGCTCTGAAAAGGATAGAGCGCTAATTTACGCCAAGTTGAGCAATAAATATCGTTCTTCCCGCTAGAGAATACAGTCCGGGCAAGGCGAGAATTATATCTGCATGTATGTATATTAGGGTGGGTCAAATAAAATGCTTATTTTTTTTTCCTCGATATAATGAAAAATGTATTGTTTGGCATCTCAAAGAAACTCTCCGCAAGTATTAGCCCTTCATATTTAAATTAAGAGGTCCCTCATCGCAAATTTTTATTTCCCATTTAAATAACATAGGACATTTTTTTTTTAACTTTGAAATTTTATTAGACTTTAACCGTTGAGGTTAGGAGAGTTTTTTAGCACATTTTCGTAAAACATTCGATGCTCTACAAAAAAGCTCTCCTGTGTCTAATCGATAAAACTCACCGTTCAAAAAATAATCGGTGATAATTATCACTTATCATCACCGATAATTTTTTAAACGGTCAGTTTTATCGATTAAATTATCGGCTAATACTTGCAGAGGGTTTTTTCGAGATGCCAAACAATACAGTTTTCATTATATCTAGGAAAAAAAAATTAGTCATTTTATTTGACCCACCCTAATGTATATATGTGAATACGGGGCAGAGAAACTGAGAGAGAGAGAGAGAGAGAGAGAGAGAGAAACAAGAAGAGGACGTACAGAGAAATCCCGCAGACTAGGAGGCACCAAACGCGCAACGCGAAGGAGAGAAACGACGAAGAAACGAACGACAAAGTGCGTTTGTGTGTATTATATATGTATATATACATATATATATATATATGTATATATTTATGCGAAACAGAAGAGGAAAGAGGTGGAGGCATACGCACGTAGCGAGGAGGAACGACGAAGCAACAGTAGCCGTAGCGCCGGTTAATTAGGGTTTAAGTTTATGAGGTGCAGGCGCGCCCGGCTCCAACCTCTCCTTCATCCCCGCAAACCTCCACCGTACTGTACAAAAGCCCCTTCCCCCGTCACCCCTTTCGTGGCAACCCCCGCTCGTAGCTTCGACCGAGCTACTTTCGCCCACCGTCCGCCAGAAACCACCAAAGAGAGAGAGAGAGAGAGAGAAAGAAAGAGAGAGAGCGAGAGCGAGAGAGAGCGAGAGAGAGGGAGAGAGAGCGAGAGAGAGAGAGAGAGAGAGAGAGAGAGAGAGAGAGAGAGAGAGAGAGAGAGAGAGAGCGCGCGAGAGGGAGAGAGAGAACCAGAGGCTTGTTGCCCTTAGCCGCAAAGTTCTGCAGAAAGAAGTACCTATTTTTTTTTGCCCTCATGTTCTCGCGATTCCCCGCCATTTTTTTTATGCCTCATGAGCGTTGAAATTGGCGTTTCTTCCGAAACTTCCTTGAAATTGGCGCGGCGGTGCTTCCCGCAGTGAATTGAATCCTGAGATACGAGATTAAATAGAATTGTTTTTGCTCCTTCATAAAGGAGGCATGAATTCATTCCTCCTTTATGCAGCAGAAGAATTTTGGTTTCGATTATAATGATCATTTTCAGAGTTGTCTGAAAAAAGTATCCTTAAAAGTGAAAAAAAAATATGACAAGGAAGTGATGAAAAAAAATTAATCGCTTTGAGTTTGTATTTGGATTCAGAACGGTCATCTCGTTATATGTAATATAATTATATGGGTCATTCCATGTCGAATAGACCAATTGTTGGAATCGACCCCTTTCAATTTTGTATAAATTTGGTCAAAAGTTTTCTTTTATCATAAAACGAAATTGTACCTAAGGAAAACAATTAAATTCCGAAAAATGACGAATTTGGAGAATTTTAAATTTTTTAAAATCATGAAAATCGACGATCTACATCAAATTTTTGGTTCAATTTTGTTTACATAATACATTGTACTGATCTTAAAAGATCCTGAAATTTTTAGAAAGGTATTTTCTTTTCTTTCAAAAATATGAATTTTAAAATTTTGGTAAACAATTTTTTTTTTACCCCTAAGTTAAGTAAAGTTGAGCAATCATGTAATTTTGTAATTTTCAGCAGTAAAAATTACATGATTGCTCAACTTTATTTAACGTAGAGGAAAATTTTTTTTTACCAAAATTCAAAAATTCAAACTTTTTGAAAAACAAGAAACGCAATTTTGAACATTTCAGGATCGTTTAAGATCAGTACAAGGTGTTATATAACAAAAATTGAACTAAAAATGTAATGTTGATCGTGGATTTTCACGATTAAAAAAAACTCATAATTATCCAACTGCATCATTTTTTATTTATTTCGTAATATTTGTTTTACCGTAGCCCTAAGTATACTCTTTAAGACGAACCCAAAACGCTTTTTTCGTAACTATATTAGTTTTCTCGATATCTAGAAAATAAACTTGAAACATTAAATAATTGGTGAAATTTTGAATTTTCGAAAAAAAAATTAAATTTTTTTCCTCTGGTAGAACTTCGATTTATGATAAAAGAAAACTTCTGACCAAATTTCATCGAAATTGAGAGGGGTCGATTCCAACTATTGGTCGATTTGACATGGAATGACCCATATATAATTTTAATTGCTCTGAGTTCACGAGTTGATTTTTAATTTTCTTTAGCAATTCATCAGATGCTTCATCCCTTAATGATCGAAAACGCTACGAGCCAAAAATTGAATCACGGTAATTACATAAATAGTAGGAATTTTTCAATCGTGAAATCATGAGAAAAAAAAATCACGAAAATACAATAAATACTATTTTATCATAGTAAATTCAAAGTCAAAATCCCTTCAAGGTTCTCACATAATTGTACTTTGCTTAAAATCGTGTAAAAAGAAAAAAAAACGTATCCCTATGTCCCTTAAGGATCGAAAATATTCCCAAAAATCTCAACAGTAATTCATCATCAAGAATAAACCTTACTCAAACACGGTAAAGATTTTAAGACTCAAGTTACAGTATTTCTACAAAATTGAGACTCGCGTGACCTTGACGAAGAAAAAAACATAAACCTTTTTGGAAGCAGCGTAGTTCATTCTAATCTCGCAACGCAAGAGAAAAACAGGAAGAGAGAGAGAGAGAGAGAGAGAGAGAGAGAGAGAGAGAGAGAGAGAGAGACTTGAATTTCGACTGAAGCACGTGAAATTCTCTCACTTATTTTATTCAGAATTGTGTACGTCCGAGACCTCGAAAGAGAATTCGCCATTTCCCATCTCTCTCCCTCTCTCTCTCTCTCTCCGTCTCTCTCATCGTGCCTCTTTGGGTGGATGGAACGAAGTTGTTGACCGTATATTTACGGCCATGTGCAGAGACCTGCCCGCACCATCTCGCGGAGAGGGTTTCGTACGGAAATTCTTTGACGCGGGGGCAGCACGCGAGGAATATTTATCGCGCGACCATTTTCTCTCTCTCTCCCTCTCTCTCTTTCTCCGCTTCCAGGCGAGCTAGCCCACATACTCATACATTTGTATACTAAGTTCGTTTTCCCAAGAAGCTGCCGCTCGATCGTGTCGCGGAACACGCTCGTTACGATCCCCGATCAACATCTATAGGTATATCGATCATTCGCAAACAAAAAAGGCGTAACTCGACTCGCCGTATTCCTAAAATCGTATGAGTTGCGTTGGTCCTTGCAATCCTTCGGAATAAGGTCTTTGCAGAAATCCAGAAATTATGACTTCATTTTTCTTTCAACATTAGCGAGAGTGAAACGGATAATATATTTTTTTCCACTTATTTGTGCGATATATACGTATCTTTGTCAGTGGAAAATAAAAAACAAAAAGATTCATCGCGTTGGATTAGAAAAAACCCCATGGGAGACGTATTTTTAAATCTGGCAAGCAAAAGGGCGTAACTCCATCTGCCGGCTATTTTTTACTACGCGACCTGAGCCACTTTGTGTTTCGGATCTCCATAGATGCCGATACCAACTGACAAAAGGGCGTAAGTCGTTTTACTGTACTTGAAAAGTCATATGAGCTGCGCCATTTTGTTCGGTAGTGCTCGAAATGTGCTTATATATATGGGACATTCCACGTCAAATCGACCACTTTTGACCCCGACCCCTTTCGATTTGGCTGAAACTTTTTTACCTTTTTCTACTCTATCAAAAACATTTTTCAGATTTTTTTCAAATTTTTTTACCCAACTGATAAAAAGTTTTTTTCAATCTGCTGTCTTCTATTTTTTTCTTACTTTTTCGAAAAACTTTGAAATTTTTCCGATGATTACCACTTGGAATTTCATTTATAACTTTTTTTTTAACTTTGAGGTTCTCTCAACGTCTTCAAAAATCTCCAGAGTGGTATTATAAGAAATAAAGTGAGTTTAAAAAAAATTCAATTTACAAAAAATAGGAAACGAAAAGTCCGCACTCCGAAAATTTCAGGGAATTTGCAGAAAATGTCAAAGTTTCTATAAAAAAAAAATTGACAAAATTAAAAATGGCGATCATCGATAAATTTTCGTTTTTTTCCGAAAATTAGAAAAAAAACGTTGAAGATTGATCTGAATAATTTTTTGCTATTTTTTTCTGAAAAGTACATTTAAAAACAACAATATTGAAAAAAAAAACGTCACGATAAGTCAATTTTTGAAAAAATTATAGTCACTTGAAAAATAAAAAGCCAATTTTTCTGAAAAATCATAAGTTTTTATCGGTTGAGTAAAAAAAGACAAAAAAGTTTCAGCCGAATCGAAAGGGGTCGGGGTTGAAAGTGGTCGATTTGACATGGAATGACCCATATATATATATATGCTCCAAATGCTGATAGAAAATAAGGCGTAACTCGCGTCACTGCGTATCGTACATCGTGCGAGCTGCGCCATTTCGTTTGTCAACGTTCGATATACGCGTATCGTACGTAAACATACGTTCGCATATATACTCGTCCAAGGTCGATAGCGCGACTCCCGAAGAATCGCAAACTCGTTGTTCGACCAGAGAGAATCAAGCCCATAATTTCATCACTCGAGGGAGAGAATTTTCTGCGAGACCGAGACGCCACGGCAGAAAAAAAAACAATACAACGTCGCGTGTTGAACGATTACGGAGTGGGGACTATTTAAATTTCGCGAAGAGAGAGAGAAAGAGAGAGAAAGAGAGCTAGCACGAATTGCAACGAAAAAAAGCTTTTAGTCGCTTTATCTCGTGTCGCAATGGATTGCCCACCCATTAATTTAACGTTCGAGTGAGATATGCAGCTCGAAAGAGTCGAGAGATAGACTTCCTCGCAGGTATGTTATATATATATACTTTGTCGTATTCGTCGAAAATGTTGAGAAAAAAGAAAGAGAAAAATAATCGATTCGTCACCCGACTCTCGTATGTTTCGAGTGACGATTGTCATAATCATTATTATCGTATTACTGCTGAAAAATATACTGGAAAAAAACAGGGAAGAAATTTCATTTCTTTTTCTAAATCTAATGCCTCGCCAATATGGCTGCCGCTGTAAGCGCGCGTGTTTTTTTTTTCATTACCTTCTCATGATCTCTGCAAATGTCTCGCATGACGCTCGAGACTTTTCTCCATCCATCCGGCTTCTCTCATCCACGAAATATATCTGGTCAAAAATGTTCTCACCTCGTACTGTTTTGTTTTCTTCTCTCGTTGTTTTTATTTTCCACGTGAATGTCGTGATCTTGCCTGCGTGTGTCGAGAGCAGCAACGGTCGTTGGCACAACATATGTAGGCGTCTCGCTGTGTTTCGGGCGTACGAGAGCGGGGAGAAGAACACACGAGTAACGCCGACGTCATCCGAGGCGATTGAGCATGGCGGCGAGTCCCGCGCGTGCGCAGTGCGACAAACTCGAGCGGGAATACAGTCTCTCTCTCTATCTCACGCATGCAAATACACACACTATATGTGTACGCCACCGTCGCACCGACAACGAGTCGATTAACGTGCTGTGCTTATTCCATGTTTTCTCATTACTTTCAGTCGAGGTTTGCAATAATCGAAAAAAAAATCGTTTTTTCAATTTTTTTTCTTCACTACCAGAATTTTTAATGTGTTAAACTTTAGCTTACGCTTCTTTTAAAAAAATGTCCGCAATATCAAAAAGGGCCTGTAAAAATATCGAATATAAAATTTTCCTATCGCTTCTCCATTATTTTCAGTAATTTCCAAATCCTTGATTAAGTTGAAGTTTCCCAATGGAAATGGCGAAAAAATGAACATGTAAAAAAAGTAAAAATCTTAACATTGCAAGAATATTGAAATGTCATTTAGTCACAAGTAATAAACATACGGAAGGGTTTTCCGACTACTCCTAGATTTTTGAATGGCCTTTTTCGGAATTTTTACCCTTAGATGGTAACGTGTTTTTCGGCACCTTTAAATGGTAACGGGGGGTCACTCGTGCCTGGCCCTTTAAAAAGTGCTCTAAAGTGCTCTGAAAAATTTCGCAAAATGCATGAAAAATCATCAACTATCCTTGAATAAGAACCAATCACTATATTGTTGATTCGATCATTTGTTTAAACAAATATAATCATATAAACAAAGGGAAATGTCAAGAATCCACCATTTTGTTGAAAAAATCATAACTTTAGATGTAATTAAAAAAATTTCAAATTTCAAACGGGACATTAAAGCATAGGAATGGTACTTGAAGTAAAAAAATATTGAGATTCTGTATGAATAAAAGAAATGCTTAAGTTTTGAGCATGAAAATCGAGTTGTTTCAAAGTATATAAAGAGGTTCAATTTCCAATGCTCATTTTCTTATTTTTTACTCAATTTTATTAACCGGAATGACTCAAAAATGAAAGGAATATTAAAAAAAAAAATGATGGCAATGCTGAGGCCAAATTACAATGCACGATCAAGGCATAACTCGTACCCGTGTTCTGATAAAAACATAATGAAATTCAAATTTCCATTAAAATTCACGTTAAATAACTTTTGGTTAACTTTCAATCAATTTATATTCGATAACCATCAAAATTTGGAGAACAAAATTTCAGGAATGCGAATTTCCATTAAAATTTATGTTGAAAAACTCTCAGGTAAATTTAATTCATCAATTCATAATAAAAACATCGATTCATGATTTAAAAAAAACATCAAAATTTGGAAAAAACAATCTTACTTATCTTACAATTTCAGTCAACGCGAATGGTAAAGGGGGGTCACTGGTGACCCACAGGTGTTTTCATCTGGCTCTCACAACAGCTGTTTGTGCGAGGCACGAGTGACCGCCGTTACCATTCAAGGGTTAATCGCTCATCTAGTAGTAAAAAATTTACTTAATTGGTAAAAAAGTTTATAACAAGGTACTTTAAATGAACAACAAAATTATAATTATTTTGCTAATTTAGCATCGATTTTGGTGAAAAATATCGATATTATTATGAATCGATTATTAGAACATCGATAGTAATTTCAAACGTCGCCCATCTCTACAAAAAAAACCGGTCGATTCTCTTGGGGACGCCTGCGCTGGCAACGTCCGCATGTACGATTCTCTCTGTCCTTTTCTCTCTCTCTCTCTCTCTCTCTCTCTCTCTCACTCGCGGCGGTGTCGCCACGTTCGCGCACCGCGGAGTGGGGGGGAGCCACAGGAGTCTCAGAGGCAACATGGCCGCTGCCTGCTGTCCGCTCTCACCGGCACGTTTGCGCGAACTGTTTTTTTTTCAACCTCGAGACGAAAAGAAAACAAACGACACGTTTACTGTTCCGAAATAAAACGAGTTTTTCCGACATTATTCGCGACGCGTTTTTACGTATCTCAACGAGCTCGGGTATTATAATCGTCTCACCGCGGCCTACGATCGTATAATTGACGTTTCGGACGTGGAAAACGTTCGCGAAGCTCCCCCCACCCCTCTCCTTCCCTCGCGCGACTCGCGACTAGGCGCCATCTTGCCTACTTCTCCACGTGCAATTTCGTACATTTGCTTCGACCTCAAGTGTTGGTGCGTGTTTCCGACGTTTTTTTCTCTCTCGCTCGTTCACTAATACCACAAACGCGACTTTCGACAGTCGAAGACGACTCATTCTTCAGATTCTGTGCTTCGTTCGTGTTTTTCGTGTTTTCTTTTTCTCATTCGTCACGTTTTTATTCGCCCTTGTTGCCTCGAAAGGCCAAAACTTTCGAGAAGGCGATTTTTTTTTCTCGACCGTTCTCGTCACAATGTGCAAAATATCAGTGTCGTTTGATGGAAAACCTCGCGACGAGCTTTCGGAAATTTTGAACATCGAGACGTTTTCGAAGATGATCGTTTCTCACGGAAATTCGACGCGTTGGAAATATCGGTTCGTAAATTTGAATCCATTCTTTTCAGCCATCTTATTCGTACTTTGCAAACGATCCTTGTTTTTTTTTCGAATTTTCGGCGAACTTGGGCGATTCATTTTTTTTCTCTTGTGTCTCTATACCATTTTTTTACGGTGGAAAATTTGGTAATTTTTTTTTACACCGAATATCTTGGGAAGCTTATATTTAGTTTCGTGCGACCTAAATCCGTCGTGTAAATAATTAATGCATCAGAAAAATGGAGAATAGGAAAAAAGGAAGAATCGGTAAAGTAGAGAAATGTTTCATTTTGCATTCTCATTGGAGAAGCTCTAAAAAAAATTCCTTTCGAAATTCGAAAATATCGAAAATATCGACAATTTATCGTTAGAAACATATTTTAGATATGAATTATTGCATTTTTCGTGAAAATTCTTGTATGATGCTGTTTTTTATGAGATTAACTGTTTTTATTTTGGAAAAAGCGCGTAATTTCGCCAGCTTTGGAGTATTTCGCGATATTGGGCTATTTTTTATCCCGAACGCTCAAATGAACAGAATTTTTTTTCTTTCACAGAAGAATTTTGAGACTTTGTTAATACTTTGAAAATAATTCTTCAAATATTATCGAAATTTCCACATTATTATTAAGCAAATACTTGCAAGGTGCAATTACCAACTAAAAATTTCGAACCAATTGAAAAGATGCTACAAATTAAAAATCAGCCAATTGTGGTCTCATAATTTTTATACGCTCGCGATTATTTTTCATTAAGGAATTAGTTTCTCAATTCTTTGTGAAGGATGATTTGTCAAAACCTATGAATTTGCATGATTGCTTTCTATCTCAAAAATCAGTGCAAAAATTTCATCCCGATACCGAAAAATTAACCCTCCATCTGTAAACGTTTTTTTCGCACCCGCCGTCTGTAAACCTGGGTCGTTCGCGTCCGGCCGTTTTTTGTGGGGTTAATAAACTCGGCAAAAATTAATAAGGTTTGAGCTACTGTTCGAAACCTTCAACTTTATATACCAACCATAAAATTTCTAAAAAGTTCATTTTTACATATATTTTTTATTTAAAAAATGGATCAACTCCGTTTGCTTAAAAAATCATAACTTTTCGAAAAATTGAGATACCTTGATGTACTTTATGGCAAATTGAAGCTGAATCATGCACCTTTAAGGAAAAAAATATTCGATTTTATTGATGTAATATTAAATGCTTAAGTTTGGTGGGTAAAATGAGCAATACATATTATGTATTGATATGAACGCAATTTATTATCGACTTTTTTTTTTTTTACAAACTGTATTATTTTCAAGTTATAATTGTTAATTCTACTGTTATAAACAAAATTTTACGTTCTTAAATGAAATTATTATTCCCGTACACGTATACTCCCCGCTCAGCTGACGATGTTCCATTTTGTACTGACGCTAAGAAAAATATACGTAATTTAGAAAAAAAAAATTAATTCTATAGCTTCATAACGCAAAAAAGCACGTTAAAATAAAAAAACATTCGCTTTCCTGCGATTTTTGACAAGCGCCGTCTGTAAACGTGAGTCATTTATGTCCAACCCAAATTTTGTCCACTCTTTGTGACGTTTCAAGGGCAGCTGAGTCCTTGCATTTTGGGGGTAAAGTCCCTCTCCTATGTAAGTTTTCGTTCGGAAGTTATCGGCGGAAACAATTTTGGGTAGGACAAAAATGACCCAGGCTTACAGACGAAGGTCCAAATTAATGTCTCCATGTTTTTCTGCTCAAAATTGAAAATTTGAAGATTTTTTTTTTTAATTCGAACTCTTCAAAGCATCCCCACGAAACTCAGCGAGAGAAACGTTATCCCTTGAACCAATTCCCGGACCCAAAAAATCTTGAATGTCCAAGCAGAAAAAAAAATGTTCGTTTGAAAAATAAAAACGATGAATTCATTCCAACAAAAAATAAAATGAACAATAATTCCAGCGAGACAAAAATTTTCTCGAAAAATATTTATCATGTACGTAGAAAATCTGAGATAATTGACGGTGCCATAAAATCATGTCGATTATCGTCGTATTTCATGTATCGGTCGATCGTGCCTGCGTATTTGCGACGGAACATTCACAGCGTGTGGGAGGGAAAGAGAAGAGAGAGAGAGAGAGAGAGAGAGAGATAGAGAGAGAGAGGGAGAGCACCGAGGAATCCTGTTAACGCTCTCGATTAAATGAGCGAAGTACATTAATGAGTATATCGTAATTTCCACGAGGCAAGAGCGAGTCAAGACCGTTGAAGGAGGGAGGAGCTCGAAGAGAGCGAGTGAGCTCGCGTGATGAGAGACAATGCACATAGTTACCGCCTTGCTTGCTCACTCGCCCGCGAGCTCCTGCTGTTGCTGCCTCTGGGATATTAACCGTTCTGTCTATCATATATATATATGGGGCGTTTCAACCCAAATCGGACAGTTTGAAAAACTTTTTTTTTTATTTCCCCAATTTTTTCAAATTTTTTAGTACTCATCAAAAGACCCTTCCTGTTAAATTTTGAGATTTTTTCGATTACCCGTTCACAAGATATTAAATTTTAAAAAAACCGCTCTTTTTCGGTTTTCTGGTCATAGCTTCTGTAGTAATTGTCCAATTTAAGTGTTTTGTATTTCAAAATTTTTGTTTTCTATGGCCTTTATAGAAAAAAATACAAAAAAAATATTCAACGTGTTTTTGAATAAGTTTTTTGAATTTTGAACTTTGAATCGTGTTTTCACAAGCGCGTGCATATTTTGATTTTTTTGAAATTTTTTTATTTTGAACTTCTATTTATTCAACAACTTTTAAGACTAGTCCGGTCATGGGCTTTCCATAATTACTATTTTTTTTCAATTTTTGAAAATTTCAAAAAAAATGTAAATTATTATAAATACTAATTTTTGTTACTGTATACAGTGTATAGTTTTTTTTTCATTATTTAGAATTTATTTTAACACTTTTTTTATTGTTAACAAGTTCTTAAAATTAAGAATTAATCGTTAAGTCTGTTTATGAACACAATAATAACTACAGTTTTTATTTATTCATGTATTCTTTTGAAAACCTTACATATAAGATGTATTTCCTGAATTAGAATATTCCTTTGCCAATACGTTTCCGTTGCTCATTGGAATAATTGAATTAAATTTTTGTGTCTCTGTGATTGACTTAATAGCAATATTGTATCGCAAATAAAATCTTTATTTTACATCTAAATAGTGTTTCTCAGGTGAAAATTTGACAGCAATATTCGGTAGACTATTTGGGTTCGATGCCCAGTAATTCAATTCTTGAACTGTTGTTATTTGCTCATCGATTAATTATTCATTATTAGTTATTATTTAAAAAAATCTTCTAACAATAAAAAAGTTTCAAAATTAATTCAAAAGAATTTAAAAAATACTATACAATAACAAAAATTGGTATTCATAATAATTTACAGAATTTTTTAATTTTATTTTCAACAATCGAAAAAAAAAAGTAATTATGGAAGGCCCACGAACGGACAAGTCTTAAAACTTGTTGAATAAATAGAAGTTGAAGATAAAATTAAAAAAAAATCAAAATATGCACTCACTTTTGAAAACACGATTCAAAGTTTAAAACTCAAAAAACTTATTGAAAAAACACGTCAAACATATGTTTTGTATTTTTTTCTGAAAAGGCCATAAAAAAACAAAAATTTTGAAAAAAACAACACTCCATTTGGACCATTATTAAAGAAGTTATGACCAAAATACCAAAAAAATAGCGGTTTTAAAAAAAATTTAATATCTTGTGAAGGGGTAATAAAAAAGATCTTAAAATTTATCAGCAAGGGTCTTTTGATGGATACTAACAAATATAAAAAATTTGAGGAAATTAAAAAAAAAAGTTGATCAAATTGTCCGATTTGGGATGGAACGCCCCATATGTACATGTGTTTTGTGTGTGAGTGTATCATATATATGGAGGCAGTGCATGGAGTAATTATCGTACGTACCTCGAAACGCTTTAGCCATCAGCTTAATGACGCGTTACATAAACAATTCGCTTGTTGATGAATAATTGAAGGTGAGAGAGCGAAAATACGATATTAACATATGTAATGATAGAAATATTATTATTCGTGTATATGAGTGTGGGTTTTCGTGTGTATTTCCATAAAGATATATTCATATGAAATAATAATTGCTCCTGACCCTACATGCACACTTTGAATGCTCAATGATAGTCATGGAGCTCGTCCGGCGATTTATTAGTTCAGTTATGCTTATTTTCATAATCGGTTTAATTTCTTCTCTCCTTTACCTTGTGAGAATTTTCCATCTCATTACGCAATTATAGTTTTTCAGTTTCGATACAAATGCGGATGTCGATCTTCCGCATTATTTCTTTTACAATTGTTTATAGCAGAATATATTTTGCATTATTTATCTTATAATTGTTTATCGCAGAATATATTTAAAACTCGAAAAATTTGATTATGCGTGGGAAAGAATTTATTGAGATTAAAATTGTTTCATTGGCTCGGAGAAATATGTGGAAAATCGTGTAAATAGTCTCACAAACTTTTCCTAGGAAACAGTGTTTTTTTCTGATTTTTTTTTTTAGAATTTGAAATTTGACTGAATTTGTTTTTAAATTTTTATGCGCGATCATTCAATTTTTTGTTGAAAGAATATATTTATCACTTTTTGGTTAAACCTTCGAATCTTTTTAGGTATATTAAACGTTGTAAATATGCTAACAAAATGGGCAAATGCGAAAATGGCAATTAAGAAGAGGTTAAATACTGAAGGTCATAGATAGAAATTCCGGATGATGTATTTTGCATGGCAGCGTTTATTTCAGCGCGTAGGAGAATGCCGTCGGATCGCGGTTGCCACCAATATCTATATTAGGGTGAATCGAAAAAATTAAAAACTGTTGGATACCCTCAAAAATCAAAGATATCGTTAAAATAAAGGTCTCCGTGCAACTATGCAACGGTTGGATTTTCTGACACTATATTTAGAGGGCGCGCGGGACGTTCAAAAACGCCCTTTTTAACGTTAAATGCATTCTATCACTGATAAACGGAAACAGATCATTCAAAAAGTTCTGAATTTTAAATATAAGGTGCCCAGATATGTGCTCTTTCAAACCCATAATACTGAACATTGACAAATGGTTCATATCTTCGAAA
The DNA here is from genome assembly GCA_946863875.1 of Alloplasta piceator. NCBI lineage: Eukaryota > Metazoa > Arthropoda > Insecta > Hymenoptera > Ichneumonidae > Alloplasta > Alloplasta piceator. The sequence goes on along the minus strand of OX333077.1, from coordinate 16,024,116 downwards.
AAAAAATTCTGAAAATCAATATTTTCACTATTTTTCAATTAATTATAATGATTTTTGTCTTCTAAAACGCTTTTTTATTTCTTCCATCTTTTTTCTTGTAAAACTCGGTATTAGTATTGCTTACAATGCGAAAATTGCTAAAAAATAAATCTTTATTTTGGAAATTTTCATATTTCATTTTAAAATATAGATTTATTTTTTGGCAATTTTCGCATTGTAAGCAATACTGATACCGAGTTTTACAAGAAAAGAGATGGAGGAAATACAAAAACCGTTCAGAAGACAACAATCAATATAATTAATTGAAAAATAGTGAAAATATTGATATTCAGAGATTTTTTTTCGAAGATATGAACCATTTGCTAATGATCAGTAAATATGGGTTTGAAAGAGTACATATCTGGGCACCTTACATAAAAAATTCAGATTTTTTTGAATGATTTGTTTCATTTTATCAGTGATGAAGTGAATTTAACGCTAAAAATCGCGTTTTCAAACGTCCCGCGCGCCCTCTATATATTGTCAAAAAACCGAATCGTTGCACTGAGACCTATATTTCAACGATATCTTTAATTTTGGAGGGTAGCCAACAGCTTTGAAAATTTTCGATTCACCCTAATATATATTTGCATATGTAATATCGACACATGACCGCGCTAAAGTTCTTTTGATAACCTCTGGCCCGAAGAACCGCGGAGCGAGATATTTTTTTTTTAATTCACTTACATTCATTATATGTGACACTTTGAATCAATTATCAACTCCGCTAAGAAGATACTTTGTCTTTTTTACCGCGCTTTCTCTCATTTTATTTTTGAAATATCGGGAACAATCTAAAACACAGTTGACTCAGTTTTACTATTATTTTCAAGCATTATTTCACCGTCCTTCAATCGTTTTTCAATTCCAAAAATGCCTCAATTACCGATCTTATTTCTTTCTATCGAAAAATATTTCATTTTGAAAAGTCTATTTTTATCCCTGGAAATTTCACGTTTCCTTTGACAAAAATAATTTGTTTACAAACTTATTTGAAATTATTTGATTAAGTTTTGCATTTTTCATTTTCATATTTACATTGCGAACTCATTCATAAGTTTTTTTTTTTTAGTTTTTTGATACTGCAAATAAATGGGAATTACTATTATAAATACTATTATAAATTACTATTTATAAGTTTTTATAATTATGCATATTTGATTTTTATATTATAATCTTTGATACTTGTATAACTAACTTGTTCGAAAGTATTTCATTGAAAATTCTAAATGAATTAATTTTCAATTTATTCTTTTGAACATTGATAGAGAAGTTTCAAAAATTATTTATCATATATTTGCGGGATCGAGCAAATTTCCGTTGGAAGAATAACATATTGCAAATTTTTATATTTTGAAAACTTTTTTGAAATAATTAAATGAAAAATTGAAAAAAAATCTGCTACAAGATCGATAATTTATTTGTACGAAGTTAATGAATCGGAATTATTATTGATAAAAATAAAAGGCATCGAAACAACATTTTTTTCACACAATGTTAATTAATCCGAGTAACGACATCAATACAAATACCCTTTCAAAATTACATGCATCCAATTTACAAAATCTAAATTTTCATTTATAAGTACGATCTGCTTCAGACTGAAAACTCAATCAAGTGTGTAAAAAAAAACTCTGGAAAATAAAAAATCTCAAATTCCCCCAAGAACAAAGAAAAATGTAGCGCGTTGAAGATATATTTTTCTACTAATTAAAAATTAATTTCCGTATTTCACGAAGAGCAAATTTTCCTCTTTTCCCCTTAATTACACGGTCCATTGATCTTTCCCCTCTTTTCGTCCAACACACCGAACTCATTTATCATCCGAATAAAAAAAATTCCTTTCCGAATGGGTCGATGACGCGAGCGTGTAAAAACTATCCAGAAAAAAACGTTCAAGACGAAACTTTGGTTTCCATCGCTGCTTCTTATATCAAATTTTTGTTTCTCCTTTTAATGCCATTCTTCGTTACTTTCACTCCCCTCTTCGTTTGTTTACAAACAAAATGGCCTTTATATGGCTCTTTGCCACTGCTAGAAAGCAATGAGACTTCATAACACCTCTCGCGAGTTGCCCGAGAGCTCTCCTGGAGTTGTTAAGCCCTCCTCCCCTTAACTAAGTATACGGAGAGATACCTCTTGGCTTGTCCATAGATAGAAGAGGGCACGTATGCTCGTAAATCTTTTCTCTAATTGAAAGATTGATCTGCGTGCGCAGGCGGAACTGAAAGTGATTGCGCTCGCGCGAGAACGCGCTCAGTAGTGTTTATATCACTTTGTATATGGGGCATTCCACGTCGAAACACGCGGTCATCGGCCTGGCCCCCTCGGATTTTGATGTCCAATGAATCGTGGGTTTCTTTGGCCCGAAATATGACCTCAAATTAAAAAAAAAATTCATTTCGTTTTTTAGGGTTTTGCCCGAGCTAAAAAATCGTTAAATTGAGGGAAAACATAAAGAGGGGCCTTTTTCGAATTAATGAAATTTTTTCACAGAAACTAGGGCCCGAAACAGATATTTTCGTCATAGTTCGATAATGGGCCAAAAGTGATTACTATTTTTTTATCAATTTAAATTTTTTTGTGTTCGAATCATCCGTTTTATTTCAGATCGTCAGTGATCGGCAAAATTTTTTTTAGATTTATAATTAATCGGTATTTACAAAATTAATATTATCATCCATTATTTTTTTAGCTATTTTGATAATCAGTCATTTAAAGACCAATGCTACGAATTATTTGGATATTGAATATGTGTATTCTCTGAATTATGCATAATTAGAAAAATCAGTAATCGTATTCTTTGAAATACTTATCATTAAATTATTTAATGATTGAATTATTTTCATTACTGATTATTAGAATAACTTATAATTGAATTATTTTTATTACTGATTATTAGAATAACTTATAATTGAATTATGTCAATTATTGATTATTTGAATAATTAATAATTTAGATATTTAAATTACTAATTAATTATAAATTCCTTCGCACTTTAAGTACAACTTGACTACAAATAATTGTAGATGTTACTGGAGTGAACTTGTACGAAAGTTGGAGTATATTTTGTGTTCAAGTTTGCCTACAACTTGTATTCAATTACCGGCCTTAGATTTCGATCAACTTGTATCCAAATGTTGCTCACCAAAAACTTATCATAAACTTAGCGTCAAATTGATTCCAAGCTACAGATGACCCAGTTTTTATTGTACAAAACTGGCTATGAGGATTCCTGCTTAACTTCACTAAACAAATTTACAAGCATAAATATGCATTATCGAATAATTAATAATTGCAAAGATTAATCAACTAATTTTTTGAAAAATTAGTAATTAGAAGAATTAATTATCTAAGTATTCGAATAATTAATAATTGGAAAGAATCAATAACTAATTTCATAACAAAATAGTAAGTAGAGTACTTAAGTATTTAATTACTTGGATAGTTAATAATTAGAAGGAACAATGAACTAATTTTAAAAAAATCAGTCATTCATAAGAGCAAAATTTTGATTACTTGGTTATTCAGTAATTATTTGATCTAAATTACAAGTTATAGGTTTATTGGATAATAATCGAACATGAATTATCGAATTTTCGAATATTATAAATACCTTACTACCTAATTACCGAGTGCCTTGATAATGAGTAATATTTATTGGAACAATTATAAAATTTCTTAACACAGAGTAATTAGCGGTAATTAAATTGACGAAAATATCGATTTTGCCGATCACTGATTAAAAATAAGAAATTATAAAACATAAAAATACACAACAAAAATAATAACTATTTTTGGCCCATATCGAACTATGTCGAAAATATCTGTTTTTGGCCCTAGTTTCTGTGAAAAAAATTCCATTTATTTAAAATGGTCCCTCTTTATGTTTCCCCTCAATTTAATAGTTTTTCAGCTCGGGCAACCCCTAAAAAGCAAAATAAAAATTTCTAAAAATTTGAGGTCAGATTTTGGGCCAAACGAAACCCACAATTCATTGGACATCAAAATCCGAGGGGATCAGGCCGATGACCGCGTGATTTGACGTGGAATGCCCCATATATATGTATCCAGTAGCCTTAGGGGGTGTATTACTGACAGCGAGGATACAACACTATCTGCCTTCGTGCCTTTTTTTTTCTTTTTTTTTCCTCATCGCAAGCTTGAATCTAGGTGGAAACCCAGTGAACGAATCGAGGGACAAAAAGAAATTTGGAGAGAGAGTTAGGGAGAGGAAAAAGTGGATTTAGAGGGGAAGGCAAACGTTCGAGATGGAGAAAATGGTTTGCAAGATCGAGAAAAGTGAGGGGTCGCGCGTGAGAGATTCGAGGGATTCCTATCGGCGAAGATAAGAATTTTCTCTGTCTCTTTTCCGTCTTTTCCGCTATATGTGCCACGACGGAATGGGGACATATATACTTTTTTTTCTTCTCCTTCGGAGGCTTTTTCATGGGGTATGGAATCGCCGCAGCGAGAAGACCCGGAGTCTTGGAAATCAATTTAAGGAACCGTCTTGGATAACAGGATAACGATGAAACTCCCTATATAGCCTCATCTCTCTTTTTCTCTTTTTCTCTCGTTCTCTTTTCTTTTTTTATATGTATCTCCTCGAATACACTTTCCCAGAGACAATCGATTTTTCTCCCCTTTCTCGCCGGTCCTTGTGTGTCACAGCTTGCCGGAAAATCTCGTCCAAAGTCCTCGCACGAAATTGAAAGTTTCGCCGAGATTTTTGGGATATATCTATGTTTTTTTTTCCGGGAATAGAAGACCTCCAACTTTGGGTTCGGTATAGAGAGTCAGAATGATCAGCGGGATCCGAGAAAACCATATTGAGAATTCTGAATGATCTGTGGAGGATCCTTCTTCCTACTTCTTTCTCCGTTTATATCTTTGAGCTTTAATATGTGCCGTTGAAAAAAACACATCGTGATATCGGGATGAACACCCGATTAACGAGTTATACTCGGCCAGGAAAGTCGAAAAAGGCGCATTTTCCGATTTTTTTTTGAAGATCATAATAATGTATTATTATTAATTATACATTGGTAAAAAAATTAAGTGATTAATAATAATGAGAAAAAATTGATAATTATAATTATATTGAACTATATTTGTACCAAAATTTTAATATTTTGAAGAGTAACGTTTCAACAATACTTGGTGGTTATATTTTTGTGTAAAAATATATAACTATAATGAAAAGCTTACGGAAAGCTCTTCCTTGAAAAGGACGAGCCGAGTAAAATCATTCGGAATCAATTAGTTGCTGAAAATAATCAGATTAATTTATCCTGCGATTAATCAAAAGAATTTCTGAAATATCAAATACAAACCAAATTGTTGATATTCAAAAATAGTTTTCTTTATGATGAAGAAAATAGGAATTTTTTATTCATCAAATTAAAAGTATGCAATACATAAAGATCCTTCTAACAAATAATAGATTTTAATATGCGTACTTAAAGATTTTAACGTTTGGCTGATCAAAAAATTGACGAATGTATTTTTTTTAACGAAAAATCGAAAGTTTCCGTCAATATCGAATGAATAATTCTTTAAATTTATTTCTTTTTTTCTAAAGAAACTTTTGTCACTAAAATAATACAAATATTTAACTAATACATTTGTTATTTGTAACCAATCGAAAGTTTTTACCTCAATAAGTTCATTTGTTACATATTTTGCTAATTTTATTCCACTGCGAAAACAGCTTATTTGTTGTAAAGAAATATATTTAGTTGGCACTTTCACTTAAATGTTCCTCAACTGTTACGAAATTTGTTACTCGTTGAGAAATATTTTATTTGTGCCGAAATAATTTATTAACTGTTGAAAAATAATTTATTTCGTCATATTCAACTTTACATTTGTTAACAGTTAACAAACCCTGGTACATTGTTTTCTCAGTGTCTATACTATGTTAATTAAACATAAAAAAGTTCGAGAAGTAATATCTGTAAACTATGAGTCATAATCTCGAGAGACAAACATTCCATTACGACACTTCGCATCAAAAGCAGAGACCGTTTATGAAAATTCATTATTGTCGTTAAATTAATTTAACCCTTCAACAGCTGAGTTTTTTTGGAGTGTTTAGTAACGTTCGTACATGGTGAATCTGAATTCATGGGTACCCAATGTGAGAAAATAAAATTATTTGAGAATTTTTCTACCCTCAGAAACTACCCCCAAATAAAAAAAAAAAAATTCTGCCAGAAATTGAGGAAAAGTCATTCCGGAACACGTACTGGGATTCTGAAGAACTTAAGAATCAATCAATCCTTATGAACTACCCCTCGATTGAGAGAAATTGACCCCTCAAGGGATAAAATGTTATTATCACATTTTCTGTTATTTTATCCTGATCTGAATCGAAATATGAGTGTTTCGGAACTAAACATCAATGGGAGTGTACTTTTGGGCGTATCACCATTTCTAGGGGTGGTTTTCGATGTTTCTCTACTGTTAGGGGTAGTTTTTGAATTGGATGTTCTTGATACATATTTTCCATGCGTTTTCGAAAATATACATCAATGGAAGTTCACTTTCGGGCGTATGACCATTTGTAAAGGTGGTTTTCGATGTTTCGTTACTGTTAGGGGTAGTTTTTCAATTGGATATTCTTGCTACAAATTTTCGATGATATTTCAAAGCACACACTTCAGATCGCGATTCTAAAAAAAATTTTGGGTTTATGGAAGTTCTGCGTTTTCAAAGTAGGTGGGACGTTTGTGTCCCACCCGCCTGTGAACCAAATGAACCAATAATAGATATGTCCCGAAAGTCCTAATCGACCGAGAAGTTTTTTCAACCCGTGGGTCACTTCTCCCTTAATTGTCTTGACTACTTCCTGAATAAGAAATCAAAGTAAGATCACAGTACGCAAATAAATCTTTTTCCAAGCATTTCTAACAAAACCAAGATCTAATTTCGGATCTTAAATGGTTATTTTGTCACTTTCTTGTACCAATATCGAGTATTCGCTTCAGCCTTCCTCAACTGGGACGTGACATTGGTCGGTTTATCTTTTTGGACTTTGTATCCAAATACAGCGTACAATTATATCGTTTATCAAGCTAACGAACTTGTAACTAATCCAAGTGTCATCGAGCTCGGATATGATTTTAGCAACGCCTCATAATACACTGACAATTAATTCCAATAAATCATTGCAACTCGAGAAATAAAAGCAAAGGCATCTCCAATATCTGCCTTCGAGAGGTACCGCGTCCATTTTTGTCCCAGACGGCGTGGGCACGCGGGATAGATGTTCACGATCTTTCGAGGCATTATTATTATCATTATTGTACGATATATAACAAAATAACATATTCTCTGGCGTGTGTTAAATATTCACGTGCGATCGACCAGTAGATCATGCGAAACGTGAATGAGCGAAAACATATCGCGTGAATATATAAATGCACGAGGAATGAAGCTGCGCGCGGTACTCGATGTGCGCACGGATGATAAATGCATGTGTGCATATCCTTGCTGTTTCGCGAGGCTTACATGGGGCAAACGTATTCGTGGGTTTCGCAAAGGAGGGCGGGGGAGGGGAAGGGGGAGAGAGCCACGGAGGGATTCGCGAATGGAGAGAACGAACCGAAGAGAGATGCCAAAAGTGAGACGTGGAAAGAGGAGAGATCGCAAAGAGAGAGCGAGAGAGAGAGAGAGAGTGAGGAGGTGGAGGAGGGTTTCCTCTCTTGGGGCTTGAGCTCTGAGGGCGCATTGAGTTGTAAAAGCGTTCGGTCTCGCCGCCGGGCGGCATTGCCGCTTATGTAAAGGCGGCTACACGCCGCGTGATGAGTGGACGCTGTTCCAGCGTTCTTCTTTAACTCTTTGCCTCCCTTTTGCACTCTCTTTCGCTGGCCAACCTCTCTCCGTCTCTCTCGCTCCCGCTCTCGTTCCGCGTGGACCGACCGCGCAGTGCCCGCGCGCATCTACCCTGTCTCTATAGGTATACACGTATGTACATGCCGAGTCACTTCATGATCGTGCTCTCTCCTCGCAAAAGACGTTGTTCTGGTAGTCGTGCGGCGATTGTGTGGCATATAGACGGCGGGAGAACGAAGAAACAAGAAGATAGTGAGAGATGAAGAGAAGAATTTACTCCGGGCCTTAGTATTTTCCTTTGCTGCATGCATGAATGCGTGAGTACGTGGTCAGAGAGGCAAAAGAATCAGTGAAAGGTTCGGGAAATGAAGGTGATCGCGGAAAAACTGGACCGTGATTGTCATTTTCATGAAGGGCTTCGGATAAGTTCCGGTGATCATGATCCAGAAGTAATTCTGCTGGAAACGCCAAGAATAAGCCTGCAAATCTCGAGGCAGGGTTGCAAAATTTGTAATGTAAAAGTAATGCATTATTCATTACTTTTCGAATGTGTAATGGAAAAAATTTGTATTACCCTTTACAATGTAGTGTGTAATGGAAAAAATTTCCATTACCCATTAAAATGTAGTGTGTAATGAAAAAAATTTTCATTACCTATTACAATGTAGTGTGTAATGGAAAGAATTTCCATTACCCATTAAAATGTAGTGTGAAATGAAAAAAATTGTCATTACCCATTATAATGTAGTGTGTAATGGAAAAAATTTGCATTACCCATTACAATGTAGTGTGTAATGGAAAAAAATTCCATTACCCATTAAAATGTACTGTGTAATCGAAAAAAATTGCATTACCCATTACAATGTAGTGTGTAATGGCAAAATTTTACATTACCCATTACAATGTGGTGTGTAATGGAAAACATTTAAAATTACCCATTACAATGTAGTGTGTAATGAAAAAAAAATCCATTACCCATTACAATGTAGTGTGTAATAGAAAACATTTTCATTACCCATTACAATGTAGTATGTAATTGAAAAAAATTTCATTACTCATTATAATGTAGTGTGTAATGGAAGACAATCTCATGACCCATTACAATGTAGTCTGTAATAGAAAAAAATTCCATTACCCATTGCAATGTAATGTGTAATGGACAAAACTTTGATTGCAATTTTGTGAATGGAAAAATCTAGATGAATAAATTATTACAATTTTGCATTACATTTTATTGACTTAGGACTTAGATTTTTAGAATTTCCTATATATAGATGCTTTTAGCATCTATATCATATAGATGCTTTTTAGAATTTAAGGTACCTAAAAATTTAAGTCCTAAGTCAATAATATGTAATGCAAAATTGCAATAATTTATTCATCTATATTTTTCCATTCCCAAAATTGCAATGAAAGTTTTGTCCATTACACATTACATTGCAATGGGTAATGGGAATTTTTTTTATTACACACTACATTGTAATGGGTCGCGAAATTTTCTTCCATTACACACTTCATTATAATGAGTAATGAAAAATTTTTCCATTGCACACTACATTGTAATGGGTAATGCAAACTTTTTCCATTACACACTACATTGTAATGGGTAATGCAAATTTTTTCCATTACACACTACAATGTAATGGGTAATGCAAATTTTTTCCATTACACACTACATTTTAATGGGTAATGGAATTTTTTTCCATTACACACTACATTGTAATGGAAATGGAAATTTTTTCCACTACCATTGCCATTGTCATCAGTCCGATATTTGGTGGCTTATTGAGAAGAGGATAGAAGAAGAAAAACAGAAGTTACTTCGTCTTTTAGTAGAGAAGAATGAGTGAAAGGCTTGGAAAGTGGACGTGATCACAGGAAAACTGAAGATAATGACCGCGATGACCATTATTTCGACAATAAAGATTGAAAAGGTTATTATGACTGAAAACCCAATTAACTGCCGGAGAAGAAGAGGAAGAGGAAAATCATCTCGGACGATCACCAATTATTAGGCCTTGGTTTTCTCATTCCTAGGTTTGCAGGACTTACTTATCCGGCGATACAAAATTAAGAGTCATCATTAGAGTTCGCGGGGAGTTGGAAGGGAATCAAGTTGCAATTGAGTCGGGGGAAATGATAAGCTAGGACAGTCTTGATGGCCCGAGAGTCCATTATCATCAACCTTAAGGGGTCTTCAGATAGGATTATCGATGATAACGCTGCAGGATCGTTTCAACGCTTATATTCGTATATCCACGAGGAGTTTAGGTACAAACTGACGATGCAGAGTATCGGATGGTTGGACAAACCAGCAGCAGGATCAACAGCGGCACACTCGGGTTGGTCGGACGAGTACGAAGGAGCGAGGAAGACGGAGTCGAACCGGTTATGGGCGAGGCCCTTTGCTTCTCATTCTTCGTTGTATTCTTCCTCTTTCCTCCATCCCTCGTCTTCCTCTTCTTCTCTCTCATGTCTCATCTTCTCAGTCCCAAAGGGGATTCGAGGATGGGCCTGTATGCGTGAATGTACAGGACCTGGGCCCCATCTTCGGCCTGGAGCAGCCTCCCATGGATGCTTTTAAAAGCCGAGGGAAGGAAGAGAGTTCTCGAATGCCGAGCTGAGTAAGAAAAGCAGCGTGCACGAGAGAATGGTGGATGTTGTAACCAAGTATGGTGGCAAAGAGTTATAGTTAGCGCAGCGAAGGTAGCTTGAAAATTGACAAAGAAGGAGACGATGATCAGCAAAGAACAAAGCAGATAGAGACCGAGAACAGAATCGTAAGTGGAAGATGACAAAGATGCACAAAGCTGGAAGAATGATAAGAGGGTCAATGATAATTGGATAATGGTCAGTGAGGAAGCATAAGGAGAGGACGGTCAGTGAAGACGAAGAGAGTGGACGAAGGATCGCGAATGGCGTGGAAAAAAAAATTGAGAAGTGCTCGATGAAATAAAGGAGGAAAGGATGAAGAATAAGGGACATGATGAGATTTGAGTGATTGGTATAATAAATTCCTACATATCAAAATTAAATGTCATATGAAAATACTTCTCGTGATTTGGGGAAAAATAATGAAAGTCAAATTTGCTACAAAAATTGGAGAGTCTAATTAATTTATCGAACCATAAATCACAGCTAATATTTATTCTCAAAATTTCTAAACACTATATCACTTTTTGGGTCGAACAATTTTTAAAATATTACAATGGTAGCGAGATATCGTAATTTTTTTAGAATATTATTTTTGATAATTTTTTTAATGAAAAAAAGGTTCAATGATTATGAGAAACAGTAATTAAGAAAGAATACTTGTCAAAATGGCTATTTTTTAGAATATTACATCTACATAGTTCTGAAATATAAGAATAGTTGTAATTTTTTGAATAAATCCAACTATACGAATATACGAAAATGAATAAATTTTCGTACGAATATTTATACGAAAGTGTCTCAGGATTGGCAAGTCTGAAACAAAAAAATAAAAAAGCATTTTAAAGAGGAAAATTTCTTACACGACAATTAACTACCGTTAATAAAAAGTCGATTACAACAAGAATGGTGGATGTTTGAAATGAAAATAAAAATTTAATTTTTCACAATTTATTTCAAACATCCGCCATTTTTTTAAACATTGATTTTTCATTAACGGTGGTTAATGTTTCTGTAAGAAACTCTTTAAAATGCTTTTTTATTTTTTTGTTTCATACTTGTCAATCCTGAGATCAACTGTCGGCCATGGGACAAGATTTTTTTTGAAAACAATTTTAACCCTCCGCGGTCACACTCTGGGTCGTCTATGTCCGCGTACAATTTTCAACGGATTGAAAAATCTTAAAAAATTCCTGACTACGCCTCAATGTTTATAGAATGTAAATCAATGTTTATTAAAGCCCAAAAGTAATTGTTTGTTATGCTGTAAATAGCTATCCGAGCGAAAACGGCCGAAAAAAGTGTTATGACTTAAATGTCAATAAATAAAAAATTTGCAATAGAAAAAGAAAATCACCATGGATTGCGATCAGTTGTGCCGAAACAAGTATAATTCAGTGGCCTGAAAATGAACGATTATAAGGAGAGGAAAATCGAAGATTTTTATTAACATCAATTTAATTATCATGTTTTGTACCAAAAAATATTAATTTTATTTGAAAACCTGTTACTACATTATAAGCAACATGGAACAAATAAAAAAATCTTGAAAAAAATTAGATTAATGAAAAAAAAAAATTGTCTTTTTGGAGTAAAAAAAATCAGAAAATTAAAATATTTTGTTACATACGTCCGCACACTATCCGAAGTGTCCTGAATCGAAAAAAAAACGATTTTCTTAAAAGCAGTTTACTCTACCTCGCCGCCCACACTGGGTCTTTTGTGTCCGCTCTCAAAACTTATTCGCTTGTAGCTCGTACACTAACTGGCACAGGGCAGCAAAACTACGGGTGTAGGACCTTACTAAGTTTTTTTAGGAAGAGGGGGCAAGTTCTGTCCTTTTTCCGTTCTCGGGAAGTCCCCAAGTGAAATTTCGTTCTGGTCATCAGCGACCCAGTGTGACCGCAGAGGGTTAATTATGACGAGTAATTGAAAAAAAAACTACTCGTATACATTAAAATTACTTCTCTGCGATTTTTCAACTAAGACTTCTCAGTCGCTTGCACAATTTTACAAAGAGTTCTTTGTTTGAACGATTTTAAAAATTATAAACAATCGCTTGGAGTGCAAGTTCGCCCGAACTCGTTGCTTAAGCCAAAGCAATGCAGCACTGAGACAAGCTGTGTGTGTGTGTGTGTGTGTGTGTGTGTGTGTGTGTGTGTGTGTGTGTGTGTGTGTGTGTGTGTGTGTGTGTGTGTGCGCGCGATGCGTTCGCGGTTGAAAGCGGAGGGAAAGGGGGGAGGGAGGGAGGGATAGAAAGAGAGAGAGAGAGAAACAGAGAGGAGCAAAGAGAAGATCGAGTATGGGATGAGGAATTCTCGTTGCCTTCGCCTCGATGTCTTTATACGCGCGACCAGGGCTCTCTTGTACACCGTGGGGACATATATCTGTCTTGAGTCCCGAGCGAACTGGCCTGTCTGTATATGTATAATAAAACGCAAGAGAAAGAAAGAGAAAGAGAGGAGAGACTTGAGCAAGAGCCGCACGCCGCCAAAAAATCAGATCGAGTGTAAAAATCGCATAAACTCGTCCCGAGAGAAAGAGAAGAGAGAAAGAGAGAGAGAGAGCTCGGGTAACCTATGTCTGCTTCTATCTCTGCTTTCCTCTTTCTCATACTCTCTCGCCACTTTTTCGTACACATTCTCTCATTCCCCTTTTCCATCTTTTTTCTATCTCCTCGCTCTTTGAGGATTCTTTCTCTCCTCCCTCCCCCTGCCTGTCATTTCCCCTCTGGCACTGGTGTCCTCTCCCTTGCACGACTCCATCTATCGCGGATTGGAAGCACCGAGAGAGAAAGAGTGACGGAGCACTTTATGTCCGGTCTCCATCGGAGAGAATAAGTCCGAAAGGACGATCACCCTCCATATTTCTGCTTATTTCGCTTGTCCGTGCCGTTTGGCCATCTCTCCGGCTTTCTCTATCCTCCTCTCTCTCCCTCTCTTTTTCTCTCTCTTATTGCGCCTCCTTCATTTCTACCCTTCTGCTCGTATTGTCGGGCAAAGCCGCCAGGGTGAGTCCCCGCTACATCCCTCAAGAGAAAAGTCATTTGGATTGCCGCGCTTTTATGAAAGATTTTGACCATTCTCTTTATCGGCAAACGGTCACTGACACACGAGCAAAATAATCTCACACTCGTGAGGTTTTATTTTTTCAAGGTGACGAAGAGAGAAATTCGCTTTCCGTCGTTTGCAAACATGCCAATTGAAACGTTAGATGGTCTTTTCGAAATTTCGACGGAAAAAATGATGTCATTTGAAATTGTGCAGTTTGACCTTCCGCGGTCGCGCTGTAATTTCGATGCTTCCGCGGTCGGATTGGGTCTTCTTAAAATTGTTCTTTAAAAGAATAAATTCGTCTTTTTTCGTTCATTCGGACGTTCGGAACTTCAAGTCCATAAAAATATCGTCATAAAGAATGAAAAGCACGTGATTTATTATCGAAAGACGATTTTGAGTAAATGCGCTGGAAAGTCATGAATCTTATCTTTGGAGCCTTCACGCTGCAAATTTCGAAAAAGCACAACGTTTCGTATTTCGCGCCTGAAACAATAATTTATCATTAATATACTCAAGCTCATCCTTTAATGAGTTTGACTATTAAACTCACGTTCAAGTATACTTCACAATTTCAACGAAATTTTAGAGCGACACCCAGAAAAAAGATCTAGTCGTGGGTACTATAATCGTTTATTTGATTATTTTTGAGTTACTTTAAAGAAAACTTTCTTTCCATCCAATTTTGGACGATATTTACTTCCACTATATTTATTTATTTGAATTCCCTGTCATCGAGAAACAGCCGTTGAAGAAAAATTCTATTCGTTGTTACTAAATACCTATTCACCCGTAATCTCATCCGATCATATCTGCAGATTCGTCAGTACCCCAAAAATCCGCCAGGTGGCTACCTCTCGCACAAGCGAACCTGGCTCTCGACGCCTATAAGCTTTCCAAGCTCGTCTGTGTTTGATATCCTTATTTTTCAGTATGGATATCAAATACACTGAACATTGCGCAAAACGCAATCTGGTCGAATCCCCGAAAAAAGGGTCTTTTTTCTTTTCCCTTCTGTTAAAGAAAATACGCGGCTTTACGAAATTGTAGACTTCATATGTGAAGCTATACATTCAAAAATGGAAATGTTTAAAAATATATATTGTGTAAATATAAAAAAAAATTATTTCATTCAAATACATATTTGTTCAGTTTGAAATTATATTTATCAATATTAAATAAAAATTTATTAGATCGCAATATATTTTCCTAGTAGGGCATTCGAAAAAAAATTTTGTTGACACGAATAGAGTTGTATCAGGCCGGTCTACAACTAAAAAAATTTATTTGGCTTGACTAGGATCTAGTTAAATGTACTAGATCTTTTTTCTGAGTGCAATTATCATCAAAATCTTCGAAAACGACGTAAAGCACACGTGCCCATATGTTTCTCTGCATCACCATCGAGGATTCGAGGAAAGCGTGCAGGCATTTCGTTCAAAAAAAAAAATTCGCCCTCAAGCTTTCTCTATCCTCTTTTGAGACCTCTTACATGTGCGCGTCCACTCCACGATCCTGCACGCACTTGATCGATGAACGTGAGCTTCTCTCCCTCTCTCTCTTTCTCTTCGAGCTGATCGAGAAATGAGGGGGGGGGGAAATTACACAGAGCCAGAGGAACGAAAAAGGATCTTGCGAGAGAAAGGGGAAAGAAAGACGAGGACGAAGAGGATGAAGAATGGAAAGGATATACCTACTGTGCGTGCAGGTTTGCAACATCCGTGCGCAAAGTCCATCTTTGACCACGTTACACACACACACACGCACACAACAACGCACTTACACACTTACAGACATGTAAAAAAATCTCGCGGACATTAATGAAGCGATCGGCATTAATAAGCCGATAATTCAGTCTTCGGGGCTTTATCGCTGAAGAGAGGGAGGGAGGGAATTTTACACGCATTTATATATATATATATATATGGTTATCAAAGCATTGCAGTACCAAACAGCGTGTATATCGGAGCTAACCTCCCGTGGTGTGGTAAATCCACCCTGGGTTGCTTGCCTCCTTCGTGCGTGGGATTGAAACCAGCAGCTTATATATACGCGGTTCGGTACTCGATCTTGTTTTACTGCGCCTTCTCGCCAACTTCATCTTCCTCGCTTGCTTCTGCAGCTGAAAAACCTCGCGTTCTTTTTCTCTGCCTCGCCATTTTATATCACGAAAAGGCGGAGCTGCTCTCGGGCCCAAGCGAAACGCGAATAAAAACTAAATGGAGTTATCGTGAAGCACGAATTTCTCGTATCACATTGTGCAACGCGTCATTCGTGCATGTATCCTAATGCACGAGGAGAGACTTACGATTGAGTCGGATGAGTCCGCGTGAGAGACGATATGGGTGATTCTCCCGAAATACTCATTTTCGAGGGTGGAATTTTTTTTTAATTATCATTTTGACTTTTAAAAGTTTTGATGACCTTGGTATAAGATACTTGAAGGTCATTGCCACTTGGACAAGCTTGTCTTTCTATTTTGCGGGATTTATCGTACTTTGAAGAAATTGTAGTGCGAGAGGAGTAAATGCGAAGACAGAGAAATGATGCGAACCCTTTGCTATAAGGTCGCTTATTAGTTTATTTCAGTATTTTCAGTTTTATTGGAATATCTAATATTGGAACACTCATAGGCGATTGTAATAACAAATGAAACGCAAATACAAAGTGACTAACTTACTTCCTTGCACAAACACATCAAATGACGCAACATTTGGTTATAACGCTTTATAATGACATGGTAGTAACCTGGAGGAGTTATTTTTATTCAAACCCATTTTTATTCGTCACTCAAACCCGGATTAAGTGATTTCTCTGGCAGATTCGGCATTCCTCTGGATCTGATCCAGAGGAATGATGCGGAGAAATGATGCCGGAGGAATGACGATTTTGATGGTTTTTAGGTTGTAATGTGACACGAGAGTTGTTTTTAACTTCAAAATGAAGCGATGAACTTGTGCTCGATAGTTTGCATTAAAGAAAAAATAAACCAAGATTTATTTTAGCCGAAAATATGTAATTCGCACTTGCCAGAGGAATGACGCTCCAGCTTGTGACATACAGGGTGTTAAGTAACTAGATAACCTGACTGGGTTTACCGTATAGAGCGCGCCAAGACGAAAAATTAGCTTTTTTTTAATTGTTATACGACAAAAATTGGCTAAGTTATTAATGTTTTAAGCTGACCAATGACTGCTAGAATCTAGGAGCAATGCTACGGGTGAGCCGCGTGGTGGGGGTAACGGTGGGTGTGGCGTAAAAACCCCCACCAGCGGCATTTCTCTTAGATTCTACCCGTCATTGGTCAACTTTAAAAACATTGATAACTCAGCCAATTTTTATCGTACAACATTTTTAAAAAAAGCAAATTTTTTGTCTTCATGCGCTCTACACGGCGAACCTAGTCAGGTTATCTAATTGCTCAACATCCTGTATACTTAAGCCACACTGTTTCGAGGAAAAAAGTCACAAACCTCGAAAATGAATCTTTGACAAATTGTCAGCTCAGTTAATTAGATCTGAAAGAGACTGCTCTCGATCACCCGATCAAATACCGTTATCTATTGCGCTAATATCGACACATTTCCATCGGGAATGACGTTAAAGCAGGTTGCAAGATTGTCGATTTTCCTTGCGATATATCTGTGCTCGTTATTTTTTTTTTTCGGGAAGAGGTTATAACCAGCGTTCAGTTTCAGAAAATATTTTTTATTTGCAGTTTCCTAAATTTCAAGTATTTTTTTAGACCGTTACAATATGGGAAGATGCGAAGGTTACAGGCCAGAGGAATGATTTTTAGGGGTCAAACGCGAGAAAAAACGATTAAAATGATCTTTTTAAAAATCTTCAAAACATTATGATCTTATTCTGGTAAAAAAATCGAAGAAATTAGAGGGATTATTGAAAATCGACTAGGTTACAGCGAAAATGAGTATTTCGGAAGAATCACCCATATATTAAATTGTACGATGACAACGGGATTTCATGGGGGGTTTGCACCGAGTCTCGGGACTCGTGGCAAAAGCTCGATGTCAGCTAAACTCATGCCTCGACATACGAGAAAAGCCAATAACCGGTCCAACATTGTTCAACTTCGTATTTCATATTTAATATATACCTCGCTCCCATTGGAAAAGAGACGGAGAGGAACGTTTCGTACGATCGCAAACTGCCACAACGTGACGCGGAAACTAAAGCCCCATTTCGTGTTAGGGACATTTTTGTGGCTAGGAGAAAATTCGATGTCTTCCGCTTTCGTATATACCTCATTTTTTTTGACTCGATCGCTCGTAGCTATCTTGCATTGCTTCTGTACCGATCGTTTAAGTCTCCGAAATAAAGAAGAAACCTAAAGTTCAAGTACGCAACTTCAAATGGATCTTTATTTATCTCGAGAGTAGCAAACATTTGTTTTCATCCAGAACTCCAATTGATTGTTTATTTATTTTAATAATCGCACATTAATACTTTAATCTCGACAATGCGATTATCGATTATTAACTTTGTTTATAGTGGACTCAAAAACTCTTGAATATTGCAGTGATTCCAAAGTAAAGTGTGCAACCAAAACTACATATAAATAGTAAAGTTTCAACTCTATGATTAACATTTTTAAACATTAAAGTTACAATTTTTATAAGTCTAGTATTTTTTTTTAGTTTGGGCTTTAGCCATTATGATAGGGTTAATTATTGCAGTTATAATTTCTTAATAATTTGAATAATTTGAAAAAGTCGTTATTTGTCGAATTGCAACATTTTTCAAGGATTCAGGTCGATTTTTAAGGATAACAATACTTTTTCGATTAACGTGAAGAAACTTTGAACTGAGATGTCGCTTTAATTTGAATAAATCTTGGTATTATTGATATCATGCCCACACTCGCGAAAATTCTCTCGAAAGGAAATACAAGATTTTCGTTTCGATATGGATCATATCCGCATTTGATAAATAATTATCAGAATGCTTAGGTATGATTAATAGTCCTGCTTGAACTAATAAAAAATCACCTTTGACGCGATTACTCAAATATGGTGCGACAGTCGATGAAAAAGCTGATACATGCCCACACAACTCAATATCGTACATAATGTGCATAAACTAGGGACAAGCTGTGCAGCACATATCTTCATTAAAATGTATATCGACGATTAATAATTATCTGAAAATTGCCGTCGTGTTACAAGATAAGATCGTGAGCATAGATCTCGTTATCTCTAGCCACCCGTGAAGTCTCTCTCTCTCTCTCTCTCTCTCTCTCTCTCTCTCTCTCTCTCTCTCTCCCTCTCTCTCTCTCTCTCTCTCTCTCTCCCTCTCTCTCTCTCTCTTAACGTCGTTAATAAGCTCATAAATGCGAAACGTACATGCGAACACGTGAACGGGTTTTCACGTTTAAACGCTTTGAGTTCACTCAATTCTGCTCGCCGTTAGCGACGTGGCTAATAATCGCCGACCCGATCGATTTGCATTTAAAAAAAAACCAGAACAATCTTTGCCCCGTGGTCTTCAAAGGAAATTAAGATTCCCAGATCGTTCGATAATTTTCGTTTTTTTTTCCCTCCCCTTGATTACATATCCATAGCGGATATTCAAAAGATATTGCGAAGGGACGTGATTAATTTTCAAGTAGTTTTCATGCGAGGAAAAACGATCTTTAAAATCACTGCGTAGAAATTTCAATCTTCCATCGAATCTTCAATCGATTGGGGAAAAAAATAACGAATTGTGGGAATAGAATTCCAGTAGATTTTTCCGAGTATGATCCAGTTGCAATAACGAGAACATTCACACCCAAAGCCGATGTTATCGGTTTCGAACAAAAAGCTCAGCGTCATAAAACTCAAGCGTAACATCGAGATAATCGTGTGTCTCGAGTCACACCATGAGCATTATCTACGATATTTCTCACACTCTCAAAAGTCCCTCTCGTGAACTTTTCCATCTTGGAGAACAAAGAATCGTTCTCGTGGCAAAAGAGAGAGAGAGAGAGAGAAAGAGAAGTGAACCCTGAAGAAACAAGAAGCCACACACGAGAAATGAATATCGATTCGATCGGTCACGCAGCTTCGCCGGCTCTCTTATTTTTCCTCTCTCATATCCTCTCTTCGTCGTTTAATCTCGCGTTCGCGAGTGTGCTAACGTGCTCGCATTATCGCCACTCTAGTCAGAACCCACGAGAACCAAGCAAGAGAGAGAAGAGAGAGCAAGTGGTTCGAGGACTCAGTCAGAATCTGTGGCACGATCGCGCTCGGCTGTGAGACTCTGGTTGCTTGGTTGGTCTCTGATGCGAATTCTTTCGCTGGATCGCGACTGCACCATGCGAGAATCAGTCGTTAGCTACTAGTTCAGTGATTGGCCTTCAATGATGGATGCTGCTCCAAAGGAAAACCTACTGAAGAGGCCCTCTCAATCAGATGTTAGTTTCACCAGCAATTGTAACGGAGGAGGCGTGATGATGACTGATTGATGCGAAGTAGCCTTTCTGCCGACTTCAGTTTCTCTCTCCAATCTGCCAATCGCTCCGTAACCTTTGGTTCCAAAACCAGTTGGCCACCATTCCTCGGAGTTGTAATGGAAAACTCACCATTCCTCGGAGCTGTAATGGAAAACTCACTGAAAAGGCCCTAAGTCAATCGGAGGTTAGTTTCACCAACAATTGTAACGGAGGAGGCGTGATGATGACGACTCATTGATGTGAAGTAGCCTTTCCATCAACTTCAGTTCCTTTCTCCAATCTTCCAATCGCTACGTACCCTTTGGTCCCAAAACCAGTTGGCCACCATTCCTCGGAGTTGTAATGGGAAACCCACCATTCCTCGGAGCTGTAATGGAAAACTCACTGAAAAGGCCCTAATAAGTCTATCGGAGGTTAGTTTCACCAACAATTGTTACGGAGAAGGCGTGACGATGACGACTCATTGATGCGACGTAGCCTTTCTACCAACTTCAGTTCCTCTCTTCAATCTGCCATTCGCTCCGTACCCTTTGGTTCCAAAACCAGTTGGCCACCATTCCTCGGAGTTGTAATGGAAAACCCACCATTCCTCGGAGCTGTAATGGAAAACCCACTGAAAAGGTCCCAAGTCAATCGGAGGTTAGTTTCACCAACGATTGTAACGCAGGAGGCGTGATGACGACTCATTGATGCGAAGTAGCCTTTCTACCAACTTCAGTTCCTTTCTCCAATCTGCCAATCGCACCGTACCCTTTGGTCCCAAAACCAGTTGGCCACCATTCCTTGGAGTTGTAATGGAAAACCCACCATTCCTTGGAGCTGTAATGGAAAACCCACTGAAAAGACCCTAAGTAAATCGGAGGTTAGTTTCACCAACAATTGTAGAGGAGGAGGCGTGATTATGACGACTCATTGATGCGAAGTAGCCTTTCTACCAACTTCAGTTCCTTTCTCCAATCTGCCAATCGCACCGTACCCTTTGGTCCCAAAACCAGTTGGCCACCATTCCTCGGAGTTGTAATGGAAAACCCACCATTCCTTGGAGCTGTAATGGAAACCCCACTGAAAAGACCCTAAGTCAATCGGAGGTTAGTTTCGCCAACAATTGTAGAGGAGGAGGCGTGATTATGACGACTCATTGATGCGAGTAGCCTTTTCACCAACTTCAGTTCCTTCTCCAATCTGCCAATCGCACCGTACCCTTTGGTCCCAAAACCAGTTGGCCACCATTCCTCGGAGTTAGCATCTCCCGCTTCCTCTCTCTCCGCCTCTCTCCTCTCTCGGGGAGGCAATTATCCATGGCAACCGCAGCACAGAGACTCCATTCCTTGCACGAACGTACACCTACCGGCATACAGATATACGGGATCTTGCTGTTAAGCCACGATCCCGAAAGCGTGTCCGAGTATAAACGATGCTCAATGCGCGCACTGTCGCGGTTCTCTCGTTGCCAGAGCACACACCAGTACACTTCTTTCTTCGTTGGGTGATAACCACGCCAAGAGTTTCGCCGCTTACCCGAGAGCTTCTTCGTGCGGCTGTTCCATCCTCTGGATGTGCTTTCGCGGAAGATCATGGTAGAGCGTGCACGAAACCAGGAACAGAGCGAGTGAGCCCACGAATATACACACCGTGGACTCCTCCTTGCATGCACATGAATCGCTGCATCCACGTGTACGTGTTTTCACCTTGTGGTAGCGCAACAGACCTCCTCTCTTTGAGAGGAACGAGCAGGATGTTGCATTATGCTCGCTCTCTCCATCGAACGATCGCCTCCTCGGACTCTCTTCTCTTTTCACCGAGTACCCGTTCAACGATGCACCTCCTAACGAGCTCTCGCTTTGTTTTGCCCGCTTGTAACGTGCATGTTCCCATCGTCACGGCTCACCCTACTTGCCTCCTCCTACACAAGCTGGGCCATTGGCATCGGTAGAAACCATCGTGGCGAACGTGTCTCCGTGTGCGTGCAGGCCATTGGAAATCCCACATGGAAAGCTTCGGCCGGATGACTTACGGGGTGTTCATCAAGGTCTCGATCAAGGCTGAATATTTCGAAGAGGAGACAGAACATCGAACCAATTCTATCGAGCATTGTATCGTTTGATTTGAGGTTAGCGCATAGAAATCCGATGACCTCCAGAATCGTGAGATGGAGTTGCGGACCGTTGCCGCGATTTGACCACTCTGGATAATATCCAGAGTCAAACTCCAGGATCTCGTATATTAATCGACCTCGTTGGTGTGCGCTTGTCGTCAGCCGTCGGTCGCGCGTACCGTTTGCAACAACTTCTCGGCCAGGTGTGGTGAAATAGGCATGTCTTATCCGTCAATCTCAGCCCCGAGTCGCCATCGTGTTCATATATACATAAGAAACAGAGAGAATAGACGTACACTGAAATCAAATTTTTGTTGAAAATGCAAAAATTTGTTTCACTCAACCAAATATTTGTTTTCGGACGTTCAACTCGATCATTTCGGTAATTCAACAAAATATACAGTGAAAGTTTTAGTTAAATCGTTGCTTGAATGGGCAAAGTTTCATTTCAATCAAATGAAAATTTGTTAATTCGAATAAAAATTTAATCCACACAGAGAAATAAACGATTGAGCTGACTAATTATCAGTTGATTCCATATATGTATATTCTATATGTATCAAAATAAATAGTTTATACAACCCATTATTTATTTCAAGTATATAAACAATGTGATAAATGGATTAAATATTTGGTTCACGCAATTATCCGATTGTTTCAATGAACCAATTTTTGTCGACCAAATAATATATTTAGTTGATGCAATTAAATTTTTAATCCTGAAATTAATTATGGCTAAACATAGTATAAAAAAAATGTACTATTTGAAAAATAATTCAAAATGCATATTTTACCAGCCTCAAAATGAGCGACATAAAAAAAATAGTATTTGCGCGAATCGTCCGATCTAATTTTACGCTCTCTCCGACGGGGATTCGAACTTGCGACCCTACCTACCTATCCTACTTGACGACCTAACACGCCACCTACCGAACTACGGACTGCTTACGAACTTTCTCAACTTTTGTGGTATATGAATGGTACGGTGTGTCGAAAAAATAATGATATGGACTAAATAAATGGACTGAACGAATAAATAAATAAATAAATTGGACTAAATTGTACCTGTAAATTGACCAAATAATTTCGTTCACCTCATATCTTATGGTTAACCAAATCCATTTGTTGATTTAATTATAGTTTCATTATTTCAAACAAATTAATATTGGATCAACTAAATTTTTTTCAACCAAATGGATTTAGTTGATTTAACTGAATTTTGTTCTCAGTGTAGACACAGAGGGAATAGAATTGACGCGAAAAAGCGGATAAAAGGGCCTGAAGGGTCAGCGAAACTCGTTGATTTCAACTGAACACTCAAAACTTTTGGCGCGGTGCAACCCCTCGAGAAGTTTCCTTAAAATTACAGGTTTCAGATCGGGAGGAGCTTGCGCGGTCGCTTTTTAGTGATACGGGGTGGTGACACCCGGTATACAAACGTCCTTAGGGCCCCTCTTGTAACTATACGTTCAGGCTGTGTATAGCGATAGGGTTTTGCTCTCTTCAAGTCTCTCCGGGTCTTTACCTCGCTCCCTCCCACTTTCGCACTAGCCTCTTTGGTTCTTCTCGTTGGCGAAGAGACCACAAGAGACCGGTTCCATACATGGCTACCGAAGGTTTCCTCCTCCTCCTCCTCTTCTTCTTCTTCTGCTTCTTGCGCCAAGATCCCGCGCGCTTACTCCGCGGAGACAAGCATCAGCTGCCGTTTCCTCGCTAATGAGATGGAATTGGACGTGGTCGAGATTTTTCTAGAGGGGTCCCCTCTGCCGTTTGCTGGTCAATGTTCTTCATCTCTCTGCCCCTCTCTCTCTCTTTTTCTTTTGGTCTCTGACGCGCGCAGTGATTCTCTCCGCAGCTCTTTGCACCCCGCACAACTATACTACAAAGTATGGGGACCAAATGCTGCGTGTGTGGAATCAAAAGCTGCGGGCGCGAGGACGAAGAGGTATGAAAACCGCGAAGAAGAAGAAGAGATGCTCGCCTTTTCGCCATTGCTCGGACTAGCATAAGCCGCAACTGTGCGGTAAACGCCGCGATCTCTCAAATATACTCCATGGGCCCTTATAGTTCGCGACATTCCCGCGTGCGGATGCTGCGGCGCTCTTTGATACGAATCGTTTAATTGCGTCCCATTAGCCCCGGCCTTTGGCCACCCCTTCCCGATCTCGTTCTTTTTTTTTGCTCTCCACCTTTCTTCCTGATGCCTCGCATCTCTCTCTCTCTCTCTCTCTCTCGCTGTTCTTGCAGAAACCCCTTTTGCGGTCATTCTGATTCTCCGCCTGTTCGGACGAACGCCGTGGCACAGGAACGGATTTCTTTTGCCTCCACGATCCTCCGCTTCGGGGTGAGTTCTCCTTGCTCTCTTACTCTCACATTGGCTTCTTCGTTTCGACCTACGCGGTGTCCTCATTCCTCATCTCTCCATCTTTATCCCGCGTTCTTCCTTTCGTCGTGTCCGCCTGCTCGCGAATTCTCTTCCCGCCCATTCCTCAGCTTCAGAGCTTCATGCACCGTGTTCGTTTTTTTCTTCTTTCTTCTTCTTCGTTTTTCTCCTTTATTTCTCATTCTCCCCTTATCCTTTTTGGATTCGCACTCCACACGCTTCGGTCGCGATCCAAACCTCGAGAGAGCTCGTCCAACTTTTTCTCACCGTGAAACGCCGACAAGCCCCCTTCTCTCGTATCAGCCCGTAGCTGATCCTCGGAGGAACTCCTTCGTTAAGAGAACCTGCGGACTCGCGCGCGCGCGTTCTCTCGCGATCGAAAGAAACCGATGCCAAGATGAGCATCGTCGGACGAGAACTCGAGAACTCTTCTCTTTCTTATTCTCTCTTTCTTTCCCTGTGTTTCTCTTTGGAGAACGCACGACTCTCGCGACAAGCAACATACGGCGACATGACCGACTCGATGGCGACCGGACGTAGCCGTTTGCTTCGGGAAGAGTCTCTCCTGCGCGCTGTCTTGGTCATCAACGTCTTCGCAAGGAGACGCGTCCTACCTGGCCACTTTTTCCATCATGCCAGGATTCACCAACGAGACGAGCCCCCATCAACTTTTCGTACGTCGGTCCGTCTTTCGCACGCACGTTTTCGAATGGCCTCTTTTTGTCTTTTAGTCAGGGACCGCCTCGTTGGAAGCGCACCTGCCGAATAATCGCGGAAAACCTGTCGCAAGTTCGTCCTCCCAAACGTTCCCGAAGACGGATTGCGCTGATCGATAGGCACAAAAGCCATCGATATGCCGAGTAAGAATTACTCTTGCTCAAATAAGATCTGTTTATAAGACGGTAATACCGCAATTAGGGCACGCTCAAACTTTTCGGCCATCTTTGGTTTAAATGAGGTCACCTCGTTTTGGAGGATACATTGCTACGGATGAATTAAAATGCAAGAAACCAGGGTTGCGAAATTTTTAATGAAAAAGTTATGCATTAACCATTACTTTTTGAATGGCTAATGAAATTTAATGTTTAATGGAAATTATTTTCATTAACCATTAAAATTTAATTGTTAATGGAAATTATTTTCATTAACCATTAAAATTTAATGGTTAATGGAAATGATTTTCATTGACCATTAAAATTTAATGGTTAATGGATATTATTTTCATTAACCATTAAAATTAATTGTTTAATGGATATTATTTTTATTAACCATTAAAATTATTTCCACTAACCATTAAATGTTAATCGTTAATGAAAATGCAATTGCATTAAAAAAAGTAATGCATTATTTGCAACCCTGCCCATTACAATGTAGTGTGTAATAGAAAAAAATTCCATTACCCATTGCAATGTAATGTGTAATGGACAAAACTTTGATTGCAATTTTGGGAATGGAAAAATATAGATGAATAAATTATTGCAATTTTGCATTACATTTTATTGACTCAGGACTTGGATTTTCACCTTAAATTTTAAAATGCATCTATATTATAATTCTAAAAATCTAAGTCCTAAGTCAATAAAATTTTATGCAAAACTGCAATAATTTATTCATCTATATTTTTCCATTTCCAAAATTGCAATCAAAGTTTACATTGCAATGGGTAATGGAAATTTTTTCTATTACACACTACATTGTAATGGGCAGGGGTAAACAATGCATTACTTTTTTTTAATGCAATTGCATTTTCATTAACCATTAACCATTAAATTATTTCCAATAACCATTAAATGTAAATGGTTAATGAAAATGCATTAAAAAAAGTAATGCATTATTTGCAACCCTGCAAGAAACCAAGGTTGGATTAAATTATATAGATTTATGGAAACAGTAACTAAATACAACTTTGATAATGGGATGAAATAATTATTGACATGGATAAGACAACCACATCTTTTACCTCAAATATTTGGGTTTTGATCGGTAGACAAGAAATTATGACATAATATTCTCGGGAATATAACTTTTAAATTCTTTTTAAGTGATATTGATTGATTTAAATTGATATTTGTCGGACCTCCGACATTTTTGACTAAACATAACTAGTCAAGGATCAAATGTATCGACGAAATCTCACGTTTATCACGAATTATCATATTTGCGACAAATTAGTGGAATAAAGAAGTGGCAATCATCATCATTCCAATCGTTAAGCCAACCGCCGCCATTTCTTCAGGCGTGTGAGCGCTTCCAAGCCTTGAAGACGCTGACTTTTTTTTTTTTTTTTTTTTTGTCACCTGACCATCGCGAATTCATCTCGTACATGAGCATCGATACATACGTGCGGACTGCATCGAGCCAGAAATGGTATTGCCCTCTTCCTGAAATCGTCGCGTTGTCCCGCTCAAAAAGTCGTTTTCCTCGGTTCGTGCCAGACTTCGAGATCCATCCATATAGATACGGATTCCATATACACAACTGACAAAAGAACTCGAATGGGAAATACTTTTGCAGTTCGCGCGCGGTTATTTTCGCAGCTGCGATTAAGCGATGATTCGCGAAGGAGACACGCGTGTGTGCGTGAAACGTGAAAATTCGCACGCGTTATACGACTTCGATGGAGAGAGGATAAAGTGGACTTTGCCGAGTGCCCTTTGCGTGTGCCTTCAACGGAGGCTCCTGCTGGTTTCCAAGCGGGATCTCCTCTCCTCCGAACGAGCTTTTCTTGCCTTCGCATCGTTAGCCTCTCTTTATTTCTCTCTTATCTTTCTTCGCTCGATGTGCTTAACTCGCGATGCATTTTTATCCTCGTACGAGGCACATTGCACGTGGCTGCCTGTATTTTCCTATTTGACGAGAACCACGCTTTTAGCCCTTTGGATAGAGACAATCACGCCGCTTTTAGCAAGATTAATCAATCGCATAATTTTTTTTAGTCGACGATATTGCCATTGTAAAAGGCTTGCTTTTTGTCGCTTGAACGTTGGTTATTATCTACTTGAATCATATTTTATTAACCTATCTCGATGTCTAGGAACTACACTGAAAGAAAATGGGGTTAACCGTACTGGAAAGTGAATTTCCGCTTGCAAAAACCTTGAATTTTAAAATAACTCGAATGGAAAAATATGGCGATCACAACTAAACAAATATTTCCAAAAGTGATTAAGGCTTAATTATTCGATTGACGTTACTTTATACAATTAAAGAGTTGCTTTGAAATGCACTTCCAGTTTCGAACGTTCACAAGGAAAAAACGACTTAGTTGGTCCAGTTTAGTGACTTTTCCGAAAATCAATGGGAAAATTTTTTTTCGCCATGTTCTTATTTATTTCATCATAAATAATGATATTCAGGTGGGGGAAATCGAAATTTTCTATTAACAAATTTTTAAACAGCAAAAAACCGTAAAAAGTGACATCTGATTTTTCGAAAATTTCGAAAAATGATGTGAATTTTTTTTTGCCATGAAATCTTATATTATATCATAGTAAATAATATTCAGTTGGAGGAAGCTGAAATTTTTCATTCACAAATTTTTTACAAAGAAAAAACCAGTTAAAAAATGATAATTATTGGAAAGTGCGATGCATCGGAAAGGCGCATTCCAATTTTTTTTAAATATTCTATTAGTTAATGATACAAAAAAAATATTAGCTCGGGGAGGCTATCTTATTATAATTTTGTTTAAAAAAAAATTTACAAAAAGGAATTTAGTTACTAGAATAGAGATCCTCGTTGCAGAGTTTCTGTTGTTTTTCTACCAAAACCAAAAAACAATAAAAACTCTGCAACGGGGATATCAATTCTATAGTAGCTAAATCCCTTTATTTTTACTTTATTTTATTTTTATTTTTTAAAAAGTTGACCTTTTTTAAAATTATTTATTAATATTATTATATTATACATCGTAGAATTTATGAATAATAATTTTTTTATTAAATATCGTAAAGACGATAAAAATGATGAAAACTGCGGATTTTGCGATTTTCGGCATTTATTAGTTTATCCAAAATTGGATAATAAAAAACTGAATACCCCAACTGAATATCACTTATTATGATGTAATACAAGAGTTCAGGGTGAAAAAAAAAAAAATTCCCTTCGATTTTCGGAAAAGTCACTAAACTAAATAATTACCATAAAAAATTCAAAGATGTTTCAAGGATTATTTTTCGTTTTGGCAATTCGAACGTTCGGAACTTCAAGTCCATGCTTTGAATAATTTCTTTCGGTGTAAATTCACGATTTTTCGATCGATTGTACATTTTTTAACGTCATCGTTTTTCTTTCTGTTTCAGGTAAGGAATTTTTCGAGTTCAATTATCACGAACTAGATTAAATCCCGTTACGACGAAGGTTATTTCGCGAGATTCGGCGTTACGAGTGAGTAAGAAAAAAATGTTGATATATTTCCAAATCGAGAAAACGATTCGATCTTCGATCGATGTGGAATTTATTTGACCGCAGCGAGATATCGAATCTGATAAAATGTCATTGATCCTGGTTAGCAATTAAACAATTATCCGTATAAACTTTGTCCGATTCAAATGTATTATCCACTGGTGTGAAATCGCATTTTAACGCCTTCGATAAATTTCCCTCGGCGCAGCTCGTACGTTTCGTTTCTCTTATACTCGTTGGAAAAGTATTTTATTTTCACGACAGACGGAATGACTCGGAATTCCGATTGCGAAATCTCGTTGAATTGCCCGACACTTTATATGTCGATCGTTAAACGAGAAAGGGTTACCCGTTGCTCGTGATCCGTGACGCTTTTCTCCATCGCGCACCTTCCCCTCCTCCCTTAACATTCGCGGTGCCGATCAGCGTCTAACAGGTATAATGTATGTTCACTCTCGAACGACATTCTTTATCCTTATCGCGACCATGTCGGCTCTTTGCCACTGTATAATGCATTCATAAGCGTCTCGAATCGTGATTAATCGGAATTACGATGGCAAGGGACGAAGGAAATATCTTCCGGAAAGTCGACCCATTTGAAAAAAGGAAATGAATATGAGACTCGATCATGCGATTATTGCAATAATAAGTTTGCATCGTTGCAATGGAACGACAATAATTTGTATCTAGGGTAGGATAGTTGCCCCTGGGGGTATTTGCCCCGGTTTTTAATGCACTATCCCAGGTGGGATTTAACAAATGACCCGACGTTGGGCCAGTACTAAATGCCAGGCGTACAGGCTTGGCCCAAAGCTGACTTCCAGTATCGGGCCAGCATTATGCCGGTACTGGTTTGTTAACCTCGGCCCAACTCTGGCATGCAATGTCGGCCCAATACTGGTATTACATGGCGGCCCAGCGCTGGCATACAACGCCGGCCCAGCGCTGGCATACAATGCTGGCCCAGCGCTGGCATCAAATCGTGGCCCGGCGTTGGCATTTAATGACGGCCCTGTACTGGCATCCGATGCTGGCCCGACGCTGGCATTCAATCATGGCCTAGTACTGGATATAAATAGGTGGATATAAATAAATGTTAATGCGGATCGCATTAAGAAATAATTTTCAAACTCAGACCAGATTATATAAAAATGATTATAGAAATATTTATTTAATATTCAACAAACGTATTTCTGAAGTAAGAAAAAAAAACAATTAATTGACGTCTTGATTAAGTGATTCGTCATTTGGCGATTCGTCAAGTGATGAAGAAACTACTTCATCCTCGATGTCATCGTTGTCATCTTCGACAATGAAATGCGAATTTTCAAGGTTAGAAAATTGAATCGTTACAATCGGATCCATCAAATCGCGATCATTTTTTTTTTGCTTTTTCGCCGGTTGTTCTATATCTTCCTCACTGATTATTTTCGGAACGCAATTTTTTAAAAAACGGTATTTTTTCACTCTCGAAATACTAGAACGTGGTTTCAACATTTTTTACGATGATCGAATGACATCTACGTGTGCGAACATAACCTCCTAAACATACCGAGTGTATGGGATAACCGGGCTTGGCCCGACGTTGGCTTCAAAGGTTGGCCAGACTTGGCCCGAGGTTACAATGCCAGCATCGGCACACTGCGTTGGGCCAATGCTGGGCCATGTGACAAGCTCTGGCCAATCCCACCTGGGATGTTAGGGATGTCCCTAGCGTCAGCGCTTTTCTGTAATTATTAAGGAGGTTCATCTGGTACCGAGTGAGTCAAAAGAAAAATGCCAATGCTTAACCTTAAAATAAGCGGTAACTAGCGTAGTCATTGACAATGCTTACGTTAGCCTCAAAATAATCAGCATTTTCGAGACTAATTCATTCATTATGAATCTCACAAGTACCTAATCGATTTTATGAAGCTCTAAAAATGTTCCTTAGATACTTTTTCATTAATTCTTAAATTTTCGTCAAAATCTGTATTGTAATGATTGTGCATTTAATATTTATAGACGGTATCCCATAAGAGCCCATGTTATTTAGGATTTACATTTTTATTTATTTCTCACGAACAATGTACCCTCGGGTCTTGAAATTTTAACAGATGACTTTTTAGATATTAATAACTATATTCTAATTTTTTTATCAACATCTGTATTGTAAATCGTGTACCAGATGAACCTTCTTAATATGCCCTCGCAGGCCTCAGTGCCCAAAAGACATAGGACAGGGCCCACAAGTTTCGTCTGTGTGAGCGAAAATCTTCCGTGGTGAGACCTCGACGAGCGTTGTACTAATATTGGTTACTAATTTTTATTTAATAAATAATGTTATGGTTGAGGATTCAGTCAACTATTTGTTTCCTCGAATGCATCAGAGTTTCAACTACTCGGTCTGAAACGGTATATTGTTGAATAACTTTTATTTATTTTTTTAATAAAAAGGGCAAGTATCCGTATCGAAAAGGATAGTCGCCTCAAATTCTTTTCCGGTTAATTGCCCTAACGGCAATATGACAAAAATCCAGGCGTAGCCCTTGCTAGACCGAAGTTAATTTAGCACTAGCGTTTGAAGAACTAGATAAGAAAGAAAAACTGTTAACTTGAGGTATTTAAAAAAATAATGAAATTATTAATTATAAAATAATAAAATTGATAATTAAATATCTAAATGAAAGAATGAAATTTAAAAAATATAATGAAATAAAATAATCCGCTAACTATCCGCCACGTTGGGCAACTATTCCTCTTTGGAGAGGTCAAATGAAACGGGATTTACTCAAAAACAATATTAATTGGGTTTACAAAAATAGTGCACAATGAAAGATTAAAGACCAATATTGTCATTAGATACTTAATTTTTAAGTAATAGAGCTTTTTCCTCAAGTGTGGCAACTATCCGGCTTGTACCCTATTAATTTTTAGTGAGATTTACGTTTTGTTTATGCATAAAAAATCCCAAGTTGTTAACGGTGATGCCAACTTGGGGGTTTCCTCCCCAAATTTAGGGAAAATAATTTTAGAAAGGAGATTTTATAGGGGAATTTTTTTTTTCGAGTTTTTTTTACCGAAATAATTGATAATTTGTTGAGTCAGCATTTTTTCTGTCTAACTCATGTAAAATCGAGACTTTATGGAGTTTTCTATTCTCCATGGTTTTTAACTTAACAAACTAGACGGTAGTGCCAGAAAAAATGTATGACAAAAAGCAGCATGTGGCCCATGATTTGAATGCTGAATTTATAGTGTCATTTTCATAATGTCAAAATAAAAATAAACAAGTTTTTTTTTGAGCATTTTTATGGAATATCGATGTTTCAAAATGTATTTCTAAAATAAACTTTATTTTTTATGATTACCGAACGGCTCCGAGTCGTTAAAAAAAATATTTGTAATTAAAACAAAAATATCGGTGCATTACAATATCGATAACTTTGTCGGTCATTTTAATCGATGAGTCTAGTGATGAAACTCTAGAAAACTTTTTTCAAATATCATTGGCATAAAAAAATGAACACCATTTTAATTTTTATTCATAACATTCGCAAATTTGCAAATTTTTAATTTGATCGTTTTGAAAAATGTTCAATCCAAATAAATAAATTCAAAAAAAGCGCTGGCGTTTATTTTTCAACAAATTTCAAACATGCAACGTCCATTAATGAATTTTGCCAAAAGTTATACTAAATGTAAAATTTCATTTGAATATCTCGAGCCTGCCACATAATTTAATTTTGTCGTCAGCACATCATTTTTAATCGATGACCAATGTTTCGACTGGCGAATTTCCTCTTCATTTCATGAACTCACCATCAGGACAAAGCTCCTCGACGATCCTGGATCTCATAGATCCCTTCGTGACGTGTAGCACTCGGATAGCCCTTAGTGAACGTCAGAGAAAGATAAAAAAGGAAAAAAAAAACAAAAGAGAAAATAAAATTCAGCGTAACACGCTGAAGATCGCTGGGGAACGATCGGTTCGCGGGAGCGAGAGTCGATGAGAGGATCCTCGGATATCGAAGGCCTCTCTCCCTCTCTCTCCTCGTGCGGCTACAAGTTACATAGTCGCAGTGTGTAGTCAGGATAGAATGGTGATTCGTGGGGAGGTGGAGGCTTCTACAGAATGGAGGTAAAGAGAGAGAGAGAGAGAGAGAGAGCAAGCAAGAGAGAAAATACATCTACAGATAGGGAAGCCTTCAGCTAGTACCTTGCTGGCAAGGATCGCTCGTTCGAGCCTCCGTGACGGCAGCTAGTGAGGATTTACCGAGGGTCCGTGTGCTCCTGCTGAAACTCTGTGCTTGGATATCCAGAGGAAGGGAGAGAGAGCGCGCGCGCGCGCGCGCGCGCGAGAGAGAGAGAGAGAGAGAGAGAGAGAGAGAGGGAGAGAGAGAGAGAGAGTCGAATGTACACAGAGTACAGAGAGGACAGAGAGGACAGAGAGGACACGCTACTCTCATCGAGCTGTGCACGGACCCGTAGGATCGAATCGCCAATGGGGATTAACATCGACTGTGTATGCAGAGGTGGCCGAGCCGTTCTCCGCGCTTTATATGCAGGAGAATGTGGGGCAAAATGGTTAGCACAAGATAACGCAGCTGGGACGCTGCGCGCAGTGCAAATTCGTAGATTCTAACCCAATAATAATGCTTAAATCGATTTTATTGCACGTCGAACGAAAAAAAAATGGTCAAGAGCAGAATGGTGCCCACCCTGAATTTTAATTTCTTTCGAAAAACCAAGTAAACGAGAAAAAACGTTTTTCTTAGTTTCTAGGCCTTTTGCAGCACCTTAACATTCAAGATACCTGGATTTTCTGCGGTATTCGATTCCAATAGTTGCGTTATTTGATTTCTTTCACGATTTTGCCCCGGGCGGTGATGCCAACTAGTCGAAATTATTTCCCCCAGGCCTATTTTATAATCCCCTAAATTCAAACTAAAATACCCTAACTTCGAAAGTGATGCAATTTTGAATTAATCATTTTTATAATCAGTTTCATTTCGTATTATTTTATTGCTTGGCATAATTGATTAATTAAATGAACGATATAATAAAATATATCAAAGTTTTTTGAAATTTATTTAATTAACTTACCTGTATAATTCGTTTTTTAATAAGAAAGTTTTGAATGAGAAGGTTCTATTGAAAGGAGTACATAAGATTTATAAAAAAGTTAACTAATTAATTCTTTGGATCTCAGTACGTGAAATTGATGAATAAATAAATAAAATAAATAAATGTATAACTATAAGTATTTAGAGAATGTTGATTTCCAACTCGTTAATAATTTCAAAGAACTCGTTAGCTTCTTGGTCTTTATCCGTGTCAGAATTTTCGAAGTCGTACATTTTCACGTTAAACATGTTCAGCATACTAAAAAAATATCATTTTTATCGATATTGTATTGTATCGATATTTTTGTTTACATTACAAATATTTTTTAAACGACTCAGAGCCGTTCGGTAATCATAAAAAATAAAGTTTATTTTAGGAAAAGATTTCGAAGCATCGATGTTCCATAGAATTGCGCAGAAAAACCTTATTTATTTTTCATTTTGACATTATGAAAATGACACTATTAAATTCAGCGTTCGAATCATAGAGGGCCACATGCTGCTTTTTGTCATATTTTTTTTGTCGCACTACTGTCTAGTTCCTTAAGTTAGAGACCATGGACAATATAAAACTCCATAAAAGTCTCGATTTTACATGAGTTATACAGAAAAAATTCCGACTCAAAAAATTATGAAATCTTTCCCTAAAAAAAAATCTAAAAAAAATCGTTCCTTATAAAATTCTTTCTAAAACTGTTTCCCCTAAATTTGGGGGGAAACCCCCGAGCTGGCATTGCTGGCCCCAGGAACCTCATTTTGCTTTGATTCTTGGATGATCGATTATATTTCTCTAGGAATAGGTCATCATAATACTATTGAGAGTCATGTTGGGGGTTTTTTTTTGCAATAAGAATGGAAATTCTTTAAATTTCATGAAAATGTCATTATCTGGATCGGATTCAGCGTGGGCTGTCTATTTTCGAATATTTACTATCTATATTTACTTTCTAGATTTTCAATTATCAATGTTTGTCGATAATTTTTTACGGTGTCCGTTTTGCCTCGGGGTAACCATTTTGCCCCACATTCCCCTGTTTATGCCTCATCCCCAATGCGACTGTATCGAGAATCTAGATAGAGGTAGATCAGAGTTGGTAGAAACGCGATTCACCGAGAGTCGTGTCTCTGGGGGTAAAAGAGAGAAAGAGAGAGAGAGACAACCGTGTTTCTCCTTCTGGAGTTCCGTGACGTTAAATCTTCCGCAGCGCGGATTTGCTCATCCATCTTTGCCTCTGGCCTGTCGATCTCCGTTTCTCTCTCCGCACTCTCATTTGCCGATGTCATTTGAAACTACGGA
This sequence comes from Alloplasta piceator, assembly GCA_946863875.1. Classification (NCBI taxonomy): domain Eukaryota; kingdom Metazoa; phylum Arthropoda; class Insecta; order Hymenoptera; family Ichneumonidae; genus Alloplasta; species Alloplasta piceator. The sequence goes on along the minus strand of OX333077.1, from coordinate 15,988,795 downwards.
TTTTAATTGCTCGGCGGAAATCGCTGAGATATAAAGAGTATGCGAAATAGATGGATAGTATATTTCAGATATGTTCAATTTCCTTTTGCAAAAGTTAGATATTCAAGATAGTCATTTTGAAGCATTTACATATATTGTAAATATACCAAACACATTCAATTTCATTTTGTCCAGAAGTTCCTCATCCAATAGATATTTTGAAATATATGTCACAATATATCTCGAATGTATGAAATATATTTTGTTATCTTACATTATATTTACTCTATATTTACTTTATATTTACACTGTACATTTTAGAATATTTAAATGCAAAAAATCTATTTGATCTATCGACTAAAAGTATACTGCAACGAAAACCAAAGTATCCTGGAAATATATTATATTTTCAGACATATTTCTATTCTTTACCAGGAATGTTCAACCCCTTCTGAAATGAAATTATGATATGATAAAAATACATGAATATATGATAAAAAAATTTGCCCATTGCTTTCTCATCTTTATCCATAGTGAGCATAGCTTCCTTTAACACACAGTATAGCGATCAAATTTGGCTTCCTCATAAAGGAAGCTTTGTTAACTATTGACAAATATTAGTAATCAATGTGCAAATTCGATCGATTTTCGCAAAATTTGATAGCGAATAACATTGATAGCTATACTGGCTTTGCACAAAATTTCATTGCAATATCTAAAAAAATTCAAAAGTCATAGCGTTTACGCTTCTTTTATCAAAATTAAAAATTTGATACAAATTTAATCATTCGATCGATTTTCGCCAAATTTAATAACGAACATCCTCGATAGCTATATTAGCTCTGTGTAAAGTTTCATTGCAATATCTTAAAAATTGCACACGTCAGAGCGTTTACGCTATTTTTCAAAAAAATAAAAATTTCATAAAATTTTAATCCCTCGATGGATTTTTGCCAAATTCAATACCAAACAACTATAATAGCTATACTAATTTTGTACAAAGTTTGAGTGCAATATCTTGAAAATTGCAGAGGTTAGAGCGTTTACGCCATTCTTGCAGAAACGAAAAAGGTCGATAAAATCTGAACACCCGTTATAATTAAAACAAATTTTTTTTTTCATAATGAAGAGCAATTCGTGCTCGACAAGTGTGCCAAATTTGAGCTCGATATCTCGAAGCGTTTTCGAGTTATTAATTATTTACATCTGAAACTCAGGACATACACACACACGCATGCACACACACACACACACACACACACACACACACACACACACACACACACACACACACACACACACACACACACACGAACACACACACACACACACACACCCATCCCAACATTTCTTCTAAATATGATTTCTCGATGTTTTAGAACATTTTGAATATATTGGTATAAAAATCGCGAAAAAATTTTTTTTCACGAAAACAAAGCTTCCTTTATGAGGAAGCGAAATATATTTTATTCCAAAAAGAATTTGGAATATACTTCAAATATTATTTATATTTGATGAAGAACATGGTTAAATTATATAAAATATAATTTCGCACATTTGTCTCCACGTGGACCGATTTTCACATTCATGAAAAATGACCACCGTTAATATCGCTAATGGAGAGTCAAAATGTTAATTGCGGACAATAAAGTGCATTCGGTTGATTGACCTCAATTGGATTCCCCAATTACCAATTTGGATTACCCAATGTCCAGATGTGAATTCTTTCATTCGTGTCCCATCATTGCCAATTTTCATCGGGTTGATTTAACCTCTCGTAAACGGCAACCCGAAACGATATAATAGAGTCATTTGCAAAAGGGTTATAATCGAAGATGCGGGGTTTATGCGAACGCGAAAGATTTAATTGATGTCCGCGCGCCATGGACGGAGAAAGAAACGATTCGCGTATATATATATACATATCTCGCTGATTCTTAGGCATATCTCTTCTCCATGGATAAATAATAATAATTTTAGCGTCGAAAAAAATGCCGGAACATCCCTCCGATGATTATCTGATCGTAAATCCCGGCATAAAGATATCGGGAGTAAATTGCGATCTTCCTCTTGTGCTGGATATACATAAATATTAAATATGTGTGTGTGTCTCTTGCCTCTTTTCTTCGGTCGATCCCTCCGCTTCTTTAGCTCACGGTTGGCCGATACGTTCCTCCGCAGAGTTTTGGAACGCGCGCCGTTCCCGAAGCGTTTTGGCACGTATATATCGGTCTATAGATATATGGGGTGTTCCATGCGTAGCGAGACAGGTTTTGGCCGCGGGTCTCAAAATTTATTGTCCTTAATATATTGTTTCCTTTATCATAAAAAAACATTTCCATCTAGTTATGCACTCCAATTAAGACTTGGTTTTTGTTAAGTCCTAATCAAAAAATAAAATATTTTACATACCTTTAATTGTGTCCCTTAAGGATCAATATACAGCAAAAATTAAATCTGACCAGCGCTTTTTGACCGGAAAAAAGCCCTCTTTTCAATAAAGCTAATGGAATATTAATCCAATTTGTAGAGAAAAATTTATAGCCAAAAAACGGAGAAAAAGCCCGTTTTAATTTTTTTTCTGCTCTTAGGGTCGACTGAATTTTATCAAAAATTTTACTGATCATAGTTCAACACGTGAGAAACGTTCGGTAAAATTTTTAACTTGCCTTTTTTCTTTGTTCACTGGCAATTAAATTTGTAGTTACTCCGTAAATACGTTTCCTTTCCACCGGAACTCGTTCAGGATAAAACTTATTAATTTTATTGCCGGTGAACAAAAAATAAAGGCAAGCTGAAAAATTTACCGTACGTTTCTACCACGCTGAACAATGGTCGGAGAAATTTTAGATAAAATTCAGACCCTAAGGGCCGAAAAAAAATAAAAACGGTTTTTTTCTCAGTTTTTTGGCCGTCAATTTTTTTTTACATATCGAATTAATATTCCATTTCCTTCATTGAGAAGAGAGCTTTTTTTACAAGCTTTTGCAAAAAAATTTCAAATTTTTTACAAAAAAATTGTTTTGCAAAATTTTTTATAAAAAATTTGCTTGAAAATTGTTTTGCAACAAAAAACGTTTTGCATAATTTTTTGCCAAAAAAATGTTTAGCAAAATTCTTTGCAAAAAAATTGTTTTGCAAAATTTTGTTCACAAAATGGTTTTAAGCAACTGATTTGCAACATTTCTCTACGAAAATTTTGCGCAACAGTCTCTTTCTAAAAAATGTTGTGAAAAAATTTTTTTGCATAAATTTCGCAGGGAATATGTTGCAAATTAATCGTGCGAAACAATTTTTTCTAACAAATTTTGCAAAATAATTTTTGTGCAAAAAATGTTTTGCATAAAATTATGCGAAACTAGATATAAACTACTAAACTAGTTATTTAACATCATAAATACTAAAAAGTAAAAAATAAGTATACGAATACAAAATTTTTTTAAAAACAAATTTTTATTAGTCGTTAATAAAAAAAATAACTAAAAAGTTAAAAATAATTTTATTCCGAATGGAAATAAGTTTTCACATAGAAGCGTTCCACATCTTAACAGCAAGAGAAAAAAAGGGGGTGTAACGCGTTTTTATTTGAAAACTTATTTCCAATCGGAATAAAATTATTTTTAACTTTTTAGTTATTTTTTATTAACAACTAATAAAAGCTTGTTTTTCAAACAAATTTTCTTTTTCGTCTATTTTTTCAGTTAAAAAGCACTAGTCAGATTTTAATTTTGCTCTATGGACGCTCAAGAGACATGATTGAAGGTACGTTGAATTTTTGATTTTTTTATTCTTCGATTGGAACTCAACAAAAACCCAGACTCAATTGAGGTCTATAACTACATGGAAATGTTTTTATGTGATATAAGAAGACGATATATTGATGGACACAAAATTTTGAGCCGCGGCCAAAACCTGTCTCACACCCGTGGAATACCCCATATATATATATTTATATACGTACCCCTTTAGTGATACAAGACCAGGGCGGCCACTGGCCAATCACGTGCCGACTACTAATTTGCCGGCTCAAACAGCTGCCGTGTTTGCTGGGGCGTTCGCGAATATGGCGCACCCGCGAGAATTAGTGCTTGGTATAATAACGTCGCGGAATTCTTACCTCCATCATTCCCCCGGTTTTTCTTTCGGCACGGATGCACACACGATCCGGCATGTACGCATGGATATCCCTCCATACTGCATCGAGGCATATAAATCGGCGTCCCCAAGCGCGTGGATTTCATCCCGAAGCAATCAACTTCTCGTTCGATCTATATTCCTTTCATGAGCGAGCGGGACTTGCCAAGCATATGTCGATGTTAAAGGAAGACACCACGCTGGGACATCAGGATCTCGTTGCTGAGACCACGACATCCGCGTCTTTCCCGCCGATTCGCTTCAATCGTGCTCTTATTCTCGTTTTCTCATTGCAAGAGGAACAAGAAGCCATTTTCTTTCTTTCTTTCAAAACAGGAACCGTGGTCGAACTGCTTTTTGATTTATTCCTCAGGTCGTCATTACTCTTCGTCCTTCTTCGGCTCTTTTTCCTCCACTTTTTCGTTCTCCGTTCTCATCCTCGCGAGGCTCGCTTCTTTCATCTTCCTCGTCGTGCGAATTCACATATATGTCGGCCCCCATTTTATACATACATATATATATATATATTAGGGTGATTCGTTTCAGGGCCATTTTTTTTTGACCCATCGTGCCCGAAAACCTTCAGTTGGTACCCAAAAACGAAGTTTCGTGAAAGGGGGATGTTGTCGAAAAATATTTAGAGGTCGCGGATCAAAATTGAAGGTTTCCCATTTGATTAACATTGGAAAAAAAAAAATTCTCATTATTAGTGTTACCATTCCGCGAATTTTGATATCGCGTTATTTTCCAAGTGAGATCTTATAGGAAATATTATACTCTACAATAAAGTTCATTGAGCTATTTCCGTAAATTCAACTCTTTCTCAGCTTAAAATAAATAGATATTTTTTGTTTTATTCAATCAAACGAACTCCATTTTCTATGAGATAGCATGTACAAAATCATCAGAAAAACCATTCAACAAATGTTACGAAGAATTTCCTATGCAAATAAATCAATAAAACAAAAACAAAAAATCTATTTAGGGGGAAGTCCCCCAGTACCGGACACTTAAGGTTATTCATTAATAAAACTATTATACATATAAGAACTTCGATTTTTTATATTTTTTTCACAAACTTTGGAGTATTCTTTGGCGTATTAATGATAGTACAGATTTTTAAAAAACGTAAAACTAAGAAAAATATTTTTTTGAATTTAATAGTTAAAATGGTCGAGTCCGAAAAGTGGCACCTAGTACCGGACACTATGAATATTATTTGAAAAAATGGATTAAAAATGGTTGAATTTTGCAATGATCGTAAATATGTTCATCGGAACACTCGGGAATATCTGCGCACACCTTATGAGCCCATTGCTTACAATTGCCGCACTGGATCCCGTCATTATTGTCATCGAGGCTTTTTTCACATTTTCCTCGGGCCATTTTCCTTTCGTCATTATTTTTAACTGATTTGTTACAGTGAAATACCACCACAACAAAAACAACATGTTTTACATAAATATTCCAATAACGAAAAAAAATGGCGTCCGGTACTGGAGAAAAATCGAGTGTCCGGTACCAGGGACTCAACATGCAAGATTAAATAACAAAATGCGTTGCCGTTTCACAAACATTTTGAAATTTAACCTTCATTATTTGAAAGAATACTTACCAAAAAATATTAATCGGCTCCAACGAAAATTAACTCTCGACAACGCGCGCATGCGCACTGCGGCTAGCTCTCTAGCGCCACCGTTACCACTGTGGCCACTGTACGAACTACTTCATCCACCTGTAGATGAGAAAGAGTTGAATTTACGGGCTCGGCTTATGAGACTTTTTTGTAGCAAAGTATTTTCTCTACAAAGTACTCATTTGAATTTTTTCGATATATCCAATAGCTCAGGCGTTACAGCCGTTTGAATAGATATTTTCATACAATATTCACTTGAAACAACGATACCGCTGAAACGGGTTGAATTTACGGACATGGCTCAACGAACTTTATCGTAGAGTATCATATTTCCTATGAAAACCCACTTGGAAAATATCGCGGGATCAAAATTCGCAGAATGGTAACACTAATAATGAGAAAAAAAATTTTCCAGTGTTAATCAAATGGGATACCTTCAATTTTGATTCACGACCTCTAAATATTTTTTGACAACACCCCTCTTTCACGAAACTTCGTTTTTGGGTACCAACTAAAGGTTTTCGGGCAGGATGGGTCAAAAAAAAAGTAGCCCTGAAACGAATCACCCTAATATATATATATATACAGTGCCCTCAACCGCCGTACGCGGACAAAACATTTCTTAATTGGGTTTCGGGCCAGTTTGCCTCAAGAGAAAGAGATGCCGAGCTCTCTTTTGCGAGGAAGAAGAAGAAGAAGCGGAAGAAGCGGCGGACGAAGAGGGACGCTTCAGGGAGGCTTCATCGCGGCCATAGCCAACATCGAGTCTCAACGGAGGGCCGCCGGTCATCGATTATTTATTTATTTTCTTCATTCCAAACGGCGAGTCCTCTCTCTCATCCCTTCGTCCCCTAATAGCATTGCGTGTATTGCGTGCCTTCGGGGCACACTCGTGCAGGTATCTTTGGACCCTGAAGAGTCCACAGGAGAGAAAAGGACGATGGTTCTTTCGTGCGTGCTTTTTGACGCAGCTCGTTGGTTGACTGGTTTGTTGCTCTCGTCGTTGAATTCGCGCGTGTGTTTGCACACACACACACACACACACACACACACACACACACACACACACACACACACACACACACACACCCCAATGGATCGAGCCCTGAAGAGCCTCCGGGGTTTGACTCTCCTCCTACCGATGTCACCCGATACCAATAACGATCGTAAAAGGGGTTGGGTTTTGCTGCCTGAAGGGGAATGAAGATAAAATTATACCGAAGCCTTCCGGTCATCATACTCGATGATGGAAGCGAGGAAGAAGCATCAAGTGTCTTTGACCCACGCTGCACTCGTCTTTTTCGTCATTCGAATGAATAATTGATTGATCGATCGACGATATTAAACGCACGCTGATAATTCACGTCCCTACTTTGGCTGAGTCCGCCTCCAACGTTTTTCACGACATCGAGGAGTTCTTTCGGTTCTTCTGGAGTTTATGCACCGTCCCAGAACTTCATTAGTCCGCATTCCTTCCTTCATCATCATCCGCCGATTTTTTTTTCTCGAGCCATCCGCTCCTGAATTTTATGGACCCGAATTAGTCTCTTCATTCTCTTGGAACTCGGAGCGCTGTCGGCGCGCGAAGCCGATGTAATGGAGAATTTGCGAGTGATATTCCCTTGGAAGAGGGGTTGTAAAAGACGCGATTTGCGAAGAGAGGAGGTTGCGAGATCAAGAGGAGCAAAAGAGAGGACGACGCCCTCCCACGATCTCCCTTTTCATTTCGCACAAATCATCTCTTTCTCTCTTTTCTCTCGTATCTCTCTTTAGCTTCCCTCGGCGCATCCCATCTCCGTCTTTGCCTCTCTCCTCCACTTTTTCTCTTTTCCCTCTCTCCCTCGTTGCAACCCTTTATCATTTATCTGTCTTAATCTCTCATACGTACCCTCTCCAACCCTTTCTCGTGCTTCACTTGCGGCATCCGCCATATTCTCTCTTTCCAGCGCGCATAATCCACGCTTTTTAATGTATATATGTACATATTTATACATGTATGGGTCATTCCATGGCAAATCGACCAATTGTTGAAATCGAGCCCTTTCAATTTCGATGGAATTTGGTCGGAAGTTTTATTTTGTCATGAAACAAGGTTCTACCGAAGGAAAAAATTGATTTTTTTTTTGAATGTTATGCAAAATTCATAATTTCACCATTTCTTCGATTTTTCAAGTTTATTTTTTGAATATCTCGAAATCTATAATAGTTACGAAAAAAACGTGCTGGCTTCGTCTTGAAGAGTATACTGAGGATTACGAAAAAAAAATTTTTGCAAAATGATGAATTTGGAGAATTTTGAATTTCTTACTATCGTGAAAATCCACGATCAACATTTCATTTTTTGTTTATATACTACCTTGTACTGACCTAAACAGGATGGCCACTGTCAGGGAAAACTTGGAAATGTCAGGGAATTTTGCGAGTGTCAGGAAAATCAGGGAAATTAAACATTAGTCAGGGAAAATACGAAATATCAAATTGAGGAAAAAAAAAGTGTATGGGTGAACATTGTTTTTTTGCGCATCGCTGAAAAAAAATTATGGGTGAACATTTTTTTCTGTTTTCTTTCAATGGAAAATGCAATTATTCCTACCCGGTCACTTTTTTCACAAATCCATCAGGAAAATTTTCGAAAATGTCAGGGAAATGTCAGGGAATTTTTTTCGTTTGATTTAGGCCACCCTGTTGAAAGATCCTGAAATTTTCAAAAAGATATTTTTTTTTCGTTTCAAAAATATGAATTTTGGTAAAAATTTTTTTTTTTTAATTATCTACGTTAAGTAAAGTTGAGCAATCATGTAAGTTTGTAATTTTGAGCAATAATAATTACATGATTGCTCAACTTTACTTAACTTAGAGGTAAACAAAAATTTGTTTTGCGAAAATTCATATGCTTGAAACAAACAAAAAACCTTTCTGAAAATTTCAGGATCTTTCAAGATCAGCACAAGGCATCATATAAAGAATATTTAACCAAAAATTCAACGTTGATCGTGGTTTTTCACGATTTTTAACAATTCGAGATTCGCCAAATTCATGATTTTCCAAAAAAAAATTTCGGAATATTTTTTTTTTCGTAGCCTCAAGACGACCCCAGAACGATTTTTTCGTAACTATTGAGTTTTCGAGATATCTAAAAAATAAACTTTGAAAATTGAAACAATGGTAAAAAATTTTGAATTTTCGAAAAAAACATTGTTGATTTTTTTCCTTTGGTAGAACTTTGTTTTATGATAAAAGAAAACTTCTGACCGAATTTCATCGTTATTGAGAGGGGTCGATTTCAACTATATTGGTCGATTCGACATGGAATGACCCATATATACATGAATGTTGGTACCACGGTGCACGATAGATATGCGCCTCAAGACCACCCGAACGCTTTACGAGCTTAGGAATATATACTGTGCCGCGCGGCGAAAGATTCGCGATTAACGATCGTTGCAATTTTGTGTCGCACCGTAATATGCACTCTCTCCCGCGTTTCTTTTATTTTTATTCTCGACACACACATACATAGGCATTAAATATCGCGAATATACACGTATATATATATATCAAATTCATGCGCCACCTCTGCATCACTCTTTTTCGCTCCCTCGATTAAGAGAGCGGCTTGCCCTTGCTTCGGGGCATCTCGTGCTTCTCTCAAGGCGGATACGAGCTGCGTGGCTATCAAAAGCCAAGAATATAGTTGCCCCGGCCGTATTAATAATGGTGGTAAAATCATTTGGACTCTTGTGCGAGGCCGACGCCGCCACCACCAAACAAACAAAACAAGACCAAAGATTCTCAGCAACAATGCAATGCTGTCCCCACCACCCCCGAGCCAAAAAGAGGGTGGCTTCTGTTCTCGCGCCACCCGTTAGAGGGCGTCCAACGACAGTGAACTTCCCTCTGGATTTTCCAAGAGCGGGTGAATCCACGACGGGGGATATTCCAAGAGAGGAAACCGCATATACCAGGTGTGTAAATATGAAACCGGAATTTCGAAAGTATGAAACCCATTTCCCCACCTTTTGTATCTTTCCCATGGTTTTTAACCGAAGGGAGATGGCTTCTCGGGTCACCTTTAACTGATCCGCCAGTTGTTGTGTTTGAGCGTCGTCTTCGTCCAACAAGGCTTGCAGGTCAGCGTCTTCAAACTTTTTCGGTGGTCTTCCACGTTCTTCGTTCCTCACGTCAAAATCGCCACTTTTGAACCGTTTAAACCACTCGAAACACTGTGTTTTACCGAGAGCATGCTCACCAAACGCCTCCAGAAGCATTCGATGCGATTCGGCTGCGGTTTTCTTCAGATGAAAACAGAAAAGTAGGGCTGTCCGCAAATCGTAATTTGTTGGCACAAAACTCGACATGTTTATCTCTAATAAACTAATGCTACTGAATGAAACTCGTGTTATTGTGAGTTGGAAATCTTTGTCGGATATCAATACAATAACAAGACACCGCTGACGTGATGTGTCGGTAACTGCATCGACATCTAGCGCCACCTATGGGAAATTCCGGTTTCATACTTACACACCTGGTACTCTCCATCGTCGTTGCACCAAACTCGTATTCCTGACCATTCTCAAGTTTTTACCACCAATCCCTTCGTCGGTCCCTGGCACCGAAACTCTCATCCCTTCTCTCGCATCCGCGTCGTCTCGCACAAATTCCTTTGTTCGCGACCCACGGTGGTTTGCACTGCGCCCTCCCCCCCTTTTTTCTCTGTAGGTCACCTCCGTGCTTTTGCATTAGCTTTTTTTCCCCAAGCACGCCATTTCGCAAAGCCATTCAGGGTTCAGAGGGTTGTGTTATCCCTGACCATTCTCAATTTTGTGTCTCTCCGTGGCATGGATTTCCTTGAGGGATACCTTTTGTTCCTTGCAGAAAATTTGGTCAATCTTTCGGGGATGAGTCAAACTTTATTTTCAATTTTTTTTTGAATTTACCAGTTTTTTTGGATTTGTAAATTCAAGGGATATAAGAGAGGTAGAAAAGGTACAAAAAACCTGCGAAGCATTTTTTTAAATTGACCATTTGTTATCAACCCTCCGTGGTCATCGGGGGTCAAAATGACCCCGGTGCAACTGTGAGCCAAAATTTCAATCTATTCTTGAAATTGACCACCAGTGTGACCATTGTGCGATTTTCTGCGAGCAACTTTGATTTTTTTTCGTTTTTTTCTGTGTTGAACATCAGAATACAAAACAAGTACCATCATGAGAGTCGAGTTTTTTTTCTGATAAACTATTAAAATTTACTGCGAAACGCCAAAAATGAAAATTACGGAATTTTGACGGCTTTTGGAGTCTTCAAATATTTCAGTAAATTATATGTTCATTTCTTCGAGGACGCGCCATTTTTCCATTTTAACATACGAAAATTTTGAAATGAATGAAGTATTTTTGGTTTTTATTGTATTTTTTTTACTCCGAAATAGAGTTCTCCAAGTCCCACACTGAGAAAAATGTTTTTGTTGAAAATGCAAAAATTTGTTTGACTCAACCAAATATTTGTTTCCGGACGTTCAACGAGATCATTTTGGTAATTCAACAAAGATACGGTGGAAGTGTTAGTTACATCGGTTAAATCGTTGCTTGAATGGGCAAAGTTTCAGTTCAATCAAATAAATATCTTTGTACCGAATAAATTGTGTGATTGAAAATACGAATTGTTTTTTTGTCACAGCTAAATTTATTTAGTTAAAATATACTAGAAATCAACGAAATATTTCTGTACAGCAACTCAGTAACGTGTAAATTGGACTAAACTGTATCTGGAAATTGACCAAATAATTTCGTTCACCTCATATCTTATGGTTAACCAAATCCATTTGTTGAATTAATTATAGTTTCATTATTTCAAACAAATTAATATCGAATGGACTAAATTTTTTTCAACTAAATGGATTTAGTTGTTTTAACTGAACTTTTTTTCTCAGCGTGAGCCCCACTTCAAACGTCCAAATAAATAACTTTTTTGAAACGCCCACTACGAAGCTATTTTTTTCTCAAAAGTATCATATCTCAAGAGTGTTATCCTAAAATTTTATGAAAGTAAAATGAACATTGCAAAAGTTATGATTTTTTTCATAAAAAATGTTTTTTTTTCGCGTATTCACTCGTTTGTGATTTCTTTTCACCATTTTAAAGATTGAAAAAAAAAATTTGGGTGCATCGCATATTGAGGATAATTGAAAGTATCACTCTGAAATTTTGGAAGTCATTTTGAATAACACTCTGGACGAGCAAATGAAATTGCACCCTACAAAATAAACGTAGCAATTTCCATGCTAGAAATCAGGTCAGATTTTTTTCGAGTTCATACGAATTCTCAACCACATTCGTCCTCGTAGACCCGCAAGGAGCTTTCTCCGCGCTTTCTCCTTTCGATCCATCCCTTGTTAGTCACGCTTCGTTTTTTTTTCCTCTCGGTCTTCGTGGTCAACGCTATGATGCACCCTTGTACTGTTTTTTTTCAACTTCGTGTTTCGCGTTCCCGGCATTGTTTCCGCAACTTTCACCGATGTCCCTCGCACCCGAGAGTCCTTCTTTTACCACCGGGACGATCGGGAGGAAGAGGACGAAAAAAAAAAACACGAAGAAAGATGGAGAGAGTCGTGTAGAGCGGAAGGAGCTCGGTTTTTTTTTGCCCTCGATGGAGTGGGGCAATTTATGAGGGGTTGAAATACCCCGAGAAGCGTTACGGCGGCCCCTCTTCCTCTTAGTTTCTTTTGCCACCGTCGCGCGCGACGGACTACCGTCGATGTACCTTCGGTAGTTTTTATTGTGTCGGGCAAAGTATCGCGATGCTTTTCTAAGCGTCAATTTTAGGGTGCTCGATGGAAGACTTGGCAAATAAAAAAAAAACTCTCTCTCTTCACCGAGAACTTTGCGTCTACTTTTATGGAAGTTCCCGCCACGGGGGACTCAGCTGCCCTTTTACGTCCTTCCACAAGCGGAGGGAGAGAGGGAAAGAGTACCAAGTGTGCATAAGTCATTCGAACGTAATACGGCGACTCATAAACCGTGGGATTGCCTTTGAGTATTTTGCACCAAACTCGCTCTCGAGCCATAATAAGCAGGCATTCGTTACGCTCGTACTTAATTAGGCGCAATCTGCTTCGTCTCTCACGGTGTGCACCATTCGCAACTAATATCTCACTCGTTGAAATTGCACGTGTCTGCAATTGCCACTGCGATTCATCGGATAATTGAGACGAGCAGATCGACTTCTTTCGATCCATCATCCGCGAGCACTTTAAGCGTTGCATCAACGATCACATACCAGAGTTGTGAAAGTAGTAATGTAAAAGTAATGCATTACCCATTACTTTGAACAATGTGTATTGGACAAGTTTTCCATTACAAATTACAAAAGTAATGTGTAATGGATGCGTGTTCCATTAAAAATAAAAAGAGTAATGTGTAATGTATGCATGTTTCATTACGAATGAAAATAGTAATGTGTAATGGATGTGTGTTTCATTACAATTAAAAAAGGTAATGTGTAATGGATACATGTCCCCTTACAAATAAAAAAAAGTAATGTGTAAAGGATGCGTGTTCCATTACAAATAAAAAAGTAATGTGTAATGGATGCGTGTTTCATTACAAATAAAAAAGTAATGTGTAATGTATGCATGTTCTATTACAAATGAAAAAAGTAATGTGTAATGGATGCATGTGCCATTACAAATAAAAAAGTAATGTGTAACAGATGCGTGTTCCATTACACATAAAAAAGTAATGTGTAATGCATGCACGTTCCATTATAAATTACAATTCAAAAAAAAAAAACTAATTTGCAGTGGAGAATATTTCATTACACATTTTTTTTTTTCATTTTTAGTGGGACATGCATCCATTACACATTACTTTTTTTTATTTGTAATGGCACATGCATCCAACACACATTACTTTTTTATTTGTAATGGGGCATGCATCCAATACACATTAATTTTTTTATTTGTAATGAAACACGCATTCATTACACATTACTTTTGTATTTTGTAATGGTTCACTTATCCATTTCACATTACGCAGTGTAATGGGTAATACAGTAATGCATTATCAAAGTAATGTATTATTTACAACTCTCTCACATACTAAGTTTATGACCTCACCATCTTTTATTCGTGACTGCGCGGAATGAAGCGAATTCAATGATGGCGCACTCGATCGTTTTGCGAGTGCCCTGCAGTGATGTCAACTTGAAGGTTTCCCCCCCAAATTTAGGGGAAACAATTTTAGAAAGGGGATTTCATAGGGGAACATTTTTAAAGATTTTTTTTTCAGGAAAAGAATTAATAATTTTTTGAGTCACCATTTTTTCTGTCCAACTCATGTAAAATCGAGACTTTTATGAAGTTTTCTATTCTCCATGGTCTCTAACTTAACGAACTAGACAGTAGTGCCACAAAAAAAATATTACAAAAAGCAGCATGTGGCCCTCTATGATTCGAATGCTGAATTTAATAGTGTCATTTTCATAATGTCAAAATAAAAATAAACAAGTTTTTTTTGAGCAATTCTATGAAACATCGATGCTTCGAAATCTTTTTGTAAAATGAACTTTATATTTTATGATTACCGAACGGCTCCGAGTGGTTTAGAAAATATTTGTAATATGAACAAAAATATCGATACAATACAATATAGATAAAAATGATATCTTTTAGTATGCTAAACATGTTTACTGTGAAAATTTACGACTTCAAAAATACTGACACGAATAAAGACCAAGAAGCTAACGAGTTCTTTGAAATTATTAACGAGTTGGAAATCGACATTCTCTAAATATTAATAGTCATACATTTATTTATTTAATGTATTTATTTATTAAGAAAAATATAAGTAATTAAAAAAAAAAAAATGTCCGTATCTTCATTACGCAAAAAAATACGTTAAAATAAAAAAAAAACACTTTCGCTCAACTGCGATTTTTGACAAACGCCGTCTATAAACGTGGGTCATTTATGTCCATCCCGCATTTTGTCCGCTCTTCTGTGTCGGTTCAAGGGCAGCTGAGGCTCTCCTTTGTAAGTTTTTTAGGTGGGGAAAACAATCGGCGGAAACAATTTTGGGCAGGACAAAAATGACCCATGTTCACAGACGAAGGATTAACAGACTCGTTACGAATATAGAAAATAGGAAAAATAATGGGAAATACCGAGAAATTTGATTTGGTTCTTTCAAAATTAACTTCACTAATTAACTTCGCTAATTAACACGGTATTTAGTGACTAAAAAACTACGAAGAAGTCTCGAAGTTTTGAAAAACAGAATAGAAAAACAAAATTTCTAAAGTCTCAATTATTTCTTCGCTATTTTCAGTCTATGAAACTGTAACTCGCCTTGATGACATTTCTCTTCGTCGTTTCGTTCATGACTTTTTCATGAACCCTTCGTTCCTCCCATTCGTGGTTCGCCGAGTGTGAATTAAGAAGCAAGAAAAGAAATGCTCCACGTGCACGAGAATTAATCCAATAATGGCGTCGATTCCACGGCCATTCCGGGCATTGGATGCCGCGTCAGTTTATTGGTCGATACATCAGCCCATCACCCGAACGAAGGGGGTTCTCTTCTTCGGTCGTGAGAGAGCTTACGCGCTCAAAATCGAACAGACACGTGATCCACCGTTCCTCTTTCATTGGCAAAGTTCGGCGTGTCGAGCAATTCTCCTCCATCCGTATATATATACACACACACCCAAGGGCTATATTGGAAAGCCCAATGGACTCGCTGGCGTTGGTTGCAACGAGCGATCTACCATTGCCGGACACCCTTCAGTGGATTCCCTGGAATCGGTGTATACCGTTCTCTCACTTTAATTACCACATCGGAATTGTCCCGCTGTCTCCTGGTAGAAAGACGCTTTTCCTCGCAAAGACATCGCACGATATTAGACTCTCATATACATGGGTCATTCCATGTCAAATCGACCAATAGTTGGAATCGACCCCTTTGAATTTCGATGAAATTTGGTCAGAAGTTTTCTTTTATCGTAAAACAAAGTTCTAACAGAGGAAAAAAAATTGATTTTTTTTTTTGAAAGTTATGCATAATTTCAACATTTTTCAATGTTTCAAGTTTATTTTTTAAATATCTCGAAAACTATTATGGTTACGAAAGAATCGTTCTGGGTTCGTCTTGAAGAGTAAATATTCGAAAAAAAAATATTCCGAAATTATTTTTGAAAAATGATGAATTTGGAGAATTTTGAATTTTTAAAAATCGTGAAAATCCACCATCAACATTGAATTCAGAAAGGTTTTCAGAAAGGTGTTTTTTTTTGTTTAAAAAATATGAATCTTTGAATTTTGGTAAAAAAAAAATTTGTTTTACCTCTAAGTTAAGTAAAGTTGAGTAATCATGTACTTTTTTCATTTTGAGCAGTACAAATTACATGATTGCTCAACTTTACTTAACTTAGAGATAAAAAACAAACATTTTTTTTTACTAAAATTCAAGAATTCATATTTTTGAAACAAAAAAAACACAAAAAATTTCAGGATCTTTTGAGATCAGCACAAGGTATTATAACAAAAAAATTGAACCAAAAATTTAATGTCGATCGTGGATTTTCACGATTTTTTAAAATGAAAAATTCTCCAAATTCATCATTTTTCAACATTATTTTTCGGAATATATTTTTTTTTTGTAGCCCCAAGTATATTCCTTAAGACGAACCCAGGACGATTTTTTCGTAACTATTACAGTTTTTGAGATATTTAAAAAATAAACTTGAAAAATTGAAAAAATGTTGAAACTTTAAATCTTGCATATAACTTCCAAAATTTTTTTTTTAAATTTTTTCCTTTATATTAGAACTTCGTTTTACATGATTGCTCAACTTTACTTAACTTCGAGGTAAAAAAAAAGAATACCAAAATTCGAAAATTCATGTTTGAAAAAAAAATACCTTTCTCAACATTTCAGGATCTCTTAAGATCAGTACAAGGTATTATACAAAAAAAAAATTAATATTGATAATGGATTTTCATGATTTTCAGAATTCAAAATTCTCCAAATTCATCATTTTTCAAAAATTTGACAGAATATTTTTTTTGTAGCTTCAAGTATTCTCTTTAAGATAAACCCAGAACGATTTTTTTCATAACTATAATAGTTTTCGCGATATCTAAAGAATAAACTTCAATCATTGAAACAAATGATAAAATCTTGAATTGTCAAAAAAGTTTTTTAAATTTTTTTCCTTTGGTAGAACCCTGTTCTATGACGAAATTAAACGTTTTGACCAAATTTCATCGAAATTGAAAGGGGTCGATTCCAACTATCGGTCGATTTGCATGAAATGCCCCATACATCGATTATCAGCAGAAGGACGCGATGCGAGCGACTTAATTCGGAAAATAAGATGGCTCCCGGTCCTTCCATGGTTGGGGAATCGATGTAGGGAAAGATGGGAGGCGTCCTGTATCCGAGGGAAGCGTGATGGCGTCCCAAATTCGATTTATCGAGTCCACGTTTGTCCGACCTCGTGCGTGTTCTCATGATCTTCCCTTCCCGGGAACTTCTAGCCTCGGGGGAAAATTGGCTGCCGGAGCCCCCGTTTTTACGTGACTCCATGCGGAGATAGATCCCAGCACGTGTGTGCTTGCGATTTTTATGAAAACGCCCACACTTCCCCTCGTAAGCTCCTTCAATTTCGATCAGCAAAGCAATAATTCAGTGGGAAATCAAATAAACCCATCAGGGCTATACTCCGGGTGCCGCCATTAGTCTTACTTGGAACACTGAGAATCTATAAGAAATTCAGATGAATCTATTTTATATTTTATACTTGAGGGGGATGCCATTTGCTTCGTGGGCTTATCGATGAAAGTCTCTGCTTTTTTTTTTCGTGATGGCCAATCACAACGAGTGCCTTAAATACGATCGTATCCAACTGACTTTGGATTCTCTCGCTCCATCGCCTCGTGACTAGCATCGATAATAGCCAAAACCCCGATCGAATCGGCTCGATAATGGCTTCCCCACGCCTCTCCATTTCTTACATGCAAATCAATTCCCTCCACCCTATCACCTTATTCCTCCCATTAGAATCCACAGAGTCTTTTCTCCATGCGCAAGATCTCCGGCAAAGATTTATCCACGTTGGGCAATTTGTTTAAGTGTATCGCCATTTCCATTTGGGTTAAGTCTCGGATCGACTTGGGGTTGAGACAGTGGCTCCTCTCCTCGATAACGCGGAAACAGTGTGCCCCTATTTTTCCTCCAGCTTTTCTCCTTGTTTGCAAATGCAGTGTGGCAAAGATACACACACACAAACGAGCACAGAGCAGTAGCAAAATCTGTGGAGGCGAAAGACTCGCTGAGAAGAAAATCTTTGTAGCGAAGAATAGAGAGAAAGCAGAAGGCCTCTCTCTCTCTCTCTCTCTCTCACCCTCTCTCTCTCTCTCTCTCCCTCTCTCTCTCTCTCTCGCTCTCTCGCTCTCTCTCTCTCTCTCTCTCTCTCTCTCTCTCTCTCTCTCGCTCTCTCGCTCTCTCTCTCTCTCGCTCCTTCTCTCTCTCTCTGTGGTTCGTTGGCTACGCTCTCTTGTAGCTCGCTTCTTTCTTTCTGCCAGTTTCGAAATTTAAATATAAGTAAAAGGTCTCCCGTACACAACGAAGAGAGTTTGGTCGTGCCTTTTGCCAGTCCAGAAGCAAAGGAGTGAGTATAAAAAACGGAGGAGTAACTGTATGGAAAAGCGAGAGAGGGGGGGGGGGGAGAGTGAAGGAGGTACGTTGATTTGCCTTGCATGAAGCTCAGAAAAACCGATGAATACGCTACGCGATCTAGCTCTATTTTTCCTGCCGACTGCGGAAAAAGGAGTACATTTATGCACTGCGACCACTTCTCTTTCATTGGCTTTTAGTTATTTTTTCATCACTGAATTCTCGTGACATTTTCCTCGCGCTTTCTCATTTTTCCACCCCCGTCCAGGCCTGTTATCTTCGCGAGTTACGCACCCAAACATTTATCCCCCCAGATATATATATATATATAAATATATATCGGGCATTCCATACCAAGTCGACCTGAGTGTGACCCTCGACCTCGCTGATTTCGTTTACGATTTTTTATATGATTCTTCCAACTCAAAATAGCATTCAGAATTTTTTTTCAGATTTTTAAAACCAAATTTGAGTACGTCATGATTTTTTGAACTTTTTTTTTTAAATCTCGAGGGCCGTAATTTAAAAATCTGAAAAAATTCTCAAAAATCCGGTGTCGTGAATGAAAATTTTTGACCAAAAATTCATGATGTCCGGGCTTTCGCTTCCACCTCGATTTTAGGTGTTTATGAAGAAAATGTAAACAAAAATAGATGCAGAAATTAACCAACTATTTTTGGATATTGTTGGTTAACGATGAAAATATTCAAGCCACTTTTCACGGTAGATCAATTTCTGCATTTATTTTTTTTCTGTTTTCTTCATAAAAACCTAAAATCGAGGTGGAAGGGAAATCCTGAACATAAAGAATTTTGAGTAAAAAATTTTCATTCTTGACACTGGATTTTTGAGAATTTTTTCAGATTTTTACATTTCAGCCCTCGAAGTTTCCGAAAAAAATGTTCAAAAAATCATAACGTACTCAAAATTGGTTTTAAAAATCTGAAAAAATGCTCAGAAATATGGTGTCAAAAATGAAAATTTTTGACTCAAAATTCATGATGTTCAGGATTTCCCTTCCACCTCGATTTTAGGTTATTATGAAGAAAACGTATGACGAAGCGAAATAAAGTAACGAAGTTTCAAAAAAAAAATGTTCAAAAAATCACAACGTACTCAAAATTGATTTTGAAAATCTGAACAAAATTCTTAATGCTATTTTGAGTTGGAAGAATCATATAAAAAGTCATAACCGAAATCGACGAGGTCGCGGGTCACACTCAGGTCGACTTGGTACGGAATGCCCCATGTGTATGATTTTTTTATCATGATTTCGTGCGACCCGTCTTCTGGTCTCATGCTAATGTAATCAGATTGTTTGCGATTTCCCTCGCAGTCTTTTTCGCTCCTAGTCCCTTCTCCTTTTCCTCCTGTTTTTTCCTTCGCCCGCTCGACGATGTATTTTTTTCTGTTATTTTTTTTTCTATCATCGGGGCAACCGAAAGTACGTGCCACTGCACGTACCGACGACCTGGCGATAACGCGTTCCCCGATTAATCTCGAAAGAGGGCGTCCGCGGAGCGCGCGCGAACCGCCGATTTTTAATTACCGTCCCGGGGGCGAGTACTTTTAATTACAGACTATCCCCTTAATACCGCGAATATACGTGTGTACTCAATACGCCTGTGTGTATTCCCACAAACACAAGCTCCCTCGGGAGAATAAATTATATATATTGCATACGTAATACGTGATTGTGAGATATATTTTATTTTGCGAATCGAGTCGAGATCTCGCGACTTTCTTATCGGCCATCGCGGATCTTTGCGGTACGCAACGCTGATTCGGTATAAATATAAAGTGCGGGACTGTGGCGCGCGGCCTCTTTTGCCGAGGGTAGAGAGAATGCGGTGAAGGGAAAGAAAAAAAAGGTAAAAAATAAATTAGCAAGTGCGCGGGCGGGAGCGCGGTAGGGAGAGAGAGAGAGAGAGAGAGAGAGAAAGCGAGAGGAAAGGGCAAAGAAAAATGAGGGCATTTTTTTTCTCTTCACTCCATATACGAAATACTCTGTGGCTATGGAGGAGGAAAGAGATCTGAGAGTTTCGTGTGGCTCTCTACGGGCTCGTTCGTAATTGGACTGACCCCTTTTGACCGCGATAATGACGACCCCTCGACTTAACTTCCCGACCCTTCGGATCAGTAAACTTTGCTCAAACACACACACACACGCGTGCGCGCGCGCGCGTACACGGACATGAAAAGAGAAAGAAAAGAGAGAAGTCCGATAGCCAGACTTCTTCCATCTATACGCCTCTTGGATAACTCTAGTGGCGCGGCGTTGTGGCAGATTCAGGCAACACGCGGACGTTAGAGTGCGGTCAGTTGTACGGTTCACGTTACTAATTCAGTTAAAAAAACGTTAAAAAGTGCGTTGTCAGATATTTTTAGAATATATAAAAGCGCTTATATATCGCGATATATTTCAAATATATCATAATCCACTTTTACAACGGGGATAAACGTTTCGAAAAATAATAAAAATGTGTGATTGAAATTTTCAATAAAGTCGATCAAAACTCATCGATATTTTATTTTTATACACCTGGAGAGACTTGAAAGTATGTCTGCAAAATTTAGAGATCATTTCGTGAACTTGAGGCATAAATATTTTGATATATTCAATTATATATTTGTTCATATATGATAAAAACAACCTCACGGAAAAAGAATAGATGTCGATGTATACAAAAAATATATCTCGAGTATATTGAATATATTTTGTTGTAGAAATGAGATATTCTTGCGAAATATACGTCAAATATATGCGAGAAATATATTCACATTCGATATGTGGAATTGATAGCGACTTGAGACAAGTACATTTACCTAACCTCACTGTCTCGAGGAGCAACCGAGCAGCTGACTCTATACAGGCAGGAATTTGCTTATACATGGAAGTATATCTATATAAAAAAATCAATTTCAATATTTTCTATAAAATATACAGTTTAAAAAAAATTTTAAGACATACGTATTGTTTATTATTTTTTTCACTTTCCATTTGTCCCAGAATGAACGCTGTGGCTGTCAGAATGTGGACGATATCGAATTTAAACTGTTATTTTCATATGTTTACTGTATGAGAAGAACGACCTCGAGTTGCCGCCGTTAACCGACAGTTGGCGTTGCCGTAGCATCGGCGCGATATCCAAGAGGCGTATATAATCGCAGATCATGAACAGATCCACCGGGACATGTACTTCCGTGACTCTGTTCCGTTCACGATTATTCGACCTCCTGCGAATAATCAACAGTTCGTGTAATTCACGTGCCAGCTTTCCCGTCGATTCGCTAAAAAAAAAAAAAAAAAAGTATGCTAGACCGGGGACAATTGTAACAATTCGTCTTTTGACTTTTCCTGGGCCCGAAGCATAATGCTTAGGGGAGCATGGAGCAAGGTTGCAAGTAATGCATTACTTTTGGTAATGCATTGGCATTTTCATTACCCATTACAATGTAGAGTGTACTGGAAAAAATTTTCATTGCTCATTACAATGTAGTGTATAATGCAACAAAATTCATTACCCATTACAATGTAGTTTATAATGCAAAAAAATGCATTACTGATTACAATGTAGTCTATAATGCAAAAAATTTCCATTACCCATTACAATGTAGTGTGTAATGAAGCAAAATTTCATTACCCATTACAATGTAGTGTGTAATTTTGTTTAAATTTTGGCCTGGGTTAAAATGAGCCAAAACTAGGCAATTAAGTGGTCGCGGGATCATTTAGAACGGTAAGAAAAATTTCACGCTTAGTGCCCCACACTTTTATTATTATTCTTTCCTATTCTTTGTAATTGACACTTTTATAATTTTCTTTTATAATTGACACAGCGCCGGATTGCACATAGATGCTTTTTAGAATGTAAAGTACCCAAGTCATTAAAATGTAATGCAAAATTGCAATAATTTATTCATCTATATTTTTCCATTCCCAAAATTGCAATCAAAGTTTTGTCCATTACACATTACATTGCAATGGGTAATGGAAATTTTTTCTATTACACACTACATTGTAATGGGTTATGAAATTTTCTTCCATTATACATTACATTATAATGAGTAATGAAAAAATTTTCCATTACACAATACATTGTAATGGGTAATGAAAATGGGTAATGGATTTTTTTTTTTTTTTCATTACACACTACGTTGTAATGGGTAATGGAAATTTTGTCTACTACAGATTCTAAAAGTAATGAATAATGCATTACTTTTACATTACAAATTTTGCAACCCTGGCGTGGAGCTCGTTGTAACAGTTTTTGGAAAAAGGCCTGTATTGCTTAAAATATGTATACTTTTATGATTGTGAGTAAGAGGGTTTGTAAGGTATATATCTGAGCACTAATTCCAATTTAAAAAAAATTTAAAATCTTTACCCATCTTTCACACCAGTCACTTTTTGGAAAATTGGGAGTCGTTACAACTTACCCCACGTTTGGGGCTAATTGTAACAGGCTCGGGGCAAGAAGTAACAATGGAAAGACTGGCAATATTTTTATAAGAAAGAACACGTTTTTATTGGTTATCAGTCTTGTATTATCCATGAATTAATTGAATTAATTAATTAAATCGTGGTTCATTCTTATGATGATCATAATCTTTGACTATAAATAATCATCATGACACTTATAAATATCATAAATACTTTTTTTTTATCACACCGTTTTACTTAAAAAAATTAACGTGGCTCTTTTGACTTATATCTCTTAGCTTCATCAGTCTTCATTTGAGTTGCAGTTTAGGCAACTCGGATGAAGGTAATTTCATTTTTCTTTTTTTTTTGTATATCTAAAAAGTGAGACACGGCACAATAAGTCGAAATTTTTGGCTCCTTTTCGTATGCTGACCCTTTTTTCCAAAACTTCAGTTGCTGCAGAAATCCACGCTTATTACACATTACCGAGCTGGGCGGGAAATTTGAGCGCGGTAATTCAGTTTATGAGGGACAAACCGACGAAAGGGATCATTGGAGTAGAATGGAGAGAGCAGAGAGTCCTGGGAGCCCTCGGATCACGCGTGAGGCCTCCAATGAACATCAATGATCGTATATAGATATGCTATCTTTCATTCTCCCGCTCTCTCTCTCATGGTAATCACTCCCCCAACGCACATTTATTATCGACAATTTAACTGCTTCAAGGTATATCGGCCGGGTACTTCACGGTTTGTCCTGGGCTCGCGCCGCACTGCGCTCCCTTTTACCTATATATGGGGCGTTCCATCCCAAATCGGACAGTTTGAAAAACTTTTTTTTTCATTTCCCCAACGCTATTTAAAGTTTAAAACTCAAAAAACTCATTCAAAAACGCGTCAAATATTCTTGTTGTATTTTTTTCTGAAAAGACCATAAAAAAAACAATTTTGGAAAAAAAAAACTTTTAATTTGGACCATTATTAAAGAGGTTATGACCAAAATACCAAAAAAGCGGTTTTTTTCAAACTGTCCTATTTGGGATGGAACGCCCCATATATTTGTATACCTCGCTATATCGGTATTACAGTATCGTACTGGTTAGTTACATAGTTACTATAACGCCCGTAAATATCGGCTACCACTATTCCCGCAGCAGAGAACGATCGTTGTCGCGATAGGGATGCGCTAGATCGTTCCTGTGTGTTGACTCTGCTACCGGCGCAATACTGGCTTGTACGGCGATCGCGGACCAAAGCGAGAGACAGAAAGAGAGAGAGAGAGACCACAGTGATTGCCATTATGTGGCGAATGGACCGTGAAATGTATCGAACAAAGGGATGAAACGATATTTTATCGATAATCAGTTATTGGGCCAGCGTCGATCTGATTTATTAAATTCAAATGCGATTTACTTACTAAGAAGTCACTTACTAAGTGAAATTACTGAGAAGTAATCTTATCAATGAAATCTATCGACATCATGTGCCAATTTAATGGCGATGAACTTTTGCAGTGACTTCACTGGAATTCGATCGAACGCGATGACGTTGAAATTTGCATCGTTTGAATGCAACGAGTTCAGTTTATTTTTCCAATAAAATTCATCTTTAAAAGTTTTCAGAGTAAAAAAAAATCCTTGAAATATACTCTGCGGTATTTATCAAGAACTCGGGATGTTAAACGACCGAGCCAAAACTGAAAAAACAATGTACCAGAATTTGTTAACTCTTAACAAATGTAAAGTTGAATATGGCGAAACCAATTATTTTTTAACAGTTGGAAAATTAAATAATTAGTTTTTGACAGTCAATACATTTTTTCACATTACATTACATTCACTATATTTTTGATTATATTTATTTTGACACTAACAAAATATTTCTTAACGACTAACAAATTTTTTAACAGTCAAGGAATATTTAAGTAAAATTGCCAACCAAATATATTTCCTTACTACAATCAAACTGTTTTCTCAGTGAAGAAATATCACTAAAAATGAATTGAAATTTTTTTGGTTGGTTAGGTTGCGACTATGCAAACTTCAACATCATCGAAATAGGATGAAAGATTTAAAGTAATCCTATTCGTTGGATAATAATCTGGGTGACAACGTTTGAACACGTGAATAGTCGTGGATTTTGAGATTCAAAGTTGAACAAATAAATTGTTCGAGATCCGAGTCGAGAGTCACCGGTATTGCGGAAAATCCGTACGTTCGTAAGTGAGTGAGCAAAAACGATAGGTATATATATGGGGTATTTCACGTATTAATAGTAATTATTTTTGGTCCATTATCGAATTATGACGAAAATATCTGTTTTGGGCCCCAGTTTCTGTGAAAAAAATTTCATGAATAAAAAAAAGGCTCCTCTTAATGTCTTCCCTCAATTTAATTATTTTTCAGCTCTGGCAACCCCTAAAAAATGAAATAAAAATTTCTAAAAATTTGGGTTTCTATTTTGGGCCAAACGAAAGCCACGATTCATTGGACATCAAAATCCGCGTGATTTGACGTGGAATTCCCCATATATATGTAGCTACAGGGGGTTGGTAAAGTTGCGACGAAGCCCACTGAGTATGGAGGGTGCGAAGAAGGGTGGCTGGGAGAAAGCAAATGCCTATGGCGGGAGGGTTGCAGTTGCAGCCTGCAGCAGAACAAGCCAAGTTGAGCCAGTTCACGTATAAAGAGCACCTACCACAATTACAGATTTCCCGCTCACGAAAACCACCCCCAGACCAAATATAGATATACAGTCATAGTTTTCTAGGATATGTCTGTATAGAAATCATTCGTTATCTCTCTCTCTCTCTCTCTCCCTCTTTCTCTGTACCTCTCGCGAGTGTTTCGATCTCTATATTTCGGGTCCTTGTCGCTTGCGCGCGCTCGTTGGTGCATGGTGGTGGTGCCATGACGGCAGTAACTCCGGAATCCAAGGGCTTAAGAGAGGCCGAGAGAGCGGGGGTGTACACCGAAAACGCGAGCGAGCAAACTCCACTGTATATATATGCTGAGGGAGGAGGGGGGGGGGTGGCAGTGGCGGGCGGGGGTGGCTTAAAGGGGGTTCCCTGCACCGAGGATCAGTGGGAAACTTCCCGCCGCGGCTTAAAGGCTTGGCGGTTGCTCTCTCCCACTGGCCTCGTGTGCTTTCGCTCTTCTCCCAACGCCAACTTTTCGCCATGTTAATGGGCACAATATGATCCCCCAACCAGACCCTCTTATCCTTCTCCTCCTGCTCCTCTTCCCTTTTCCAACTTTGTCCCACCCCCCCCCCCCTCCCCCCCCAGAAGACAACGCGAGGAGTGCGTGACTAGACACGGATTTTGGCGTTGTCATGTGAATGTGAAAATAAGATACTACTCCTATGACTTGCTCGGTAAACCTTATTCCGACTTATGAGTGATGACACGGAACAACTCCTCAGTACTAAGATCAGCCCTTAGCTTTGCAATTAAAAGATAGCTGTTGAAAGTCAATGTGGAGTTCAGCTTCGAATAGTTGGATTCATCAGAACATTTCCAAACATCTACCAAAAGTCTAAATCAGGTCCTAAGTTATAGTCATTTACAGACGTTTTAAATATATCAGAATTACATCTATAGCTAATAGCCAACATCATTCTTACAACCCACTCCTTCTGCCCCAATTATCAATTGGCTCTTGGTTAACCTAAAGGTCTACCAAAGGTTTCCAAACAAAACAAATAGGATCACAAAATAGGCTACTTCAAGCCAAACTCTTTTCCAGACTTGCAACAGAGGTTTTCTTTACATTGTTAAGTCTAAACGACAAACCATACGGCTTATCTTCATGGCGGTCAGCGTTCTTTTCGCAGCAATTCAGATTTGAAAAATTCTGCTAGAAAACTTGAATGACAACACTGAAATTTGATCACATCCGTTAGATTCTGTACAAGCAATGACATCATTCATCCGGCATTTCGCTAAACATGGCGTCGTTGAAAGTTCCAACTGAAAGTGTTCAATTGGTCTTAGCGTCCCGACTACAAAGTAATCTTAAACTTTAAATCCGTTCATCAGCAACTGTAAAAACTTCGTTAAATGGAAAGACAGATGATCCAAGGATTTTTTCAGACCTAAAATTCCGGAGTCGCCACCAACGTTTCCTGCTGACAGAAGTAAGCGAGCACACGAGCACGTGACGCGTATTCCCGGTTCAGCTGAAACACACGTTTAGTCCAGCTCTAATTACGACTTTTACGAGGGGTTGAATTGATTTAGATGACTTCTCGAACGACATTCACACGCTTCGGATTGTCGCCTGTGTACCTCATGCCCGATAGTTTGTGGTTTTTCCGAAGGGGAAAGAGATCCTTTTGTCAGGCGAGTCACGCACGACGTGTCCTGGACACTGGAGAAACGAGACACCAAGAAACGATGGCTGATTTACAGTCTTTCTTATTTCTCGTAATTTTCATTATTAACCTCTGTGATCTGTTCTTTTAACGTCCAACGGAGCACACTCTCTCGATTTTGTCCCTCCTTTGGGTGCAACTGGCCCAGGAACGAATAAAATCCCCAATAGCTGAAGAATACCTTCTCGCACCTGGCGAAAAAAATGAATCCGCAAGGTCTTTTTTTAAATGCCCAAGTGAATCCTCGACTCTACCATATATTTCCAACCTTCCCGATAGAATCGCACACGCGTATACCAATTAACTTGGACACTTCCACAATTTTATCTCTCTCATAATCTCATCCTCTTTCGCCTTCTGCGCTTCTTCTTCTTCTTCTTCATCTTCCTCGCTTGAATCGCTGTCGCGTTTTATCTGACCTTACATATGAGGGACTTCCATCTTTAGGACACCAACTGTGAATGCTCCACTATTGTCGGCACGAGAGTGCAGATATAACGGAGTGCAGAGAGATCAAAAATGTCCGCGCTTTGAACACCGTGAGAGCAAAACACTCTTGGAGCTCTCGCGATTGCAACGAATGGCATAGGAAACCCTGGATTTCAATCCAGGGTTTCCTATGCCATTCGCATGTGTATTGTACACACATGCGACGAAAGAGATTTGACTTTTCGATATCGTGACCACGAAGAGCCTTCGAACTCTCCTAAATCAACCGTGACTCCCGTTCGTTTTTTTATATTACTTCGATCTCTTTGGTTTCCTCCAACTCTCTCTCTCTCTCTCTCTCTCTCTCTCTCTCTCTCTCCCTCTCTCTCTTTTGGGTCTCTTCCTTAGACTCTCTGGAACTGGCGATTGGTTCACGTCCCTTTCCCGGGGAACTTTGCATTCTACATCCAAACTCTTCGTCCGGGACTTATTACCGAGTCAGGGACCTCCTTATAGTTGGTTGAGATTCCGGGTAGCACTACATTTTGTTAGACTCTCATACAATGTCGCTTGTGATTGTGGGATGCACGAGAGAGAGAGAGAGAGAGGGAGAAAACAGGATTCGCTAATAAAGACATTCATATTGCAAAGGGAGATCGAGGGAGGAGGCAAATCTAGATATGCCGTGAGAGCCAACAACGGCCTGGACACGATTTCTCTGAGGTATTCAATTTTACTTCAGCAGGTTGCATGAGAATCGTTGAGAGCTTCAGCCGACGATGAAACTAACGGATTGTTGTACGGGCGAGTGTATATTCATTGGTAGGGATTCATTTTGACCGCTCATTTTTTTGCGATCGTTTTTCATCGGCTGACGTCCATAAGCATCCAAAATGGATGGGATTGAATTTTCGACAGTTCATTTCCATGTAATTATGGATCTTAATTGAGACCCTCGGCCAAAATCTGTCTCGCTACGCATGGATATATACTTTAAGAAAATGGAAAAAAATCGATTTTTTTGTCCCTTCACAGTGGCATTCCTCTTTAAGTACATCAAGGTAAATGTCTCAATTATTGAACAGCTAAGGATCTGGGGATTGAATTCGGCGAGAAAAAAATATAAAATCAAGAAAAAAACCATCGCTTTCATGTTTAAATGATACTTTGATATTTTTACTTTCGAAAAATCACCCTCTAAATTTTTTTTTAAATGATTTCAAATGAAAAAAAAAGAATAACAACGTGAAGCATGCAAATGTCCCAATTATTGAACACTGGAAGTGCCTATGTCCCTAATATTGAACAGGCATGTCCCAGTTATGGAACACTCTCGAGAATTCTTTTCCCGTTCTGAAAATATTATTTTGGGTACAATATTAAGAAATAAAAGCAAAATCAAACACTCAAATAATCTTTTATTAATTATGTAAAAATACAAAAATATATATTTAGTCTCTTTTGACCGGTTTTTGGTTCATTCGCATTTGGTTTATTTTTGCTTTTTAACTCGAACTTTATTTTTTTTTTTCAGCTTCCTCATTTTTAAGATCTGTTTTTGTTTGATTTTGTCGCAGCTTTCTTGTTTTTTGACTGAAATATCGGAGAGCAAAAAATATTGAACATTACATTCGTATTTTTAGGTTACATTTAGGTTATATTCTCTTTTTACTTTTCTTTTTATGTTTATTGCACGAAAATACAAATAGAAATATATTTGACGATCTTAGAGTTATTATTAAAAGAATAAAGGTAAGTTTATTCAGGAACTTAGTTTTTGTTTGAATAAACCCGATTCACACGATCTGCCACACGTTCACTGTCTCGATGTTTTGATGGGTTTAATGACGCCATCTTGGAGAATTCGAGTGTTCAATAATTGGGACACACTGCATTTTCTATGTCCCAATTATCGAACACCGTATTTTTTAACAAATAAGTAATTCAAAAAATTTTTTTTAATTGTTATTTGTAAGAAATTTTCTGAGGAACCTGAAACGCCTTTACTTTTTGAGATGCGACAGTTTTTGAATTTTGTTATGCCCTTACGCATGAAGCGACGCGTCTTAGCAAAAACGATGAGCAGTTACCACGAGACGACAAATCGGGTCACCGTTGCTGATTAAATAATTTTTTTCTCTATTAATTAAATTTTTTTTTTGCACAAGTGAGGTAACATTTCGATAGCTAAAAGTTCCATATATGTAATGAAATTTTTATAAATAAGTAAATGGATGCAGGTGAATGAGAAATAATAAAGATACAAGATAGTGTTCAATAATTCGGACCTGTTCAATAATTGGGACATTTACCTAAGTTACAAAGATCCATAATGATGGAAATGAGATAAAAAATGGCACTCAATGCAAAATAGAATATGAAAACATTCCGTTTTCTCAATCTTAGAGCTACATATTAGAGTTCCTGAAACGTTTCAATGTACTTTTCGATTACATCGAGGCTTGATCTTCGATAAACTCTTCGACGTTGAAAATAAAATGGACGAGCTTTATATGCGCGGTGAGAGAATAAATCTTGGCGAAATCAAAGGAGCGAGCCATTTTGTAGTCTCCATTTCGAAAATTAGGGTCAGATGAATTTTCGTAGCCTAGGGGGGGTTCTTTATTTATCAGGATCCCCCGGAACTTTGTCGCTTTTTGACTGTACGAAACTCCGAACGACAGATGTCGAGCGGGCGCCATTCCGTCCCGGTGGACGTAAACCGATCTCTCTCTTTCTCTCTGTTTCTCCTCGTTCGTCTGTTCAACATCCAGCGTTACTTTGGGGTGGTTTCAGCCCCCATCGGTATTCACGATTCTGCCAGCAGTCGAACGTGAGTCCCGATCTCTGGTTATATCCACTTCGAAGTTAACTAGAATACGAGAACGTCGAGTATCGAGTTACCTAGTTTCCATAAAATGACGACACTTTTGCTTCTGGCGTTCGCTCTCTCTCTCTCTCTCTCTCTCTCTCTCTCTCTCTCTCTCTCTCTCTCTCTCTCTCTCTCTCTCGCTCTCTCTCTCTCTCTCTCTCTCTCTCTCTCTCTCTCTCTCTCTCTCTCTCTCTCTCTCTCTCTCTCTCTTGGTCTCCCTCCGCTGTCTTTCTCACTCTCTCTGCTGTTAACAAACGCCCACATTCCCAACAATTCCCCTGATTAGACCTGCTGGACTCTCTCGGGCTCACGCCGGCTTTACAATTCGCCAATTTACCCGAAAACTCGTAAAGCATCGAAACTGCCATAGCACACACGCGGTTGCCCCAACAGCAAACGTGGACAATGTGTGTTGGATTTTATATATCTGTATGTGTGTAGATATATATGTATAGAGCAAGAGATAGCCGCCATATGTGCGGCACATCCCTCACTGCTTCCACCCCTTGTTCATTCTTGCTCTCTCTCTCTCTCTCTTCCTCCCTCTCTCTCTCTCTCTCGTTCTCTCTCTCTCTCTCTCTCTCTCTCTCTCTCTCTCTCTCTCTCTCTCTCTCTCTCTGCTCTCTCTCTCTCTCTCTCTCTCTCTATCTCTTTCCCTCTTATGGGATTCGGTGTATCGAGAACGGCTTCGTTTTTTCTCCATTTTCTCTCTGCTCGTTTTTCCAGCAACGTTTTTATTTCTGTCTCGCATGCTCTCTTCCATATATGCTTACTGGCCCTCTCCTCCCCTTTCCGCCCTTCGACGTCCACATGTGTGTATATATATATATGGACCGGTCTGTCGACATATTGCACCTCGCCAATACCAATGAATCCGAAATTGATCGGTTTTCCCCTCCCATTTGCTTATTGCCATCGCGATTTTCGACATTCGATATCTCAATCGTACGGACGTTGGATTTTCTTGTGCGTATGTTTTATTTTTATTTTGTAAAAACGCACTCTTGCACATAATTCAGTTGGGTTGTTTCAATGATTTTCTTGATGATCAAGTAGAATTCCGATGATTGACAAAACTTTAGTCATTAGACCGGAAAAAGGAATAATTTTAGATGATTTCGGGCAACTTGTCTTAATACCAAAATTAATGGAAATATTGATGACATTTTTTGGAGCTCCAAGATTCCATGAAATAAATGTCGAGCCTTGATTTTTTTTCGAAAACATTACTTTTGATCATCTTCTCTGCCAATATAATATTATAACAGATAAGATAATATAATATTATAGACAGATAATATAATATTATAACAGATAAGATAATATAATATTATAGACAGATAATATAATATTACAGACAGATAATATATAATATAACAAATATTATAAACAGATTTTAATAAAAATCTCATGTTTTATTAATTAAAAAATTCAGCTTTGTTTATTTTTTTGATTGTTATATTAAATTGATGCGAAACAACTTTGGAAATTTATTTTGGGAATATATGACAAAAGGAATAGGATTCCTCTTCGGAGGTTTTATTTGACGAATATTGAAATATTTGAAAAAAAAATTATCATCATTTTAACCCACAATAGTGGCGGTAGAGCCAATGTTTGAAGTCGCCTCTAGTAAAGTATAAGACCTGGAACAAAATACTAGAAAATTTCATAATCTATGTACCATTGGCTATGGAAGTACGTAGGATTTTTTCTAATGAACTTTTCTAGGAATGATGAACTTTCGCAAAAATCAATCGATTTTTAACCAAAAAATGAGTGGTAAATTATTTATTAAAACAAAAGCTTACATTTACATATTAAAAAACGGCTGCGTATAGAGAAGTAAGGTCCGCTGCGGCAAAATTGAGAATTGAACTGTATAAAATTGTTTTTTCACCATGCACCGAGAAATTTTTTTTGTTGAAAATGCAAAAATTTGTTTGACTCAACCAAATATTTGTTTCCGGACGTTCAACGAGATCATTTTGGTAATTCAACAAAAATACAGTGGAAGTTTAGTTAAATCGGTTAAATCGTTGCTTGAATGGGCAAAGTTTCAGTTCAATCAAATAAATATCTTTGTACCAAATAAATTGTGTGATTGAAAATACGAATTGTTTTTTTTGTTACAGCTAAATTTATTTAGTTAAAATATACTAGAAATCAGCGAAATATTTCTGTACAGCAAAACTTTGACTAAACTGTATCTGGAAATTGACCAAATAATTTCGTTCACCTCATATCTTATGGTTAACCAAATCCATTTGTTGAATTAATTATAGTTTCATTATTTCAAACAAATTAATATTGAATTAACTAAATTTTCTCAACTAAATGGATTTAGTTGTTTCAACTGAACTTTTTTCTCAGTGTGGAAAGAACTGGATATTGTTTTCAAGACCCTAAAGTATTGTTTAAGCAAAAAAAAATAGATTATTCAAAAATATTAGAGTTGTGTTTGATCAGACCAAATATATTGTATTCGTACAACCTCCAAATTTTAATTGAACCGACTTTTCACTGTAAAGTAAACCATGTTCTGTAAGAAAGGAAAGCAACATGTGAAAAGTTAATAGTTCATGAAAAACCAATTAAAAATCATTTAAAATAATTTGAATTAATTATAGTTTCATTATTTCAAACAAATTAATATTGAATCAACTAAATTTTTTTCAACTAAATGGATTTCGTTGTTTCAACTGAACTTTTTTCTCAGTGTGGAAAGAACTGGATATTGTTTTCAAGACCCTAAAATATTGTTTAAGCAAAAAAAAATAGATTATTCAAAAATATTAGAGTTGTGTTTGATCAGACCAAATATATTGTATTCGTACAACTTCCAAATTTTAATTGAACCGACTTTTCACTGTAAAGTAAACCATGTTCTCTAAGAAAGGAAAGCAACATGTGAAAAGTTGATAGTTCATGAAAAACCAATTAAAAATAATTTTTGTCGAACAAATACATATTTTTTCTGGCTTATTCAGTCGACGCGATAAAGTGCCCTGATTCACTGTATATAACAGTTTGTACATCGTCGGCCATTGATTACCAAGGAGTTCGTGACTTGCGGAGCAAAAGCTCTCACAGTGCCTTATCTTCTTCCTTGCACGCCCTCACGAGAGTCACCCCTCCTCCAAATAGAAAAAGAGAGACAGAGAGTTGTGGGGATGAAATAAAGCTCAAGCAAGGGCCTCAACCCTGAGATATCTCTAACATCCCCGAAATTAATATCCGTTGGACCAATATCATACGATTTTTCGTTGAACCGAACGTTCGAAACTTCCCGTACATGCGAAAAAATCTCCCAACGACGAAATTTCAATTAATTCGGGCACGACTCCATGAAAACAAAATGTAAATTAATTATCCTTACGCATCGTCATGACGATGAAACTCCCGAATGATGCACGAAGTATATATTTATTTTCGAAACTTTAATCACGGACCGGGGAACAACAAGATTGCGTGCGATAAATCAATAAAACGAGGGGAAGGGGGGGGGGGCTTCGAAAGAGATCGTGGGGATTGAACATCACGTATTTTGCGCGTGAGTAACATTTCGAATATCACACGGGCAACATACAGAGACATACTATATTTATAAAACGTTATTATGTTATACGTTTGAATCGCGTGTACAGAGTGTTCCGGGATAAAACAATTTTCGTGTGTGGCATATGCGCGTTTTGCACGCGCCCCCCAAAATCGTGCGACCGCGATTCAACATTTAACCGTTGAAAATTCATCGCAACGAGAAATATACCGGGAAGTTACAAAACGGCGAACCTCGGTCTCCGTCTTTTTGCGAATCACCGTCGAAAATTCTCGTTCAGCTCATATTCCATCTCTCCGGGTGATTGGCACCATAGTTACAAAATTTTTAATGAAAAAGTAATGCATTAATCATTACTTTTTTAATGGCTAATGGAAATTATTTGGCTAATGGAAATGGAAATAATTTTCATTAACCATTAAATGTTGATGGTTAATGAAAAAAATTTCCACTAACCGATAACATTAAATGATTTATGGAAATAATTTCCATTAATCAATAAATCGTAATGGTTAATGGAACTTATTTTCAATTATCAATAAGAGTTAATGGTTAATGAAAATAATTTCCATCATAATTTAATGTTAATGGCTAATGGAAATTATTTCCATTAACCATTAAATGTTAATGGTTAAAGGAAACAATTTCCACTAACCAAAAACATTAAGTGATTAATGGAAATAATTTCCATTTATCAATAAGAGTTAATGGTTAATGAAAATTATCTCCATTAACCATTACGCGTTGATGGCTAATGAAAATAATTTCCATTAATCATTTAATGTTAGTGGCCAATGGAAATGATTTCCATTAACCATTAAATGTTAATGTTTTATGAAACTAATTTCCACTCACCAATAACATTAAATGATTAATGGAAATAATTTTCATTAATCAATAAATGTTAATGGTTAATGGAAGTTATTTTTAATCATCAACAGGAGTTAATGGTTCATGAAAATTATCTCCATTAACCATTAAATGTTAATGGTTAATGAACATAATTTCCACTAACCAATAACATTAACCGTCCGGTCAATAACCGGGTACCCGGGTATCCATTTCAGTTTGCAAGGTCGAATTTATTAACTTCACCTTAAAAAAACGTTACTACTACTCGAATCCCCAAAGTTGAAGTAGTTTGACACCAATTTTTCATAATAATTTTTTGTAATAAATTATTCCATAACAGTTATTAACTATCAAACTCGACACCTCCTTCGTTCAATGACCGGGTACCCGGGTACTCATCAAGGTTATTATGTATAAGAGAGCTAGGTTTATACACAGCAAAGGGACCGTTTATCAAAGGATACCTATAATTAGAGT
Source organism: Alloplasta piceator (assembly GCA_946863875.1). NCBI lineage: Eukaryota > Metazoa > Arthropoda > Insecta > Hymenoptera > Ichneumonidae > Alloplasta > Alloplasta piceator. The sequence continues at coordinate 15,953,390 of OX333077.1, read as the reverse complement.
TTTGAATGAACAATTAACAATATCTTTCGTAGTTTCCTTTATTTAAACAATTTTCATTATTATTATTACAATAATAAAAATAATGGGTAGAGAATATCATTCCGTTTTTTCTTCATTTCAGTTTTTTTTCCTTTTATTCGTAATAATTCAGTGAAATATGAAGAAAAAAAAATAAATTCAATTATTTGGCACATTTCTCGCATGTCGTGGTTGAAATACAATGTTCATCGCAAATAGGGAACTCACATACTGAACACGATTTTCGAGTTTTGCGACGTTTTTTGAATTCACTGTGGAGACAAACATGACATACACCAATAATCTTTTTTCTTCCGGTCGAATCGAGCGATGCCTGAAGTTTCGAAGATGCAGATGCTGTATATGAAGATGCTGCTGATTGAGCATATGGATTTATAGCCCGACCAAAGAAACTTTCAATCGCCACTTTTGTTGGGAAATGCCTCATGATTTGTGCATTATGCGAACGATCTTCGACGAATGGAGTACACAGCTCTCTGCCCAGTTGCCGATAAAACAATCGTCGTTCGTAAGATTTCTTGGAAAGCACTTTATTATTCTCATAATACAGAATATATGCTGCAAGGCAGGCGACGTCGAGAATATTATAGAAAAATGCTAGAGGCCACCTTCGAGTTGATCTTTTGGTACAGTATCTACCAAGCATTTTGTCCATCGTATCCACTCCAGCTTTTGACCAGTTATAGAATTCAATAATTTCGGGTTTTTTCTTTGCACCATCACCAATCGTTGGTTCGTGATGCATTGTTGATAGCATAATCACTACTTTCTTTTTCTTCGGCACATAGCTGCACATAGTTACTTTCTCATGAAAGCCAAACACAGTGGATAACTCTTGTCGTGTTTTCAATTCAGTCATTGCTGGTGGAATGTATGTCTTATTTTTCTTGATAGTGCCCACAATTGTTAAATCCCAGGATAGTAAAAATTTCGCCAATGGCAGAGTGGTAAAAAAATTATCCATGGTAACATTTCTACCGGATCCTTTGTACGGTGCCACCAAATCTTTGACAACTCTCTCTCCAACGTTTTTCTCACGACCAGCACTCGATTTTCCAGTGTAAATTTGTCCAGTAAGTGGATACGAATTTTCAGCGTCACATATCCACCACACTTTGATTCCATACTTGGCTGGCTTTGATGGAATATACTGAGTGAATTTAGTTCGACCCCGGTATGGATAAAGTTGCTCGTCGACTGTCAGGTGCTCCGTTGGCTTATAATGTTTTAATAAATTACTATTGAGCATTGTCCAAAGGTCTCGTATTGGAGCAACTTTATCACTCTCCATGCGCTGGGCACGAGTATTGGCATCATCAAATCGAATGAAGCGCATGATGTTCCAGAAGCGATTGATGCCCATTGCTGCACGATACAATGGATATGAGTATGACTGCCACATATCCTTTGTATTGTCAGTATTGGAGTTGTTGGCGCCAGAAGTTATCAAGATAGCCAGGAATGCATAAAATTCCTGAAGCTCAAGATTTGTCCACACTAGTTGTTTTTTCTCTGGATTTTTTTCATTGTACGCTGCATATGTTGCGCTCGCTTTTTTATTCGTATGACGTATAATGATATCAGCCATTTCTGGAGTGAAAAATAACTTGAATGTGTCAAGATTTGACAGCATGTTGGTGTTTCTGCTGGGTCCACATCTTTGTCGCACAATATTATGCCTTCTAACTTGATGTTCACTTGTTGGTGTCTCAGTCCACTTAGTACCATCTTTTGCTATCATTCCTGATCCTCTAACTGTCGCTTCTATTTCACTTTCCTCATCGTTATCTTCATCTTCATCATTTCCGTCGAGTGAATTCTCATCAGCTTCTCCTATAAATATTCACAATATATAAAACATAATACATAATTTATCACAATTATTGTAATATGCGACAGAAAATATAAAAGTAAATTACCAGCATCATCACAATCCGAAGCCGCTATCTCACTCTCTGGAAAATATTCCTCGTCATCACTATCCGACACGTGGTCATCGTCTGATTCTTCTGCTTCGGATATTTCATGTGAAAACTCTTTTCCCTGAGAACGGGTAATTCTATTGGAAGAAGTTTTCAGCTTATTATTTACTATTTTTTTTAAATATTGAAAGTACAAAATAATTTACTCCGAAATAGAACAAGAAAATCACGCCTTACCGTCGAAAACTTGATGAATGATCCATCGTATTTATGTTCAACACGATTATTTATTTATAATATTAATGATATCATAATATTATAATATTATAATATTTTGTATATTATATTTTCGTTCTTTTCACTACGCGTAGAAAACTTTCTGTAGCGTCTGTTCGGCTCCACGGTGACCTTACGACTGACGATCGTTCCCCTTCTCCTTCTTCTTCTTCTTTGTTATTCGTTGTTAGGGGACATCTACTACATACGTGATTTTAGGCAGGTACATGAGAACCCAAGGATCGTTAGAATTCGCTATTGTTATTCCAAATCCCACGAAGCCGGCTGAGTAACCGCTCAGTCATGTGGCGCGCAGTGGGGGGTACCCGGGTACCCGGTTATTGAACGAATGGTGAAAGTTTGGTTATTGACCGGACGGTTAAATGATTAATGGAAATAATTTCCATTAATCAATAAATGGTAATGGTTAATGGAAGTTGTTTTCAATTATCAGTAAGAGTTAATGGTTAATGAAAATCATTTAATGTTAGTGGCTAATGGAAATTAAATGAATCCAACAAAAATGGAAATTATTTCCATTGACCATTAAATGTTAACGGTTAATGAAAATAATTTCCACTCACCAATAACATTAAATGATTAATGGAAATAATTTCCATTAATCAATAAATGTTAATGGTTAATGGAAGTTATTTTTAATCGTCAATAGGAGTTAATGGTTAATGAAAATTATCTCTATTAACCATTACGCTTTGATGTTTAATGAAAATAGTTTCCATTAATCATTTAATGTTAGTGGCTAATGGGAATTATTTCCATTGATTGTTGACATTTCATGTAATTAAAATGGTCGTAATCGATTATTCAGCTATTCTTAGCGGTTTGGGTCCTAACGCGCTTGAAGTAGGATAACGATGAAACGTTTTCCGGCTCTTACATCGTTCTCTCTCTCTCTGTCTCTAAACTTTATCTTTGGGTTTTTTTGATCCTAAATCAATTAGTCAACCAGTCCGCTGCTGATCGGCCCTACGAATCTTTAAAGTTCCTCATTGATGTTGCGTTTACTTAAGTACTGATATTATTGGTAAATATGTAACGGCTAGTTACAGTTAGTACCATTGGGTCATTTTGATCCATAACGAAACCGCTCCGGCTACAAGTAACCAAGAAAACCTCTACTAGTACCATGGGGTCATTTTGACCCAGAATAAAACCAATCGATTACTACCATTTTAACTAAATTCAATGTCAATGGTTAATGGCAATAATTTCCGTTAACCATTAGCATTATGGTTAATTGTAATAATTTTCATTAACCAATAACATTAAATGGATAATGGAAATTATTTTCATCAACTATCAACATTAAATAGTTAATGGAGATAATTACACATTAACTCTTATACATTAATGGAAATAATTTCCATCAACCATTAACATTAAATGGTTAATGGAAATTATTCCAATTAATCAATAAAGAGTTAATGGTTATTGAAAATGTACTGCATTATTTGTAACCTTGATGATTGGCACAAAGACGAATTACCCCGGGCTTCACAAAATGCATTATGCCCTCCCTTTTTTTCTCTTCCACGGTAAATCTTAAAAGCCACGAAACTAAATTAAACGTTTCGCGTATGAGAATCCCGTTGCATTGCTCCCCGGGGCGCGTGTATACATGCGCGATCGATTTCATCAAAATTATACGCGAATAATGCAGTTTTGCGAGAGTGAAGTGAAGGGGGAGAGAAAGAGGAGTCGAATGTATACGCTGTTCGTATCAATTACCGCGGCATATCGGTATGAAGAGTCCGAAATAATGGTCGCGGAAGAAAAAAAGGGTGAAGAGAGAGAGAGAGAGAGAGAGAGAGAGAGAGAGAGAGAGAGAGAGAGAGAGAGAGAGAGAGAGAGAGAGAGAGAGAGAGAGAGAGAGAGAGAGAGAGAGAGAGAGAGAGAGGAGAGAAGCATCGAGGGAAGCGACACGATCGAAAATCGCAAAAGGGCCCTGGAAGGAAGGGGAAGGGAGATCGAAGAGATGATCGACTTCCCGAAAATTTATAATGCGATTCGCGGTCGCGCGTCTCGCGCTCTCTCTCTCGCTCTCTCTCTTTCGGACCCTTGTGTATTCGGCTCACGAATGATGCGACGATGATGATCCGCCATCTCACCGCGTCTTGGGAGGTCCGTTCTTGATATCCCCCTCCCCTGAGCCCTTCTCGCCGCGAGTCTTGACTTCATCGACCCCTTCCCCGCACCCTCCTCGCGAATCTCTCCGCGCAGCAACCCTGTTAATCTCGTCGAGCCCTTGCGAATGTGTGTGTGTGTGGGTGTGTGCGTGTGCATTTGTGTGCTCTCGATGTGAAACCTGGCTATGAGAGCAACAAAACGGCAGCAAACGTGCTACTCGGCTGTTCGGCGCGTCCACTCATTTCTTCTCAACGTATATGTATTTGTTGAGATATTTTATATATATTTTATATATATATATATTATATATATACATGTCTATATGGCACAATCCTCATTCTCCGTCTTCTTTGATCCCCCTTCGCCTCTGAGGAGATCGCCCCCTATTTGCCGAGCCACCTCCATCTTCGTCTCTCGCGCACTTCTTCGTCCTCGTTCATTGTCCTTCCTTTCTCATTCTTCCTTCTTCATTCCTCCCTGCCTGCCTCGGTCCACCATTCCTCCGGCTGGATCTCGCGTTTTATCCTTGCTCCTTCGCGAGCCCGCATACACAGGACGGCTTAAACTTCGATTCGCCCGGGCTCGACTCTCCAGGACCAGACGCAGGATCCTCGGGAGAGAGAAAAGTACAGCCGAAATCGGCATCTCCGCTATATCTGCCAGATTTTTCTTTTTTTTATCAGAGACGCTAAAAATAAACAGGCAGTACGCGGAGACATTGAGGAAATGTTTGGATAGCTTGATCGAGAATTTTGATTTTGACTGAATCGAAGAATTAAGTCATGCGAATTTTTTGGGCGATGAAAGGACAAATTACTTTGAATTGTAAAATAAGGATATTAGCAATGTTTCGTTTAACGTGATCAATTTTTTATGCAATTGTGTGATGTTGAAGTTTGGATCGTTGTAACGCATCGAAAATAAGTTTTTCGAAATTCATTTTTAATAAGATTCACGCTTTTCTTGTGAATTTAAGATTCCAAGTCATTGGTAATGCGACAGATAAAAATATATTTAGACGAGTTTTTTACCGTCAAAACTTTTCAGGAAAATTGAATTTTGTTGAAAAATGAACTATTTCGTCGCATTCCAACGATGCAAACTTTAACATCATGCAATTGTTATGAAAAAATTTTGATTCACATGGTAAAAAATATTAAATTACTTTTTAAAATTACTTCAAATTTTTAAATAAGAATCTGAGCAATGTTTTATTTAACGTGATCAATTTTTTATGCAATTTTATGATGTTGAAGTTTGCATCGTTGTAACGCATCGAAAATAAGTTTTTCGAAATTCATTTTTAATAAGATTTACGCTTTCCTCGTGAATTTAGGATTCCAAGTCATTGATAATGACAGCAAAATATATTTAGACGATTTTTTTACCGTCAAAACTTTTCAGGAAAATCGAATTTTATTGAAAAATGAACGATTTCGTCGCATTCGATCGATGCAAACTTCATTATCATGCAATTATTATGAAAAAAGTTTGATTTACATGGTAAATAAAATTAATGTACTTTTTAAAATTACTTCAAATTTTTTAAAAATGATCTTGAGAATGTTTTATTTAACGTGTTCAATTTTGTATGCAATTGGATGATGTCTAAGCTTGCATCGTTGTAACGCATCGAAAATAAGTTTTTCGAAATTCATTTTTAATAAGATTTACGCTTTCCTCGTGCATTTAGGATTCCAATTCGTTGATAATGACAGCAAAATATATTTGAACAATTTTTTCACCGTCAACACTTTTCAGGGAAATCGAATTATATTGAAAAATGAACTATTTTGTCGCATTCGAACGATGCAAACTTCAACTGATTGATTCATCAGAAAAGATTGATTTATCATGGTGAAAAAAATCAATTTACTTCTTATCGTGCACTTTTTACTTTCCACTCGTGTGTCAAAGTGACAATATTCGATATTCGATGAGTCGAGATTCGTATCGCTGCGAAAAAGCGTCGGAAAATCGATTAACGCGGTCGTGAAGATCGGCGCTGACGATATCGCATTCCCCGGCGATGTTTCCAAGAGAGTCCATCGGTTGAAAAGTCGCGCATGTCCACATGTGCATTTTCTGCGAGGAACGAGAAAACGAGGGTATGAGGCACGAGGACGTTTTGCGATTGATGTAACGCGCTTAACGACCGGTAATTTGCTATCGGTAGACTTTTCGTTTCAGACGGTTTGTGCGCGTAATCGGGCGAGACGCGCACAATGAATATCATCCAGGAGAAAAATTAAATGAATTTAAAAAAATCTTGATTCGTGCCCGCGGGCAGAAGCGCGCCTGCGAGCAAATAAGATCGAACAGCCAATAATTTTTTACGAGAGCGAAGAAGAGGAACAGAGCGAGAGAGAGGAAGAGAGAGAAGCGGAAAAGTGACCACTTCTCATTTCAGACATGAAGTATCTTTTAATTTGGATGCACGATGGCACATTGAGTGTTTTGATACGACCGCAAACGACAGATTGAAATTGAAGTGGAAGCCACTGTAAAATCAATTTGCCGCGGTTGCTTCAAAAAGCTTCTCTCCGCTTCGCTCGATGTGATTACACGGACTTCGGAGGAGTCCTTTTTTTAAAAATCGTTCTCTCTTCGTCGTCCTCCCAAGCTTTTTATTTTCTCCATATCAAAAAGCCCTTTCTCCGCCTTTTTATTCCATGCAATTACCGACTTTCAGCAATGCATTAACCATTAATTTTTTAATGGCTAATGAAATTAATTTCCATTAACCATTAACCATTAAAATTTAATGGTTAATGGATATTATTTTCATTAACCATTAAAATTATTTCCATTAACCATTAAATGTTAATGGTTAATGAAAATGCAATTGCATTAAAAAAAGTAATGCATTATTTGCAACCCTGCCCATTACAATGTACTGTGTAATAGAACAAATTTTCATTACCCATTGCAATGTAATGTGTAATGGACAAAAGATTGATTGCAATTTTGGGAATGGAAAAATCTAGATGAATAAATTATTGCAATTTTGCATTACATTTTATTGACTTAGGACTTAGATTTTTAGGTACCTTACATTCTAAAAAGCACTATATTATAATTATAAAGAGTATCTATATTATTATTGCAATGTAATGTGTAATGGACAAAACTTTGATTGCCATTTTGGGAATGGAAAAATATAGATGATAAAATTATTGCAATTCTACATTATAATTCTAAAAATCTAAGTCCTAAGTCAATAAAATGTAATGCAAAACCGCAATAATTTATTCATCTATATTTTTCCATTCCCAAAATTGCAATCAAAGTTTTGTCCATTACACATTACATTGCAGTGGGTAATGGAAATTTTTTCTATTACACACTACATTGTCATGGGCACGGTTGCAAATAATGCATTACTTTTTAGGCACTCACTCATTTATGACAGAAAGTGCCTATTGCAATCGCCTCGAAATCTGTGTCGGATGTCCGTCCAGACCCAGATCTCAGAAACCGGTGTACGGAATTCAATTTCCTTTGGAGGGTAGTTGTGTATGGTTGTAATCTCTATGCCCAAGGAGTTTAAATCCAAACGGATATTGTAAAACAAAGATTTTTGAAAAAAATTGCCATTTTTGAGCAAAAAAAGACGTTTTATGATCATATGTAGTTGAAACTTGGAATTTCTCTAACGAATTGTTCTCTAACCCACAGAATGTGTCTATATGATTGTAAACAAATGTCTGACGAAGTATGAATCCAATCAGACACTATTAAGGTTGCAATTTGGCAAAAAACATGATTTTAACCAAAAAATGCTATTTCTATCTATATGCACTTGGATCTCCGAAGTTCACGGACGAATTTTTCTCTAACTCACACGATGTCTGTATATAATTGTAAACAAATGTCCCACGAAGTATTAATCCGATCAGAGACCATTAAGTTTATAATTTTTGCAAAGAAAACACAATTTTTAACGAAAAAACAGCTATTTCTGTCCATATGCACATGGATCTCCGAAGTTCACGGACGAATTTTTCTCTAACTCACACGATGTCTGTATATGATTGTAAACAAATGTCCCACGGAGTATTAATCCGATCGGAGACCATTATGTTTACAATTTTTGCAAAGAAAACACAATTTTTAACGAAAAAAGGCAATTTCTGTTCATTCGCACTTGGATCTCCGAAGTTCACGGACGAATTTTTTTCTAACTTACAGAATTTCTGTATATGATTATGAACAAATGTCCCATGAAGTTTCAATCCAATTAGACACTGCTAAGTGAATAACTTTTACACAAAAACAATATTTTTAACAAAAAAAATACTACTTTTCTCACTGACAGAATTTCTATATGACTGTAAACAAGCACATTAACACTCTCACGTTTTCACGTAAAGCATAGACCGGCGCACGCGACGTCGCCACGTACGTCACGACGCCGCTACGCCACGTACAGAGAAAAGAGGAACTAAACACGACCTGAGCGCGCCAAATTCAAAACCCATATTTCGCTCTTATAAAAAGTACATGGTTCTTTTGTGTGCTTACGCTCTATTGGCAATATGGCGATCACCCACGCGTTTTAAACGTGAAAAAACAGAATCTGAGCATTGATTAATAACCGAAAGCTTTTTTTACTTATTATAAATGGACTAATAATCATTAAATGATTAAAGTGTTATGATAAATAAGCCCATCTCAAATGTCACTAATATTCTTCATTACTGCCTAATATTGTAACAATTCTGTGAATATAATCTATCAAAACATTTAAATAATATGATTGTCTAGATACTTTTATATCATATTGATTATATTCAAATCTGTCTTTTTAATTATAATTAATAGAATTTATACGACTACTCGATGTTCACAATGAATCAAAGAGTTTAAATAACGGTGTGAGTGCCTATTAAAACGTCCCTAAGGGACATGTTAACCAACATTCAAAATATATCACAAAAACAAAATATATGATTATAATATTATGAAATTGTGAGTGCCTACTAATATAATTCTTAAAATTCGGTCATTACCTTTATGAATCATTGCCCCCATTGAGAATGAAAAATGTGACTCAATATTATCAAAAACAATGTTCAATAACATAAAAACAATATAATATTTACATACCGAATAAATTAAGATAATGGTCAAGAATACGGAGCGCAAAGCCCCCCAACAAAACGTTAAGGGGGGTTTGGGGGGCGGAGCCCCCCAATAAAACGTGAGCGCTCCGCGCGACGCAACATTGTCGCGCGAAGCGCGACAATGTTGAGTAGCGCGGAGCGCGGGGGGGCTTGGGGGGCGGAGCCCCCCAACGAGTACGCGAAGCGTACTTGTTTTTAATACAATTGCATTTTTATTGACCATTAACATTTAATGGTTAATCGAAATAATTTCCATTAACCATTAAATTTCAATGGTTAATGGTTAATGAAAATAATTTCCATTAACCATTAAATTTTAATGGTTAATAAAAATAATTTCCATTAACCATTAAATTTTAATGGTTAATAAAAATAATTTCCATTAACCATTAAATTTTAATGGTTGATGGTTAATGAAAATGCAAATGCATTAAAAAAAGTAATGCATTATTTGCAACCCTGGTTTCAGAGGCTTGGAACTTCATTTTTCATTTCTCATTCCGCGTCCAAAGCGCCATCTTTACTCAACACACACTCTGGCATTCCGCAGGGTGGTTAGAAGCGGTTTTTTCTTGTTATTTTTTTTTTTAGCCTCGAAATCAAAGTGAAAGGGGACGTTTATGTCGGAGAAGATTGCAGCGCACGCGTTTGCGCCCCGCGCTCTTTTCCGTAGCGCAGCGCGAGGGCTGCGCGCGCAACGAACCGGGCGCGGATATAAACGGAGACGCCGCATCGATAAACGTAACCTCGGGTAATAACCGGGCAATTTGCGAGAGAGGGAGACTTTTAGTTAAGGCTCGCGCTTTATAAACGCGGCCAATTCGTGAGCTTGGCCGTCCTTCCTCCGCGCTGGACCGAGATCGCGAGTTTGCAGGGAAAAAAATATGCACGTCGGAGCAATGAGGGGACCGGGGATAGGTTGATGGTGGCTTTCGAACAGGTTGCGAATAACGATGAAACGGCATATCTCGTCGTGCAAAAAGAGGCTGATACATGCCCGGAGAAAACGGGAGCGAGAGAGAGAGAGAGAGAGGGAGGGCGAGCGCAAAAAGCAAACAGGAGTGAACCGCGATTCGCAGCGGAGAGACGAAGGGGAAAGGATAATTGCTATCAAAGCGACTCCCGATGCCGTCGTAGCTCTCGTACCGGTATTTTGCGACGATATCGCGCGTTTGCGCGCGGATAAAATCAAAGCGGTGGCGAGAGGAGCGAAGAGGGCTTGAAAAGGAAAAAAAACGTACCGATATAAGTATCCGTGGTCTTGGGTGTTATTCGTTATGTGCCTTTTTAAACGATTTGCTCCCGATTCAAACGGCGCGTTGATATAATTGATTTTCCGTTTATTTAACCCGCTGAGGCCCACCCTGGGTCGATAGCGACCCGCAACTTCTTTTGCTCATAAAACACGTTTATAACAACATTTTCTAACTCGTAAGTAGTAAAATCGAAACGTTTTAACCTCAGGAATGAGAATATGCAAGGCCGCAATCGATATTTTGATTTTTAAAAAAACTGTGTGAATAAAGGCAAAAAATACGAAAATTGGACTTGTCGGATGTTTTTAACGATTGTTCCTTTGTTTATCGCGCTAAATAGATTTAATTGTAGTGATTTGCAAACTAGAGACCTGCAGCTACAAGATGGTGAAGGTCGTTTTCATGAGTTTTTGGAAAAGTATATTCTCACCCTGGGTCGGTAGCGACCCAGGCTCTAATTGGACTGGATTAGCTATTTGGTGCGAAGTATTGATCATCGATTGCCTTGCAATGGAGCTCCATGTGCCATATCCAAACATTTTCAAGTGTCCTCCATCGACGGAATTCCTAAAATCAAATGTCAGATTTTTTGATCGCCATAATCCCCATGATTAAGCTTTTCGGGGCATCTCGTCCCTGTCTTTGTGACGTTTTGAGTGCCTGAGAGATAGAGTTCAGTTTTTGAGCGAATTATTCTCGAAGAAGACTTTATGGAATTGCATAAACAATAAAATAATTTTTTTTGTATCAAACCGTCTTCGAGAAAATTTTGTTGCAAAGTTTTTGAGGTTATGTTTACCTTTATCCTCCCCCAAAGGTACCTTTTTGGAATTCACACTAAATGATGTGACTAATAATATGACCACTTAATTTTATAAATATAAATATATTGTATTATAAATATATATATTAGATATATATATTATAAATATAAATATATATGATAGTTAAGGTTTTATGCCTTCGTAAAAGTAAAAAAATCAATTTCTTTAACAAATACATTTTGAGAATAGAGTAAAAGAAACAAATTTGAAATTATGTTGTCAATTTAGAATACCGAGGTTTTATAGATAGAATAAGGGAAACAATTCATTACTTTTATACAATTTTATGAAGATTTAATTAATTTGACTTTTACTCAAAAAATATAGCCTCAAAAGAATGGTATTCCAAATTTATTATCTAATATTATCTAATATTTATTTATCATCGCCAATTTAAAAAAAAAAATCGAAAAAAACATGTTCTTTCCTCTTCCACCGAGGTAAAACCTCTCAAGCTTTTCGCAACTGCCACCTCCCGATAAAATGAAGGCCTCTGTATCAATAATTGCCCGTGATTGTATAAGACATAGAAAAACCTACAAACAGCCGCTGTTGCGCGCCATTTTAATGCGCTAATTTTTTTTTTTGCTCGCAAACTGTCTTGCGCGGCTTCAGTGAGAAAAGGTTAAAGATATCTTTATAAGAACTTAATGTACTGGGCGTTAAGGGGGGAGTTGGGGGCTCGCTCTCTAATGACTACCTACGAGCGCAGACCCAACGTTAAGGTATACTATATATATATATATATATACATACACATTGTGTAGACTATGTTCTATATGCTTTTTGTGTTGGCTATATACATAAAGATCTTTCTTCTGCTGGATTCGACCGCCGCGAGATCGGTAGCGCCTCATATTGCCCCGTGCTCACGTTCGCCATTATACATTATAAGTGTGTGTTATACCGATTCGCGAATCGACCCGACGTCCTTGGGCCACGTCGTCGCGTTTTCTCATATTTGCCTCCCTCTCTCTCTCTCTTTCTCTCTCTCTCTCTCTCTCTCTCTCTCTCTCTCTCTCTCTCTCTCTCTCTCTCTCTCTCCCTCTCTTTCTCTCTCCCTCACATCTGACTATATTCTACTTCGCCCACACACACACACACACACACACACACACACACACACACTGCAAAGAAAACTTCGCGAGAGCTTCGCACTTATAAAAGCCCCTCAGGACAAACACGCACGCACACACACACACACACACACAGACACTGCATCCAGCACGTTTTATCACTTTTCCCCGCTGTTGCTCTTATAGCGGGAATGATCGTGGACGACGAGTTGGGGTCAGAACGGGGTTAAGCGAGAAGTGCGTAACGCAATTGCTCGCGGACGCGCGTGTTACGCGCGGGCGGAAAGTCCGGCCCCACAAAACAAAAGGGCACAACATTCACGATTCAAGGTAAAATCGCATTAGTTGAGCCCTTTTGTTCGCTGGGGATTTATGTAGGTGCATCTCGTTGTGTGCGCAAAACTATCTGGGGACTATATTGGGTACAAAACTATAATGGGGAATGTGGGCCGAAGTGGGCATTTCGGGGCAGAAACGGGTATCCTTGATGATTTTTGAAGGACATTGAAAATTGAAGAATCTATGAAATTAGGGAATTATCATTTTAATGAGCGTGAGTATTCCAAAATAGACTACCCGCGCTGAATTAGATCTAGCAATGACATTTCAATGGCAATGGCTCATGGAGAGTTAAAAAAAAACAAAAATAAATGTCATTCTCATTGCATTAAGGGGTGAGGCCACTCTAGGTTTTTCAAAAAAATCGATTTTTTGTCTTTACGTTAAAAAGGTAGCTTAGTATGGATAGAATTATATTCCAAAAGGTTATGTGCGAGAAAAATCCCTAAATACTCGATTTTCGTATTTTAGTGCAACCCCTCTTCATCCGCAGCGGGCTTTCTACAAACTTTAAACGCGTTTATCTCAGAGCTACATTTTTCAACCGAACAAATTTCAACCGATTCATTTGAAATTTTCACGGTACATTCAAAATAACGTTCTCTAACGCAGTATTTAGGATTTTTACATTACATTGCATAGTTCCTTTTTTATAAACAATTTCCTCACGAATCTCTCATGGCACTTTATACTTTTTAATTGAGAAACGCGCCATCTTTTCAAAAAACAAGATATCAAAAAAATCTTACGTACTTCCATAGCTATTCTTATATATAATCGAAAAAACTTTGGAGTCTTATCGTAACTCAAAAATTATAGGAGCTGTTGGTACGGTCATCGACCTTCCAGAAATAAAGGCGTCATCGAAAAAATGCTGCCACTTTGGCATTTATCGCCGTGAAAAAATAATGTTGTACTGTCAATTAGATCTATAATAAAACACCGTTTTTGTAAATCCGATTAATTTCATGGTTTCGCCGAAAAAACATCACGAAATATGCCCTTTTTTGTCTGTAGAGTGGCCTAACCCCTTAAAAAAAATTGCTGAACTTACTATAAAAGTATTATGGTAACTCTCTTTTACCGAAATATCTCTTTGATAATCCAAGGATCAAAGCAATATGAGGTGCTTGGGGCAAAACGGATACCCTCCAAAATTATCAAATGAGGTCATTATTATCATTATTATATGTGTGAATATTCTAAAGTGGACTTTCCGCGCTCAATCAGATATGGATAATGACATTTTCATGACAATTGCCCTTCAAGAGTGGGGAAATTTGATAAAATTGTCATTCTCATTGCATTGAAAGAAAAATAGTACTCTAATAGTATTATGGTAACCCACTTTTACTAAAATATCTTCGATAGTTCAAGGTTCGAAGCAAAATGAGGTACTCTGGGCCAAACGAGCGCCTCTATAATCGTTAAAGAAATATGAACCCTTACTTGATACACTTCTGCAGAATAACGTACTTAACACACTGGGGTCGTTTGTACCCCAGCGATAAAAATTCTTATAAACAATATACCATTTAATATTTTAACTTGCAAATTTGTTTAGAACTCCTTAAGAGGTTACTTCCCAAAGTCATACAGGATTTATAGTAAAACATCTAAGTTAAATATGATTTAAAAAAATTGAAATATCCAAAAAAAATCGAAAAAATGACAACTTTTACGAAAAAAATCATAACTTTTTTATTTCTCGACAAAAATGGTTAAAAATTTAACTGAGTTTGCTTGATATACAGCACTACAAGAAAAAAAATAGTCGATGTAAAATAATACAACAGGAAAAAAATTCGCACAACATTTTCGCACTCAGCCTTACTTGAGACCACTCGACTTTGGACGACTACTATATAAAAACTTATTGTCTCAGAGTGATGCTATAAGCTTTAAGGAGTAGTGGCATCCTCGAACTAATGACAGATGTCGCTATAGGTCCCATTTTTTAAAATGTAGGTACTCAAAATTAAGGAAATGTAGGCATAGGGTATTTTGTACCCCAGTGTGTCAAGTAAGGGTCTAATAACGATTGGAATTGCTTTCTGCGGAATACTCAGATGTTTTGGATGATATCGGTAAAGGCTCAGAAAGGGAAGTAATCGTTTTACAACGTTTTTCATCGTTTACTTGATTTTCGAAAAAAATAAAAATTCAGAGTGAAATGCCCATTTTGGCTCCGACATTTTTTTTTTTCGATGTGCAATAAAATCGACCTGTGCTAACTTCTTACAGTGCCCATTTTGCCTCCTATGAACATTCGCGAGCAGGCTTTCGTGCAGATCGGTTGAGAGACCCAACAAAATGCTCGGTAGCTCGAACACACATACATATATACAGATATATATTCTTTGCTGTTATTCTCCCCGCTGACGTTTTAAACTCATCGCTCGATATCGAGCTTTATCTCGACTTGCAACGCGGTAATTACATCGTGAGCTGATACAAACCCGATGGGGAGAGAGAGAGAGAGAGAGAGAGAGAGAGAGAGAGAGAGAGAGAGAGAGAGAGAGAGAGAGAAAGGGCTCTCCGCTGCGCTTTATGCGTTAGGTATTGTATAGCTATACCGCGTAGCATTTTGTATATGTATATATATATATATACATACTATATATATATATATATATATATTATGGGATGCAGATAACTTGATTCCCGCGAGAGTGCAAAGAGAAATTTACGCGATACCTTTTCGACTGTGCATATATGTATATGTTACATATATATTTTATGTCGGTATTACATGTATATGTATATAGTCTCGCCATTCGGGATTCTTTGGCTCTCGACGATGAAGACGTGTTGCTCAATCATATTTCTCGATCGACCACTTCTCATCCTACCTTTTACCTCCGCGTGAGGAGTCCTCCCTCCATTTTCGATTCCAACGGGGAGTAAATCAGGAGCGAATATACTTTCTCCACTTGTGGTTCGCGATTGAAAGAGAGAGAAGGAGAGAGTAGGCTATAGAGACCGCAGAATTCAAGCACAGTCACTCACTCATTCGTGATCTCAAACGATACCGCCCGCGGAAGGTCCTGGCAATTTCTTGACGTCTTCATTTTATGATCTATCCCCGAGCGAGGAGCTCTCCTATCTCATCCTATTCCGTTAAATTCGCGGAGGATGAATCACGAATCTTTTTTCACTTCAATCCTCGCTATTCGAGCTCGGTTTTCGTCATCGATTTAGGGTAACTCTTTTGGGAGTCGCGAACTTGGAGTCAGCTCCGGCTGAATCTGATTGACGTTCGATTCAGTCTGATCTTGGCGAACGGGGGTACAAAAAATTGGACGGCATTGAAAATAACGACAGCGAATTAAAGGCGTGAAAATATGACGTAAATGAGAGGAAACGAGAGATATGAAAAATGGAGAGAGAGAGAGAGAGATGGAGGAAATTCGACGCTGGAGCGAACGACGATGAATCGAGGAAAGAGTTTCGTCGCTCCGCGGGGACTAATTTTTATTTCTCTCTCGTTTTTTTTTCGCCTCTTTTTCTGTATCCCTGTAAGTGCTCCGCGTCCACCTATTTCTCATAAATTTGAATGAATTTACATGCATTTGAATTTAATGCCCTTCCCCGTTCGCCACCATCCCTCGCCCCCCCCCCTCCCCTTTCTCTTCGCCGCTTCACCTTCCCTTCAACCTCGCCCAACCTTTTCGCATCCTCCGCCTCACCGGGCATCAGCATCAGTGCTATAGGATCCGAAAAAGAGCGCCGGAGAAGGATATACATGCGCAGAGCTCGCGCCATACTTTATCAAAAGCAATTAAGCTTTTAAGCGCGCATTTGCATTAATCCAATGTTTACAATTACGGTGTATAGTATTGTATATATACTTTTGGTTGTACAAAGCGAAAAAAAAACACGAACGAAAGTGGAGTGAGATGAGGAATATGTAGATGTACTTCGAAATTTTCATTCGCCTCACTCTCTCTCTCTCTCTCTCTCTCTCTCTCTCTCTCCCTCCTTTTCTCCCGTGGATTGTAAATCATGGCGGTCGTTGTTAGTTTTCGGCAAAGAAGACGATTCAGAGGCCCCTCTCGAGCCTTATCAGTCCTTTCTCCGTTTCTCAGAGCTCCTTTTTTTCAGCCTAAAGACCTGAATCAAGCATATGGACCGGCGATTTCAATGCAGAAAAGGAACATTCGTCTCATTGTTTACACACGCTCGATAAAGAAGAGAGCCCAAAATGGAACGTTCTTCGAAAATTTTCACTCCGAAAACCGCCATGCAACGCAATTTGCACAAACATCATTCGGGCGTTCTTCCATTAAAGCTGATCAGAAATGATTATTCACCTGATTCATTATCTCAAAATTACGGAGATTAAAGTTTCTTGAAGATATTACAATTATTCGCAATAATTTGTTATTCGTAATTTTCCACTATAATTCATTAAACTCTGTTAATGTTTTATGAAGTGTTTCGCAATTTTTTTGAAATTATTTTTAACCTCTTCGAGGACCTCTTGCTAAGGAATTCCTATGAATAATCTTGTTAATAATAAAAGCAGTTGTAAAAAGCAATCTTCTTTCACATTTTGAAAGTTACTATCAATCTCTCAAAAACGATCGAGCCCGTTAAAAGGAATCTTATCGTTCGAATTAATTCGGCGACGAAGTGCATTAAAATGAGCACAAAAAAGTGGAAACTTCTTGAAAGTTTTTTTTCAATTCTTTGATAATGGTCGAATCTATTGAAAGGATCCTTACCGTACGAATTGATTATGTCATTAAATCGCGATGAATAATTAACAAAAGAGAATTAAATATACACCCAAAAAACAATTTAACTCTTATCGACGATGTGAATTTTTGAGTTAAATTAAAATTTATTAAAAAAATCACAACTTAAATCTATTACAAATGTCCAAAAAGTACTCTTTCATGTCTAAATATTTCCCGCTCATATTAAATATATGTATTTGGCTCATATTCTATTTGTAACCATTCTTATGAGGATAATTCACGTTTAAACATCATTTTGCCCTCTCATTAAGGGGGAATATACACTTGACAGGGTCCGAAAAATCGACTTTTTAATTTGTACATTTTCTTAAAGTTTGTGTTCTTAAAATTTCAAGTAAAAATTCAAAAAAATGACAAAGTTATCGTCCAAATCGAAAATGATTTGAAATTTAAATAGAAAAAAATTGAAGATGTTCTTGAAAGGGTTTTTAACTACAAAAAAGCCTCTTCTGATCATTCCAATAGTTTCCCTGGAAAGAATTCTCGAAAATGGCCTTTTTTTCGTTTCCAGGTGTACATTCCCCCTTAATGCTATTTTGCAAAGAATTTTTTTTACAATCATAATGCCTCCATTTTCGATGCATTTTTATTGGATATTCGGCATTTTAAGCTTCCGCAGTTGCATCGTGGACGTTTGAAGGCCAAATGCGAGGGAGTTGAAAAATCTAGAGAGGAGAAAGATTGCATGCTCGCCTGCTCACTGCAAATAACCCTCCATTAACTCTCGGTGAAGCGTCCGGCTTTTTTATTATGTATCGGCTTAATTAAACCGCGCTTTATCCTCCGGGAGCGCACGAGAGGTCTCCAGGAGCGACATATATATATATATATATATATATATATATGCATAGCCATGAAGCTAATATAAGAGAATCGAAGGATTAAGTATCTGATTGAATCCGTATCGAGAGTCGCGATGTGTTTAGTTCGTGACATTTAGAATGCGCGGAGCGAAAGTCAGTGAAAAGAGAGAAGAAAACTTCTTCACGATGGGAATCTTGACTTCGTCAAAATATACTTACCTGATTACTCGTGATTATTTGTGATACAAAGTAACGTTATAGAAGTGTTTTTTTTTTTTAAACTTCCTGTCGTACTTATTCAGTCAATTTGAGCGACTTTGAGCTTGTCAAATATCACCAAGAAATCCATTAAGTACACGAAGCATATTTATAATGTACCGCGAACACGATAATGCATATCTGGCATCTATATATATCTGCATATATGCATATAACACTGTTGATATAGAGCCCAGTGATTCGCGTCGTAAAGCGACGGAACGATTATCGTTAATTAATGTGCATATTAAAATTCATTAACCGACGTCGTTATATCGACGGCGATCTTGATCCCCCACTCTCGTTATACCTCTCCCTCTCCGCTTCGGCTAATTAACGATGATGTACGAAACTATTAAAAATATTCGACGTCGACGTTCGTACAGTCTCTATGGTAAAGGGAGAGAGAGAGAGAGAGAGAGAGAGAGAGAGAGAGAGAGAGAGAGAGAGAGAGAGAGAGAGAGAGAGAGAGAGAGCTAATTAAATGTCGGTATATATTTTTACGAGAGTGATTATAATTCGTATGATAGAAGTGTCATTTTTTATATTGATTATTTTTCTTTCAATTTCTTAATTGTGTACAAACGCCACCGTGACGGGGCTGAAAATAGCAAATTTCGGGAATTTTTTTTTGTTTGTAAGTAGGGATGATCATTTGAGGATTAGACAAAAAGCAATTTATCTAGTATACATTCAACTATAGATTCATACAAATTTTTATTGAAAAATATTAAAAATTGACAAAGTTATTACCATGAACGCATTAAAAATTATTACTGTCATCGATGTTTATTAACTGAAAAATGTGAGAAAAATTTGGGAGAGATCAATTTTTAATAATTGATTTTTCTTTAAATTATTATTATTATTATTATTATTATTATTATTATTATTATTATTATGAGTTTATGTAAAACTGCAACTATTTTGTTTCAAACATTTTTCTGTTGAATCGTATGTTTTCAAGATATATCGGTACTTAGAAAATTTTCATTTTGAAAATCTATTAATTGATTCTCTCCAAATTCGATGCCAATTATCGGTCGATAATAATTGAAACTTTTGGACGTTGCCAATTTTTGTAAAACACTTACCTGGAAAATGTGGAAAAGTCAGAAAATTTTGATTTTTTTTTCCCTCGATAATCTAACTCAGCATTTCTGCTTGGAGCTTTTTTCTCAAGGAAGGAGCATACATACATCCGTTTTGGCAACTTTCCATCGTTGTATACGCATTTATATAGCGCGCGCGCACGACGGCGTATCGAAAGCCTCCAGGCAACGATCGATCAGTTTGTTCAGAGTCCGCAGGCATAACTTTGCGCAGCCCCTCTCCTTACCATGCATATATATATATATATGTGTACTATACCTGTATATACACGAAGGAATTGTAACGCATCGATAGAATGTCCCCTTGTATCTAAATATCGTCCATACTGAAAATCAAAAAGACCCAATCCACACACTGAGACAATTTTTTTGTTAAAAATGCCAAAATTTGTTTGACTCAGCCAAATATTTGTTTCCGGACGTTCAACGAGATCATTTCGATAATTCAACAAAGACACAGTGGAAGTTTTAGTTAAATCGGTTAAATCGTTGCTTGAATGGGCAAAGTTTCAGTTCAATCAAATAAATATCTCTGTACCAAATAAATTGTGTGATTGAAAATACAAATTGTTTTTTTGATACAGCTAAATTTATCTAGTTAAAATATACTAGAAATCAACGAAATATTTCTGTACAACAACTCAGTAACGTGTAAATTGGACTAAACTGTATCTGGAAATTGACCAAATAATTTCGTTCACCTCGTATCTTATGGTTAACCAAATCCATTTGTCAAATTAATTATAGTTTCATTATTTCAAACAAATTAATAGTGAATCAACTAAATTTTTTTCAACGAAATGAATTAAGTTGTTTCAACTGAACTTTTTTCTCAGTGTACTCTCAATGAACTCCACTTGGACAAAGTTGGTTTGATCCTTCGGTCGAATGAATGAGGCTTGTCCATATTGCCCCAACTTTACCTTACTCAAACCAGTCGTGCAGCAGCGATCGGAGCGTCTCGTACAGCTCGTTCTGCAACGAGCACACAAACTGTGTGCTCGATGTGCTGTGTGTGCTTCAACCCGCACGTAATTCTACGGGGAGCAGATTCAAAGGAGCTGGGCCGTGTACAGTAAAGCGTATATATGCGCTTCTCTCTCTCTCTCTCTCTCTCTCTCCCTCTCTCCCTCTCTCTCTCTCTCTCTCTTTCCCTCCATCTCTCTCTCTCTCTCTCTCTCTCTCTCTATCTCTCTCTCTCTCTCTCTCTCTCTCTCTCTTTCTGTGCTGATGTTACACACAGAGAGAGAGAGAGGGAGAGAGAGAGAGAGAGAGCCCGGTTGAGGTCTCTCGGTACGGCGTATATATATAGAGAGAGGTGCATTGTCGCTATGATTTATGCTGATTAAGACTCTGGTAGCCGTGCGTTATCGTTAACTTGTAAGTCATGCGCTCCGGAGGAGCTTCTCGCCAAAGCCATTGCCACAGAGCTATATTCCGCCCTCTCCGTGCTCACAGCGAAGGTCCATCGGGCTAGAAAGCGTCGCAAACCGCTTTCGCTATACGAGAGCTTTACACTCTCGCCTCTTGTTCACATGAAGAAAAGCCCCGGAGAGTTTAACTCGGGAATGCTCGTTCGAGCTTTCGAGAAGTGTGAACAAGGAAAAAGAACAAAACGTTACCGTTCCTTCGACACTTTCGGTGTTTCAGCCCAAAATCGACATAGTTGAAAGTTCCAAGATACGGCAATTATAGAGAGATGAAAAATTTACACGAAAACGCGGTCAACCCTCGAAAAGTCCAATTTCAAACGACTTTTTAAAATCGTTTGCACTAATGAATATTTTACGAAACGCTAACGTTCATCATTACTTGATCAACGATATTGCTAGTTAATTGTATTCAAAAAAATATTTTTTTATATCATTAACAATTAAGTAAACTTTAATTTATAAAAAAAAATTTTTTTCAATAGAATTAATTAGCAAGATTGCTAATCAAGTAATGATGAACATAAACGTCTCGTAAAAACTTCATTAGTATAAGCGATTTTCAAAAATCGTTTCAAATTGGACCTTTCGAGAATTGATATTCTGAATTTCGCTAGTTTGATGTTTCTGAAAAGTTTGAAAAGCCCACACACGAGCCTGATTTTTTGTTCTTTATACATGACGTTTCAAAAGCATATTTTGATGCGAAATTTATCGCAAATCAAGCAAAGTTTTTGTTGAAAAATATGTATTCATGAGAAAAAACAAGGAAAAACAAAAAAAATGTTTTTTTTAATGAAAATTCATAACTATTTTGTGTTTTTAGGAAAATTATTGGTAGATTTGTATGTAGTGGAAAAAATACATTGATATGTGGTTTGACAAAATTAAATTAAAATTTTTTTTCTGCATTTTGACCAAAGTTGAACTTTTTTAAATTAAAATGACTAATTTTTCTACATGAAATTTTGGTTTCAACTTGAGCTGCATTTGTTGACTGCGGTTATCCATGTACGAAGGTATATCATGCTAGGGATGTTCGATTCCGATTCGATTTATTGAAAAATCAATTTTTTGTTAAAAAAATCGATCTTTTAATCATTTTTTTGTTAAAAAATCGATCTTTTAATAAATTTTTGTTAAAAAATCGATCTTTTAATAAATTTTTGTTAAAAAATCGATCTTTTAATCAATTTTTTGTTTAAAAAATCGATCTTTTGAATCGATTCTTTCCTTTTCGATCTTCAGTCGAATCGATTCTTGACCTTAAAAATCGAAAATTCGAGTTTTTACTAAATTCATTATCTATTTAAGATTGGCGATTAAATAAAGATTGACAAAAGTCCATGAAACATCATCAACGTCAAGAGAAAAAGAAAAAAAAGTATGCGAAAATGTGAAAACGTGAGAAAAAAGTTGAAAAAAAAAATTAAAAGTTAAAAAATTGAAAACATGATCCAACGAAATAAATAATCGAAAGTAAAAATATACGAAGTATCGTAAAACAATAGAAACTTGTGTAATAGGAAAATATCTGATTTGTTAAGTGTATTCATAATATTTTTAAGCATATATTAAAAAGTGCAAATGTGTAAAAGAATCAAACTACGTTCAGCTAGAATGAAGACGGTTTTATATTTGTTATTTTTTATTCATAATTTTGTATTAAAAATAAATTAATCCAATTTAATCATTTTCCGTAGCAAAAACTTAATAAACATTTACGTGAGCTTTAAACAGCGATTAATTTGTTTACGATTTTTAAAAATCGATTCGTACTAAATCGATTTTTTGGATTCGATTTTTCATGAAAATCGATTTTCTTGGTTCAGAATCGATTGGAGAATCGATTCTTTCCAAAGAATCGAAGATCCCTATTTCATGCCTTTGGCAAATACGTGTCGTAGGTGTAGTCCAAGTTCACGCACTCTGAAGAGTATTTACACAGTAATAACGACGCTAGAATGTATAAAAAAAAATGCGGGATATTCTCCCGAGTTTATACTCGTATATTTCTGCATATCTATACAATATGTGTATATATCGTATACGCGGGATATATACGTACTTATACGTGGTAAAATGAGAGAACCAGAGAGAGGGAGGCCTATTCAAAGCGGATGATTCAGTGGCCGCTGCCGCGCCGGATAAGATCTCGTGCCGCGCCGCCTCGTTCGTCTTCGCCCCGGTGCAAAGGCCCCACCAGAAACAGGCGAACGCCAACGAGGAACGAGCCGGACGCTTGCTCTCTTGACGCTCAAGAGTTTCGAATATTTAGAAAAAAAATACATATCGTCAATTATAAATCTGATGTTTAACTTTTTTAAATTCAAAAAATTCAAGTTAGAAACCAGCTTTACCGACCCAGCTGCCCATTTTCGTATTTCGTTACATCGGCAAATCAGTTGCAAAAAATATTTTTAATTTTCTCGAAAAATTCAGGAAAAAGTCGTATCTCGAATTTCATCTAAAAACAATTATTTCAAATTCCAACATCCGGTAATTGAAAAAAAAATCCACAAATTGTTTAAACTTCTAAAGTTATTAAAAATCTAAAACAGTTCCCGGAAAATCTATTCCACCAAACCAGTAACGTTAAAAAAAAAAACACTGCCGGAATCCCAAAGAAACGACTATTTATCGCATGACAAAAGGTCCTGCAGCGTCTCTCTGCTAAAAGATGAACTCCCGTTCGTTCCAGCGTTCGAATGAATTTTTTTTTCCACGATCTTGCGAGCGCGTGTGCGTACAATATTGTGCGGCGGAGAGGATCGAGGCTCCCGTTGAAGAAGAAACGAATAAAATAAACGTTGACCCGGAACGCATTTTTGGTAGCTACCTGCGCGAGCAGAGCGCAGCATCCGGTGAGCGGATTCGCGGGGCGGGGGGGGGGGGGGAGGGGCGCCGCCGCGTGCTCCACGCTGGCGTTTAGCTTTTGCGGCTCGGGGCCTGGATCGTTTCGGATCGGGAATGAAGTAGCTTGAACTCGCGCGCCGCTCGCCAAACCTGGAACTAGTTCGGGCTAACTTTTCAGATTTATGCGCGTTCATTATTATTTTCTCGCGCCCCCACTCTCGCACACAAACATACACACACACAAACGTACCTGCACACACATTTCTGACATTGATACGATAGCCGGGAATTTCACATGCAGAGACACACAAATCCATCCACACACTGGCACACACACACACACACACACACACACACACACACACACACACACACACACACCCACGCACACACGCGCACACACACACACTGGCACACGCACACACACACGCACACGCACGCACACACACACACACACACACACACACACACACACGTGTCAAGATAGACTTTTACGAACAGCACGAACGAGGAGAGAGAAAAAGGGGCACGAAGAGAATCGTGGCACTCTGAATAATGGGCCCCCCGAAGTCGTGTGTTTTTTTTCGCCAACCCCCCACTGCACGCTTCTCGTTTTATCGCGGCGTTAATTAACGACCTCGGAGAGTCGGCGTTGCACACACTCGCACGCGTGTACGTGTAGACACGCATACGCATTGCTATAAGCCTTTAGCGTACGCACGAAAATTTTTGAGCGATTCCCATTAATCGATATCGATCTTTGCTTCATAACTATATATGTACAGTCGAACCTCGCTAACTGAAACTTCTATAACTCGAAAACCTCCATAAGTGTTAGAATCAGTATGTTCCCTTGCAAAAACCTCTGTAATTTGAAAAAAAAAATACAGGGAAACACTCGAAGTTTTCCGAATGTAACAAGGACCATTATTTTGACTCTGTAACTCGAGTTTAAAGATACCCGACCTCTGTAAGTCAAAGGTCAACTCGAAGTTCCAATACACTGAACTCTGTAACTCGAAGCGCTTTATGCGATGGTCGCTTGTTTGGAGAATTTTTACAAAAATACGTTACATTTTGTATAATTTGTTTTCATGTATTTTGTACAACTTGTATGTAAGTAGGGTTACCATTTTGAAATTTGACGAGTCCAAGCCGGACTTTTGAAAAAAAGTCCGGATATTTTAGTCAAGTCAAGAAGTTGATTGATTGTTAAAGAAATTTTTTTTATTTTATATTTGAACTAGTAAAGTTGATGGATAAGAAAAGGTTATTAATTTATGTTTGAACTAGTCAAGTTGATTGATAAAAAAAATATTGTTATTTTATAGAAATTGGCTCCGCCCCTGAGATTCGAGTTAGCGAGGTTCGACTATATATGTATCCATATATGTGTATGTATGAGTAAAATATGCATATTATTCACGTTTGAAACTCCAGGGATCCCTAATGATCTCGTTTGCACTCGATATCGATCGGAAGCACGCTGAAAATAATTTGCTGCCTGGTATTTTCGATCAGCCCTACCTCCCTCCTCTAAATCAGTGTTTTATAAATATACAGATTTCATCTTGCATATAAATTCGTCAAGTAACACGTTGCAAGAGCGTTGCAAGAGCGCGGGAAAATCGAATATTCTTTTATTTTTCTTCCTCGAAGTCATTTGCAGCACTTTCGCGCAATATATTTAACGAAAATTATAGTCGAAATATATCGATCGGTTTGATATATAAAATGGTTATGATGATCGTGAATGAAATTCGTGATCGGGATACGGTAAAGAAATTTTCGATTTTTCCCTCCGAACGATAAGGCGGTATTTAAATATGATTAAACATGGCGGACACGTTCGCTCTTGGTGCGTTTATCGTGTTACTCGTTATGGGCGTTTCGGAGGTAAATTTTCGATCGCTCGTGTTTTCGTGATCTGCATTTTTTTTCGGTCCTCTGGCATGCGCCATTTTTGGCGCTGCAACGAATTATTCCGCAAACCGTTAGCGCGGAAAGAAATTCGCGAAGGTTGGAGAATAAGAGAGGAAGAGAGAGAGAAACGTAAAGTTTTGGGGTACAATTTCGTTGTAATGATAGTTTTTTTCGCGAGATGGGAAAGCCAACGAGCGAGATTCGTGTATCGTTTATAATAGCGTGATGGCGTCCTTCTCGCGGGTTTGACTCGAGGGAACCGGCTCTCCCCTCCACCGCGACGTGATCCGGTGATCCTGAGAGTCTGCGCGGGGCCCGGGCCCGAGCCCCGGGGGGGCCCGCGGCCCAATGCTAGGGCCTGCCCTTCGCGCGACCGTATATACGTATAAACCGAGGCTGGAAGCGAGAACGCGCAAGAAGACGACAGTGAAACTCGAGAGGGAAGAAAAGGCCCCGATATCGCTGTGGGATGGAGAGAGAAAGAGGGTGGGGCCCAGCGATCCCGGGGTCCTATCCGCACGGGAGACCATATATGGGAATCGCAAATTATCAAATCATCTAGCCAAGATACTTGTTAAACCCTACAAGTTAAGTCATTACCGTGGAATGCAGTCGTGCACGGTACCGCGACTCGTATAATGCATTATGCATACGCTATGAGAAACATGCGCCTCAACATCGGCAGCAACAATGTTGTATAATGAAAGATGAAAAAGTATGGATTAATGGCGCACACGACTAAAACGTGTGACAACATGCTTCTGGGATTGGAATGTCAGAGAATGGTAATTTCGTGGCAAAGGATCCGTGGTTTGTTGTGAAAAATATTCTACCTCACGGATCAATCATTACGGATCAATATTAGGGATGTTCGATTCTTTGGAAAGAATCGATTCTGAATCAAACCAAGAAAATCGATTTTCATGAAAAATCGAATCCAAAGAATCGATTTCGTAAGAATCAATTTTTAAAAGCCGTAAAAAAATTAATTGCTAATCAAAGCTTACGAAAATGTTTATTAAGTTTTTGCTACGGAAAATGATTAAATTGAATTAATTTATTTTTAATACAAAATTATGAATACAAAATAACAAATATAAAGCCTGCACTTTAACTAAAGATAGCTTGATTCTTTTATACATTTGCACTTTTTAATATATTCTTAAAAATATTATTAATACATTTAAAAAAATTAGACTTTTTTCTATTGCACAAGTTTCTATTGTTTTACGATATTTGGTATATTTTTACTTTCAATTATTCATTTCGTTGGATCATGTTTTCAATATTTTAACTTTTAATTTTTCTTTAACTCTTTTTTTCACGTTTTCACATTTTTTTATACTTTTTTTTCTTTTACCCTTGACGTTGATGTTTCATAGACTTTTGTCAATCTTTATTTAATCGCCAATCTTTAATAGATAATGAATTTATTAACAAATCAAATTTTCGATTTTTAAGGTCAAGAATCAATTCGCCTGAAGATCGAAAAGGAAAGAATCGATCTTTTAATAAATTGAATCGGAATCGAACGTCCCTTCGTTGTATTCATGTCAGTATTGGAGCAAAATGCTTTCCAGATCCTGATCGGTACGAAAAATAAAAATAAATTGATATTGGAATTTGCATCGTTGCAATGCAACGAAAATAAGTTCTTGATAAATTTATTTTTAATAATATTTACACTGTGTTTGCGCATTGAGCATCCCAAGACCTTACTAAAGACCCCAAAATATATTTCAACGATTTTTCACTTTGAAAACTTACTAGGAAGAACGAATTAAAAAATAAACGTTTGCAAACTTCAGCATCATGAAAAAAAACCATGAACAAAATGGCCCCATTGAGGCTCACTTCTTTTATTGCACTGAGAAAACAGTTTATTTATAATAAAGCAATGTATTTAGTTCGCACTTTTATTTAAATATTCCTTAACTGTTACAAAATTGTTAATCGTTAAAAAATATTCGTGTTCTCATGACAAAATTTTATTTGTGTCAAAATAATTTATTAACTATTAAAAAATATTTATTTCGCCATATATCCAACTGTACATTTGTTAACAGTTGACAAATCCTGATGCTACATAGAGATATATTGTTTTCTCAGAGTGATTTAGAGAATGATGATGGATTTTTTGTAATATCTCAAGAATCGTTGTCGCTAGAAAACTTCGATTATCGCAAAAAATCATCGAGGGATTTTCAAATTAACTGAGCGTTACGAAAAACGCACGTATTCTTGAAAAATGTTAACTTTTAGCAGTGAAAGCACTCGAAAATCTTCAAAATTGTGTTCGTAATTGAATCATCTTCACGTAGAAAATGATTCATTTTCAACAATATATTCACACGGCAATTTTTCCAGAGTTAAGAAAACGAAATCCTTCTAAAATACAAAAGTATCCAAACCTAAAAATAAACTAAACCCATTCTTTCCAAATGAAAGTAACCGCGATCCTTATTATGCAGAATTATTATTATCATTATCATTTTCATTGTTGTTGTTGTTACCAACGGTTGAAAACTAATGCCGTTGAGAATATCGGTTTCAATGACGAATAATATATTCAGTACTTCGGAGAGAGTTGTCACGCCCCAATGTACAATTATAGGCATTCAAGAAGCTTCGAAGAAAAAGGACCTTGTTTCGAAATCCACGAAAATAACATTTTCTCGTACAATACAGACAATACAATGTACGGTAGAATGAACAGTGGAACAAAAAAAGTTTCATCCAGGTGCATATGGGGAGATGTACCACGCAGTATCAGCTACTCTTATTCGTCTTTGAGCAAGTTAGTTGGGTCTTGTTGTGCCCGCTTGTGGGTCCAGTCTTTTGTGCCCCGTTGGGCGCATGTATGTGTGTGTGTATGTGCGATACAAGGACCTCGTGTTCCCTTCACCCTCTCTGTTCCGTCTCTCTCTCTCTCTCTCTCTCTCTCTCTCTCTCTCTCTCTCTCTCTCTCTCTCTCTCTCTCTCTCTCTCTCTCTCTCTCTCTCTCTCTCTCTCTCTCTCTCTCTCTCTCTCTCTCTCTCTCTCTCTCTCTCTCTCTCTCTCCCCTCTCTCTCTCTCTCTCTCTCTCTCTCTCTCTCTCTCTCTCTCTCTCTCTCTCTCGGCCAAGTTTTCTCCACCGGCAGAGCACCGCGTAGCTGGAAATAAGGCGACAATAAAGCATATGTAAAATATATTCTGGAATTCCTTTTAGGACGCAGATATATGGCTGTTTGGGCCAGTGGTCGCTTCTTGCCCGGCCAGGGACCGAGTCCATTCCGTGACCGGGACAACATATATAAACGCGATTTCTCGTGCCCCTTTTTGCATGCATATATATATGTTGGTCACTAACGAACGAAAGGGCGCGATCCGCATTAATTTCCATTGTTGAATAACGTGGTAATACGCCATTTTGTTTGCCAGCAGTTGATCCAACATGTTTCCGCTCGTTTGTGTTTCGCCTATATGGAGGATGTTTTGCGAATGTTCGCACATTCGTACGTCTGTATCCCTGTATATGTGAGCATGTATCTGTGATGTGGTTATAGGAATGGAGTAAGTAAGACGAATGATCGCTTTCGTTTAAAGGGACATCGTGGTATTCACCTGCGTCAGCGTGTCCTTTCCCAACTCCCCCTGCACTGTAAAAAATATTGTTAAATTTAATATACAAAAGTATATGAAATTTCAATAATAAGTATGCGAAATCGAAATTAATAAACATGGTATTAGAGAATTAACAATTTCATCTTGAATTTAATATTTGTATATTAAAATTAAAAGAGTGAACATTGAAAATTAATATCCCCGTATATGAAAATCGTTTTTGTATACTTTTTCGCAATTTTAAGATACATTATTGAAAATTAATACACTTATTTCTTAAAATTCCAATCACCATTGAAAAAAAATGTCTTCAAATATAATGTTTAAAAAAAATACTTATGAGAGGATCGGTTTTTTTCAAACAGTTTTAAGGGTTTACATAACTAATGAAGGGTCAGGGCCTCTAAAATTAAGTTACGAGGGATCACGTAACTTATGAGGGGTCAGGAATGCTGGAATTAAGTTTTGCGCGGCTTTACGTAACCTACGAGGGATCAAGGGTCGCGAAATTAAGTTACGAGAGGTAACTTAAGTTACCAGGGGTCACTTAAGTTACGAGGGGTCAGGTATTCAGGAATAAAGTTTTGAGAGTTTACGTCATTCATACATCCCACAAGTAGCGGGAGTTCATAAGTAGTCGGTAGCGTAATAGGTAGCGTGTTAGGTGGTTAGGTACACTAGGTAGAATAGTAGGTAGGGCCGAGGGTTCGAATATCGGTCGGAGAGAGAAATTAGATCGGACAATTCGCGCAGATTTTTTAAAATATGTATCTCGTTTTAGGGCCGGTAAACTATGCATATTAAATTATTTTGCAAGTGCTATATATTTTTTATAACACGTTTAACAACAATTAATTTCAGTTACGGTAACGTAATTTTCATAACATGAATATAAAAATTCAAACATGTAATGTAAAATTAATATACAAAAGAATATTGATTTTCATATCTTTTTTCATGATTCTGCTTTAAAAATCATACTATACAATGGAATTTTAATGTACGAGCGTATATTAAAATTAAAAGAAGCTATTTCCTTTTTCATATACTTGACTTGGAACATTACTGTACACATGTACATGAAAATTAATATACTGTACATGCATAAAAACTTCATATTTTTTTGATTAAATTTAATTTAAAAAAAAATTTTCAGTGTGCATCTCAGCTCCGTTTCCTCCCCTTTTCTGCCTCCTCTTCGCCCTTCCCCGTTTCATTTTCTCATTCGTTACATCTTCCTTTCCATCGTTCTCGCTGTCGCATCCTCCGATAGAACTTCTTCTTTCCTCCCCTATGAGCGTCTCCGGTGGGACTCGCTCGTGCCGTGCATCACAAATTTTCGCGAGAAAAATCGTGGTAAACGCGAGCTAAAACTTTCGCGAGGAAGAAGCGGAGGACGAGAGACGCGAGGGAGAGAAAAGAAGAAGGTGTATGAGAAGAGGGAACGGATGAGAAGTCGGAGGGAGGTCCGCGCAGGTCCGAGAGAGGAATGAATGAGAAAAAATAAAAAGGTTTTGAGACGGAGGTGGAGTAGATATATACATGGTAAACGAAGGTAAGAGAAAGAGAGAGAGAGAGAGATTTGGAGAAGCAAGAGGTGTCGCCTTACAACCGGCTCGCTTCGCTTTTACCACTATAAGAGAGAGAGAGAGAGAGAGAGAAGAGAGTCGAGAAGAGAAGAGCCTCCTTTGCATGCCATCTTCTCCACCATCTCGTTGTCGGGATGCTCGTTTTGCTCCGTTCCACCGTGTCTCTTCTCGTCCACCTTATTCTTCGTCGTTCTCTTGCTCCTCTTCTTACGAGACGATATTCACCTCTTTGCACCTTTAGACACCTCAAGAAGAACTGGATATTTCACCGTCTTTCAAGTCTCTTTCTCTCTCTCTCTCTCCCTCTCACACACAACATCTTTGCGTAATTATTGCGCTATCGCAATTATTACGCTTGAATTATTGGCACGTGAATAACAGGAATCTTCCTACAACTTTTATTTCTCATTTATCGTCACATTATATGTATACACGCGATTTAGCGAGTGTTAAGAATTATTTTTTTTTTCTGAAAAAGTGTATTCTCGACGATTGACTTATTCATAATAATATTACAGATAAGTATGAATCTATGCATTTTCCAAATCCTTGATAATATACCCCCAGAATATGCCTCGGGAAACAACAAAAAAATCATCAGTATTTAGCCAAAAATTAATTTTTTGAAATTACTCAAATTGTGAAAAAAAATTGATGACATTTTTTTCTCGTATCAATTAGTGCATCATTTTTCAAATCGTGAGTGCATTTTCCGAACCCTTGATCATGGACTACCAGGAGATGCCGTAGAAAATAAAAAAATTCTCAGTATTCGAAAAAAAAAAATATACATTTTCAAAAATTACGTAAATTGTGCAAAAAATTGATGGGACTTTTTCGGATCAATCGGTGCATTATTTTTCACGATGCAATCAAAAATATATTCCTACGGATCTTGTTCTTCGTTTCATCGCACAATTTCAATCCTGAAGTCTTGACAGAATTGCTTCGCCCTTCGAGTGTCCCGACGTCCCGACGAGTGTCGTGCCGCGTGAAGAAGATTCTCTCATTCTCAATTTTCAACGATCGTCGCGCATTTTTTTTCTTTGATCTCCGTTCGCCACATATGCTTCGTCTCGTATTTTTGGTTTTGAATTATCGCAAGCGTGCGTTTTCCAGTCGAGGAGCGAGCGAGAGTGAGATAAAAAAAGAAACTGTTTGAGAGGTGTCGGGGTAACTGTCCCTCGACTTGTATCTGCTGAACCAGACGCCGCTCGAAGTGTTCTTCTGTTTTCACTCCCTCTCTCCGCATATTCGTGAGCGATAAGGTCCTCGCGGAAGTAACTTTTCACTGACGCTCAGAATGTGCGCTTCGTGGCGCTTGCCGAGAGCACGGAGGAGGAGGAGAGAGGAGAGAGAGGGGTTCGAGAGAGGAAGAGACGCATGGAGCCCGCTGGGAAATTTCGGTTTTCTTGCATACAACGGATATCCAGCATCTCTCCCGTGCGGCAACATCGACGAGATAGATAGCCCAGTGGGCACTGCGGCTCATATACATACGACGCCTCCGTCTCGCTGTATTGAACAATAGTATATTACGATACTAGTGCGATGAAACTTTTTCTGACGAGTGTGAGTTTGCAGGATGAGCCGAAGGCGAATGTTGCAATCACACGAGTTGAGAAAAAGTTTCTCGCACGAGTATCGTACGAAATTTTATTGTACGAGTGCGCAAAGTGGCACTTTGCGCACGGAGTGCAATAAAGTAACTTCTTCGCTGCCCTCAAAACACGAAGCACGAAGATTAACGATCCATCCGTTTATTTAAATTCTGATGAAAATAAAACCGTGTTTTTTTATGCAACAAAGAAAGTATCCTTTAACACTCCGTCTGTACACTTAAATTTTGGGACACCGTCTGTACTCTGATCAATCATTTAATTGGATCATGGAAGAAAATGTTATAAAAGTAATTCAGAATTTTTTAAAGACTTTTTTTACGTCTTTTTCTAAGAGAAAACATTAGCTGGACTTTTATGACCCAGTGTACAAACGGTGTCCCAAAATTTGAGTGTACAGCCGGAGGGTTAAAACGAAGGAATCCTCAATTTTTTTTTCTAAAGAGCTCATTTTAGCTTGAAAACATCGTCGTGGATGAATCTTGTAAGCCCAGTTTGGTAAATTTTGTACAAGGATCGTCGTCAGATCGAAGGGGAGCAAGCTTTACCACGGCAAGATGAAAGTACGTATATATATATGAGGTATTCCCGCTCAACGGGACCCCCTTTTAGGCCGACCTCATTCGATTTTCTTGAAACTCGAGTATGTTTTAGTGTTGCCTGAAAGTATATTGTACACTAATTTTCAGATCTCTAACTATAATACTCTTTGGATTACACCAAATGTAATATTTCGAATTTTTTGCGTATTCTGCGCTTTGGAGCTTTGGCACGGCGCGAAATAAAATCGAGAAAATTCTTTGACAATGGCTTTCGATCGAAAATTTCCTGCGCTTTCCGAAAAAATCCGAAAAAAAACGATTTCATTTGAATTTTGGCCAAAAACCGATAAAATTGATTTATAAAAAAAGAGCATAATTTAATTCAGCGGGACAATTTTTTTAAAGTTTTGTATACTTATATCTGAGAAGTCACGATATAAATTTCAAGTTAGAACTCGCATCCGTTTACTAATGTCAAGTCTTTTAGTAAGATAAAAATTCTTAAATATTGTGTTTTTCGTATTCAACATTTCTCTGATATATTATATAGTTTTTTTTAACGAATTTCGAATTTTATAAATTGATTAAATTCAAAATTTCATAAATTTGATTTAATAAATTCAATTTAATTAATTCAATAAATTTACTAAATTAAAAATTCGTTAAAAAAAAATGCTTTATAATACATCAGGGAACTGTTGAATACGAAAAACACGACATTTAAGAATTTTCATTCTACTAAAAGACTTGACATTAGTAAACGGATGTGAGTTCCAACTTGAAATTTATATCGTGACTTCTCAGATATATACAAAACATGAAAAAAGTTGTTCCGCCGAATTAAATTATGTTCTTTTTTTGTAAACCAATTTTTTCGCTTTTTGGCCGGAATTTGAATGAATTTGTTTTTTTTTCGGAATCGCAGGAAATTTGTCATCAAAAGCTATAGTCAAAGAATTTTTTCGATTTTATTTTGCGCCGTGCCAAAGCTCCGAAGCGCTGAATACGCAAAAAGTTTAAAATATAACTTTTGGTGTATTCCAAAGAGATCTGAAAATTGGTGTACAATATACTTTCAGGCAACACTAAAACATACTCGAGTTTCAAGAAAATCGAAAGCGGTTGGCCTAAAAGGGGGTCGCGGTGAGCGGGAATACCCCATATATAAAGACAGCGCGCGGTGGCAAAAAGAGGACCCAGTTATACGTAAAACCGATATCTTATTCAGGAACGTTCCATTCGTGCTGCTTGCAGACTCTTTCTCTCTCTCTCTCTCTCTCTCTCTCTCTCTCTCTCTCTCTCTCTCGCTGTCTCTCTCTCCCTCACTTTGAGCTCCGAGCACACGGAGCCATTCTCAAAGTCGCTCTCATTCTCTCCCTCCGGTGGCTTCAGCGTTGCTCCTCACAGAGCTCGATCGAGTCGCGAGCGCAAAATTCTCGCTCGTGTCGCGTAACTTTGGCTCTCTCGCAACCGTAAATGCCGGATTCTGCTTCTGTATACGCGCGAGAATCTCGTTTATAAAAGAGCGCATAACGGTGCGCTCTTAACGAGCGTTCGAGGCGCGAAGCATCCGCCAAATAAACGTACTTATAAAACGCGCGGCACGCTGTAATAATTTTACCGACGCGACGATTTTCACACCGTATTCGAACGAGCCAACAAAGTGCTCACAATTTACGCACTCCCCTGTATCGTACGCGCCATATTTACCGGTATCCACGCATTCGAGACCCGGGCGCGGACAAGCTCATTTAATTTTCAAGATTTCTTTGTCCCATCTTGCAATAATACTATATAATGTATATAATATATATACGATACCATAAATTCCTCGTTGTATCCAAAACGATTGCCGCACGTCTCGGACAGAATGTGCGAGGACTGCGAGGGGAAGAAAGAAATCGAGAAATTTCTGCAGCACACCCTCCGCCGCTTTCTGTCGCGAAAGCACACTTAGAGGCTCTCCCGTTACGCTCTTCGTCGAGTGAACACAAATTGGATGCCAGGCCTGTTGTAATTGTGATAATTTCGGATTTCTCGCTCCCTATCCCCATCTTGGGAATCCTTTCTCCACCAGTGCCGGTGCACCCTTATTGCTCGAGGGAGAGACCAAACTCCGCGTTGGCGTGTCATAAGTTTCCGGGTCGCGAGATAAAGATAAAGACAGAGAGACAAAGAGGGTGAGAGAGGGAAAGAAAGTACAGAGCCCTTAACATTTTCCGCACGGGGTGCGCCGCTAGGGTCTGCACTCCTTTCTGTAACTCGCTCTCTCACTCTCCGTTGGTTCCCTCCAGGGATAAGACCGGGAACGTCGTTTCTACATACCTAGAATGAGGCATATACGGTACATTGTCTTTCGTATACTCCGTCTCTTCTAGCATGTACACCCCTGTACGAGATACACTCCCGAACAGCGCCCATAGTGTTTATATACGTATATATATATGTATAGATATATTTATACACGTGTAGGGGAGCCAAAGGAGCGAGAGCAGCAACGACAAACCTTCCTTCGTGAGCCGGAGACATTCGGTATGAGAAACGCGTAGCTACGCAGCAAGATCGTAGCTCAACTTGGGGTATATGTGTAAGCCTTCCTCCAGGCTCCAGAAGCACACACGCACACACGAACTTACACCACTACCGAGGCTTTTGCCAAGAGGCAGAGAGAGGTAATCCTCTCGGGGGCGTGAGTTACTGCCTCGCGTCCCTTGCGCCGCTTCTCTCCCTCTCAACCCTCGTTCTCCCTTTCTTTTTCCACGGTATTAGTCGTCCGTGCTCCTCTATTTTCCATCTTCGTCCTGTCCTCTTCATCCCTCCACCCTCAGCAATCTCCTCGCCCAGAGCTTCGCTCGGACTCTCTCTCTCTTTCTCTCTCCGTACCTGTCTCCCCCGCTCCACATTCGTCTCTTTTCTCTCCATCTTTCTTTCCCATCCTTTTTCCTTTCGTTTTCCTACTCCCCGTTTCTGTAGCTCCTTCACCCCCTCGAAGCCTGAAGAGAGAATCTCTCAACCCTCATCCCCGCCTGCGGCAGTGTCGTTCCACGTCTTTTTCCTTCTCGAATACGCGCGAAAATTCATTCGCTCCCGCTCCTTTGCCCTGGAGGTGCTCTCTCATCCCTCTCGCACCTTCTCAGACTTTTGTTCCTCGTACTCGCTCTCTGTTTCTCTCTCTCAGGGGGTTGGTAGGTGGTCGCTAGCTCACTCCAAAGTTCCGGGGACGAGTGCCCGAGGCGTAGGCGGAGAAAAACGAAGAGGAAGGAGAGGTTGGGGGTGGAGGTCTTCTAGGGGTGAGAGAAAAGAAGGAAGAGAGAGAGAGAGGTTGAAGAATCTCGGTAGTGCGAGTTTGTGTTCGTAAGGGCGTAAACAGCTAAAAGAAGATACACACCGGCCGTTGCGCAGCACAGCTGGAGCGCATTAGTCAACTCTAATTAATAAGTTATGTAGATGTAAGTTGTATGTATAATAACGTAGTGTATGGTGGAACAAGGCCAGGGAAAGCATGTTCTCTCTCCGAGAGTTAACGAGAAAACCGGCGGCGGACCGAAGCTTTAAAGCTTCTTAGATCCCAACTGAACGTGTGTTGCACACCTTTTGCGAAGGGGCTGCGCAAGCAAAACGAGAGAGAGTGAGAGTGTCGGAGGGAGAAAGAGAAGTGGAAGCAGGAAACCCAAGCAAGGAACAGTCCTGCCGTTTGCCCAGCTCCATGACGTAATGCCCGTCTCCCATAAATATGCTCGCGGGATGGTCTAACACCCCCGGATTCTCGGGTTCCGCGTGCTCACTAACGTACGAAATATAAGGGTAACGAGGGCCAGCTGTAAGAACACCCTCAGCGCTCTCTTGCAGTCTCCCTCTATTCGCCTCTCTGGCTACCATCTTGCTTTCCTCTCGTATAGTACAATATTATAGGCGAGGGTGCGCGTACACAGCCAGCAGACTTTGTGGCTTTCGTTTCATCGATATTTAAAAGACTTTCCCCCTCAAGCCCACTTAAAAATCCCTACCTCGGTCTTCACACCCCACGCGAGATCTCGAGAGCTCGCGCGGGGTGTAAACATGATTGAGGGATTATACGCGACACCTTTTTGTACAAAGTGTAAAGTTACAATTGCTCTTGATGATGAGGAGGAGGAATAAAATGAACGAGGGTAGTTTGAAAATGGCTGCGTTGGCTCATGCATAAACGTTATGAGAAAGGAAATTTATTCCAATATTCGGATACGGTTTTTATTTTTAGCCGCAGTTACATGATTCGTGAATATATTGATTCGATTCCCTCTCCCGGTATCCCTTATTCCACCATCCCCCTGATTTCACCAGATCCGAACGGGGAAAGCCAATCTTGGGTTCCATAACAAATTGGTATCGCAAGAAACTTACGCCTGGAAGGATCCCGCAATTCGGCAAAACGAAACTCTGCAGAATCCTTCTCCGCCTAAAATCTATAATGGCGTATCTGACTCTGTATAAGAATAGTGTTTCCGCAACTCCGACTCAAGACCATCGATCTAGCGCGCCCGTAATCCAGACTTTAAGGGAAGAATGACGCATCGTCTCAGCTTGATCCACATTGTAAGCTAATCTTGCGAACAAAAACAGTGAAGCGTGTACGCGAAACAATACGCACGGGGGAACGAAAATGCAAGGGTCGTTTGTCTCTTGAGAACCTTCGGTTGTAACTTAGGACCTTCGCTTCTCTCGATCGAAATTGTCGAGACAGCACAGCGTTTAGCGAAGCTTTCTCAAAGTTCCGCGGGGTTAACACACCGTACAGGCAAAATATTTCGTCGTCTTCGTGCCAGCCGCAAAACTCCCCCGGGAGGCTCGACCATGGCCAATTCACTTACTTTAATTTGATTGGTCTTCGCGTACGATCGGGTTTCCGGGCTCTGAACGCGGGTATTCCAATAAATACACGAAGGGGATGATTTGGATGTCCAAAGCTTGGCTTCGCGTGTTTTGCGAATGAGCCTTATAAGCCTGCAGATATAAAATTTAGTTTGTATGTCGAATTATCCTTCAGCAAAACGCGTTCTTCTCGAAACTACGTTTTTCAATCTGGTTGAAATAATTAGAAAACATTTCATCCGATTTGCATGCACCAAGTCTTAAAATGTTCGAAAATCCAGTCTCTATGACACCTCCTAGGGATTTTTTTTATAAAGGGCCCCCTACGTGATGCTATAAACCTATATGTCTAGTTTATGAATATATATATTTTTTGTATTTTTCAAATGAACCGTATGGCTTAATTGCTGTCAACCACCAATCAGCAACTTCGTTACTCATCATCTCGATAGCATTGGCGCAATAAAATCTATCAGACCACCTTATCATCAGAGTTTTGGCAACTGTTGGCTGGCTGGTGAATCCAGAAGATTCGTCGACGTGTCCTCCGCTTATAAGTTCACTCCGTAGGGTTGGGCTTTAAGGAGATATATACGAGCCCAGTGGGAAGAATAATTTAACGTTGTAATGTACAACTCGAGAGGATAATTTCTTGAAAGGAATTCGTTGTCGAGGCGAGAGGGTTGCCCCACAGTCTTGGGTGGAAGAAAAATGCAAAGTATGCCTGAAGAAATGCACGAGTAACGGGCAGGGAGAAGGTTGGAGGAGGGTTGAGAAAATATTTCGGTCTTTCGGTACTGGTCGCCCCGCTTCTTCCCGGCTGGAAGGAAATGTGTGCCTACGGTTTCTCGCACCCTTCTTAAAACCCTCTTTTTAACATTCCCGATATCTCTTTCTCCCTCTGGCCTTCACCGACCCTTCCTCACATTCGCGTTTATACTCCTCTTCGCAACGATCCTGGGTGAACGAAGTACGTATGTATATACATCCCTTCAGCCTCTTTCTGTGTGGCTGGAAGCGAGGACTGCCGGTAGGTACCACCCACCCGGATGAAACACGTTCCACGAGTTTAACATTAAATTTATCCACCCCTTGGTTAAACAGCCCACGCACGCCTTCTTCCGCGTTTTCTCCCTCTTATATTCCTACCCGCAAGAACGCCGGTAAAACTCGAAACTTCTATCGACTGACATCGGTATATAGCGCAGAAACTGGCAGATATTTGTGTGTGTGTGTGTACATAGCGTGGTAGGATGGATGCGACCGGATGGCAATGTTGGATGTGCTACGCGTGACATTTCCCCGAGGGGTTGCGCGCACCGGTATAAGAAAGATGTTCTGAATAATGCAACGAGAAGCAACGTAGGAGTAATGATTCAGAACGTAGAATGCAATCATCATTTGCGGTTGCTAAGGGTTGTTGACAAAATCATGATGTCGGTCATAACATACGAAACCTTTACTGTATGAGGACTGAAGACAAAATGAAGAAACTATTAATGTTCCTTAAAACATTAAGAGTAGCATCAAGTCCTCAGGAAGACTCTTCAAAGATATCAACCAAGTAGGTCATTCCATCTCAAATCAACCAATAGTTGAAATCGACCCCTCTCAATTTCTATGAAATTTGGTTAGAAGTTTTCTTTCATCATGAAACGCAATTCCACCAAAGGAAAAAAAATTGAAAGGGATCGATTCCAGATATTGGTCGAATTGACATGGAATGACCCAAGTGCAATTTGCCGCCAATACGAAATGAAAACGCGTTTTGTATAAAACATATGATTACCAAAAGCCACGAACATGAAAGTTGGAGAAAAGTTTGTGACTTCTTCGTGCGTAGCTCGAGGCAATCAAAGTTGATCGAGTCTGGAGCGAGAAGACAGGTCGAGAATGATAATAAAAGAACAGTGAAGCGGCAGAAGAGAGGAAGAGAAAAAAGAAGAGAGTCGATCAGGTAAAGACGAGGACGTTGGAAGAGGGGCAAAAAGGCCAAGGGAGAGTTTTTTCGACCCCGTCGCATTTTCTACTTTGCCGAGACGTATGGGGCCAGCTTAATTGGGGGAAAGCCCCTCCTCTTTTATTTATAAGTTCGGGAGTCTATATCGCGCGCGCGAGAGACGTGCGCGCACCCCACTCAACCCAACTGGAAATAAATGGAAGGGTGGTTTTCCTTCTTTTTGCTTGAGATTCCTGCGAAAGCCGAGGACACGAAGCGAGTCTCCCTCCTGCGTCGTAGGCAGAGACTTTACTCTGCCACAAAACGGTAGCGGCATCGATGGTGTAGAGCCTTATTCGACTCACTCAGGGGCGCCGCCACCGACTCCACCAGGAGTGACAAATAACCCTTATAAACGCCGCGCCATAACTCGGAGGACCTCGTCCTTCCCCCACCGACCCCCCTCCTCTTGGTCGTGCGCGCGGCTCGGGCATGACAACCTGGAATGAGAATGATGGGGTGGCGGACCACTGGCTCGGAGAATCGTTGTACAGCGATGGTATTTTCTATGAGGGTGTGTCGGGATACATGTACACACGAGGAATAGCTGATGGAGAATGGCGGAGGCGTGGGTTGGCCGGTCGGGCGCCGAGCCACTTGATTACGTCGCGATAATAAACATGACGACCGATATGAACTCTCTCGCTCTCTCCTAAAATCCCAGCGTCGTTCCACACAACATTGTGTTCGTTATGCCACCCCCTACCCCTTCGGCTTCCAGAACTTTGGGTGCGTATACTCTGTACCAATAACGGATCGCTACCCGCAGATACGATTGTAAATATGACGCGTTTATTGGTATGATTCGTATTCGAGACTATTGGTATAAGAGTAAAGAGAGGGATGCTGTTCATGTGTGTGTGTGTTTGGGCGCATCTATGAATTTTCCATCCCTTCGTCTGT
This sequence comes from Alloplasta piceator, assembly GCA_946863875.1. NCBI lineage: Eukaryota > Metazoa > Arthropoda > Insecta > Hymenoptera > Ichneumonidae > Alloplasta > Alloplasta piceator. The sequence continues at coordinate 15,912,133 of OX333077.1, read as the reverse complement.
GCATGATGGAAAATCACGCTGCGTTACCACACGCGTGTTGGCATGATTGGTGGACATATCGCGGGGAATCGCAATCGAGAATCATCGGACTGGTCACGTTTGCGTTCTTTGGATACTTTATCACCTTGGACACCTCTCTCTATTTCATCCCCGCACCACTGTCAATTCGTTCTATGATTTTTCGCTGTAATTTTACGAGCTCAGCCGCCCGCGGTGCGATATGGTTTATTATTGTGGTACAGAATGACGAGCTTAATCTCGTTAATAATCGCGCGGTAGTTCGCATTTTTTTTTCTAGCTTTTTCATCTCACTCCCCGTCGAACGATGCACGGAAAAAAATGGTTGGTTGGGACAACCAACTGATTATTAGTTGGGTACATGTTTTTTACCGTACACTGAGAGAAAAAATTACTAGAACCAATGAAATAAAGTTTTGAAGGCGAAAAATCATTTTTTTCATTATTTGCCGAAACATATTAGATTGGTTCCCTTATATATATACTTGGTTCATTTTTTTCAGTCAATTCCATAAATTTCTGTTTCAATAAACGAATTTACTTGAATCTAACAATATGTTATCAATTATATGTAATATGTTGTTTGAATCAAGAACACATTTTATCATTCAAAACATGCGTGTCTTTTAATACAGGAAGCACTGAAAAAAAAAATTTGTTGAATCAACAAATTAATTAGTTCAATCAACAGGAAAAATTATTGATTCAATCAAATGCGTGTTTATTAATTGTTGCTAAACATTTTATAAAAAATATATAGCCCGTGCCAAATAATTAAATATGCATAGTTTAGTTCCCCCAAAAAGAGATAAATAGAAAAAAAAGACAAATCTGCGCCAATTCTTCGATCTAATTTCTCTGTCCGACCGAGATTCGAACCCTCGACCCTACCTACCATCATACCTATCCTACCTAACTACACGCTACCTATTACGCTATCGACTACTACTATGCACTTGAAAAAAGTTAAGAGTTATGAAGATTCGAATATAAGAAAACATTTAAAAAACCAGTTTTTTTCATTTTTAACAACTTATGTGTACTATTAAAGTATACTATAGAAATGATAGTTCTTTGCTTGAAGGATATAAAAATTTAATCATTCCAAACAAATATTCTATTGAAATAAAATAATGTGTTATTTATTTTACTACAGCTTCTTTTAAAATAATCACAATCAATTTTATATCAAATAAATATTGAAAATACTACAGAAATATTTTTAGAAGTAAAATAATGATGAATTTATTGCAAAGAAATAATCTTGTTCGAAACAAATAATGTCGTATTGAAGTCATTTTTTAGATCCAAATACTCTGATGTTTATGATGCCATAAATAATTTTCTTAAAAAAAAAAAATTTCGTATTGAAGTCGTTTTTTAGATTCAAATAATCTAATGTTTATGATGCGATAAATGTAATTAATCTAATGGATACAAATTCAATCAAATCTATTTAAATACAAATATTTTTTGAAGTAAAATAATAATGACTTTATTGCAAGAAAGTAATTTGCTCGAAAAAAATAATATCGTATTGAATTCGTTTTTTAGATCCAAATAATCTCGGTTCAACAAATAAATAATCGAATTAATACTTTCATTTAATAAATAAATTCATGTTCTCAGATTCAATAATTTGTTCTCTCAGTGTAACCATCTGTTTCGTTACAATAACCACCTAGCATCAGTTTCATCTACTATTCATAGTTAGTTGACGCAACTAGTCAACGCAACTGACTCAATTAGTGAGTCTGACTAATAAAATAATATTCAGGAGGGTAAAGGACGAACAACGATATTTATAGGCACAATCAACTTTTCGTCTGGCGCTCAGCTAAGATATTTGATTCTGTCAACTATCCTTCTTGTCACCACAGCTAAGTCGTTATCTGTGATGGTCGCACGTTCTTCCGGAGCTACGAGCTTGATTTTGATTATCGACAAAAACGTGCTTGCGGATGAATAAAATTTGTACGAATGTCTCGCGATATTGTCGAAGGGAATTTGGGGTTGAGAAAAAAGCCGTGACTAGAAAAAGGTTGGCTCTGAGTGGCACACGAGCTTTTCTCGAGAAAAGTAAAAGGCAACACACACAGAGATGCTGCGAGTGAAAGGGAAAGAGAACTCCGGTGGAAAATCCGAGTGGAGGACGCGGACGGGGTGAGTTTTGGGGGTTGAGATCGCAACGGCAGAGGCGAAACGGGGGTTTTACGAGGCAGTAACGGCCGATAAGGTGAGCGCGCGCCCCGACGGGGCTTATTCCGCTACAGCACCCAAGTGGCTGTTCAGCAGTACCACATTGGCAATACAGCCACTCTCCTGTTACTTTTCCCTCTTTCTCTTCATCGCTACTTTTCTCTACCCCGTTCTCTCTTCATCTCATAATATATAGGTATACGCAGAGACTTTATTCCCCACTTTATACCGCTCAAACGTCTGTACTCTTTTACCGAGATTACACGCTAACTCGTTGCTGCACAAGCTCTCGCACGTCTCATAGTCGGCATCCACCACTAGCTGAAAATGCCCATCATTCAACTCGTAAGATTCGCTCGATATAGCTAATAGTCTACTTTAGGAGACCACAAAGAAGCAAATTTTTAAGATTTTTTTTCTCAGCTTCTTTGTCGGATATGGCTATAAAACTGTTATTACAACATTGTTTCATCCTTCGAAAATACAAGAAAAAAATTATTTTTCATTTTGATTCTTTCGATAATTAACAGCGGGCACCAAAGTCGAAAATGTCCCATGGCCGATAATCTCGGGATTGGCAAGTCTGAAAAAAAATAAATAAAAGAGCATTTTAAAGAGGAAGGTTTCTTACACAACAATTTACCATTGTAAATTAAAAATATACTAAAAAAACAAAAATGGCAAATGTTTGAAATTTCCTTTTCGGATCGCCTTCACAGAAATAATTTATTCTGCGATAAATCGATGATTATAATTCGAAAAACTAAAAGTTGCATGCTTATTGGGTTTATTCTTTAAAATAATGATACTTTTCGAAATAGGCATTTTTTTATGAATCGCAAGTGTGAATCTTTCTCTTTGAAATGCTGCAAGAGAAATTTCTTGTTATTGAAAATTAGGAAAGTTGCCAGTTTTCAATGAAAAGCATATATTTTTGAGATTTTTTTGCGAATAAACACTATTTATTACAAAAAAACTTTAAAATATTTATATTTCTTTCACAATTATTTTATGCCTAACCATTCAACAAAAATGTTTGCTGGCGTAAGATTAATTACAACTATTACGAAAAATTTGGATAAAGGATTTGTTTAAAAAGACTATCAAGATTTTTTTTAATTTAGGCATCGTATATCGATTTTTTACGATTATCTACACTCACCTCGAAGAATAATGATTTCATTTAAATAATTTTTTGAATAAACACACTATAGAAATTTCATTACAATTATCCGAAATCATATCGATGGATCGAGATAATTATATTCCAATAACGTTCATTCACTGCTTATCTCCCGGTAAATTTTTGCCAGTGCCGAATTATTATAGCGTCATTTTTTTTCTCTCGCAAATCCAAAATGATTCATGCGTCTGCAACGTGCTGCGATCGCACGTGTTTTTTTTTTCGGGTTTCTCAAATGGAGGAGACACAGATGCCCCGAGGAGAGCCATCAGCCATTTTCCTTTGGGGGCCTCCAGGGCCCCGGAATTCGAAGGCCAATTAATTCGGAAAGTTGTCGCAGGGCCGCCCCGAGAGATAGAGGGAGAAAGAGAGCGAGAGAGAGAGAGAGAGCGAACGGAGAGAGACGATTATAACGATGCTGAGGACGGTGCGTTTTTTTTCTCTCGGCCACTGGCCGACGGAGGAGATCGTCCATACCGGGCAAACCAACTCACGTGCCACGGGGGGGATCTGTGCGTTAAACCCCGTTTTCGCCTCCGACACTCCGCCTTTTATTCCCATGTGTTCCCGCGCGCGCGCGCGCGTGTGTGTGTGTGTGTGTGTCCAATGTACCACTCTTGTCTCATATACTATACAGTACCATGGTGCACATGAGAATAAAAAATTTATTCACGGCATATAAAACCGTGAGACTCTTCGATCTCATGATTTACAATTTTGCAAAAAAAAAAAAAAACACTAAAGAAGGTTGAATTCGGTGTATTTCATCAGTATCATCATAAGAAAGCCATTTTTAGGATTTCCTTTAGAAAAAATTAAAGGATGGATATATTTGAAACTTATCGGGTGGTTTTTCAAATGTTTGAGAGTCAAAAAAAAAATTTATCAGGGATAATATAAAGGATGTAAAATATAACACAGAATAGGTGGCCCTACTTTATAGAGCAGTCACTAAATCCTAGCCTAGCCTCGCAATAATCGTCTATTATCAATCATTCGAATTAATTATTTTAGTTCATTAATGTCATTTTTCGGTATCCCTAACAAATACTTTTTAAATCCTAATTCGAAGAAGTGATGAAGCGCTAAACAAAAAAGTGTACTGCTTCCTTAAAGGAAGCTTTACAATGGTATAAACGCTCTAACTTTTGCAATTTTCAAGATATTGCACTCAAACTTTGTATATAATTAGTATAGCTATTAAGGTTCCTTGGTATTGAATTTAACAAAAATCAATCGAAAGATTTAATATTTATCGAATTTTGAATTTTTTGAAAAATACCGTAAACGCTCTAACTTGACCAATTTTCAAGATATTGAATGAAACTTGGAATAGAACTAGTATAGCTATCAAGTTTGTTCGCTATGGAATTTTGCGATAGTCCATCGAAAGATTAAAATTTTATGAAATTTATCATTTTTGGAAAAATAGCGTACACACCCTAACTTGTAAAATTTTTCAGATATTGCACTGAAACTTTGCACAGAGCTAATATAGCAACGTAGGTTGTTCGTTACGAAATTTTGCGAAAATTGACCCAATGATTAAAATTTTACCAATTTTTTTTTTTTTTTCAAATAGTGTACTCTAACTTGGCTTTTTGCAAGATATATTGTACTGGAATTTTGAACACATCAAAAATAGTGACCAAGGTTCTTCGCTATTGAAATTGGCAAAAATCAAATTTGGCAAGAAATAATTTGGAAAGAGTTTGGCAAATTTGCATATAGATTACTCATGTTTTTCGATAGTTAATAAAGTTTCCTTTATGAGGAAACCAAATTTGATCACCATACTTCGTGATAAAGGAAGCTGTGTGAACTGTGGATAAAGATGAGGAAGCAGTTTTTTGAATTTGTTTCGCCTATATATGTTGAAATATTAGAAGAGAATTTAATCATCTACAAAAAAAATCGTCATGATCGAAGTCTTTTTGAAAAAAGTGCACTTTTTCGGTCTGTCTCTTGAAAACTACTTCGAATTGTGATCTAAATTTTGATCTTCCCTCCTTAAGGAATTGCGCCCTCTATTGACGGGAAAAATCGATTTTCTGAATTTAAAAAAAAATTATTCTAACTCTTTTTTTAATAGAAAAATATTGATAATTGTTTCAGGCGCGAATGGCCTGCGCAGACGGGGCAGACAGACCTACACGCGTTATCAGACCCTCGAACTCGAGAAGGAATTCCACACGAATCACTACCTCACGAGGCGGAGGCGAATCGAAATGGCGCACGCTTTATGCCTCACCGAGAGACAGATTAAAATATGGTTTCAAAATCGGCGGATGAAACTGAAGAAGGAAATTCAGGCTATCAAGGAATTGAACGAGCAGGAGAAACAGGCGCAGGCACAAAAAGCTGCGGCGGCGGCAGCCGCGGTGGCGCATCAACAGCAAGGGGGTGGTCCTGACGGGGGCAACTAGGGGTACGCCCAGCACCGGAGCCCCCCTGACCACCCTAACGCCAATCCACACCACCCTCTCCTAGCACCGCAATGTACACAGCTATACTAAGGTGAGTTTTCAATTTTTTCCCCAAATTCTCGAACAATCGTATCATTTTAAGAGTGAAAAGGGGTGAAAAAATTACCAATGTTTGACAATTTTCCGCATAGACATAACCAATAATGACAGGAATGTAGCCAAAAGTGATACCACCGAAGAAAGAAAAATTAGGTTAATGGGGTCGAGTCAGCGTCAAAGTGCCGATCTTTGAATATAAATATAGATGTTCGTTGAATACGTGTGAACCTGAACAATGGTCCATCATTTGACGCATCAAATGAAGAAATTTTTGACGCTAGTTACAACCCTCAAGGTGTAGCGGTTCTCCCATAAATCAATTTTTGAGTTTTTCTACACTGTACAGTGCAGGCATCAATGACCAGCACTGTACACGATCCTGACCAAACCGCTTGACGGGTCTTATCCTACGACGTCTCATTTTCTTCGTGACACTTTTCCGGACTCCGTAACTGCGGCACATTTTTTCGTTATGTCCTCATTATGGAGTTACAGGCCACTTTTTGAATTTTTGACCCATTTTTGTTTCAAAAATTCAAAAAGTGGCCTGTAACTCTACAATGAGGACCTAGCAGAAAAAATGTGCCGCACTTGAGCAGTCCGGAAAAGTGTCACGAAGAAAATGACACGTCGTGGGATAAGATCCGTCAAACGGTTTGGTCAGGATCGTGGACAGTGCTGACCATTGATGCCTGCACTGTACAGTGTAATTACACTAAAAAAAATGGATTTATGAGAGAACCGCTGCGGCTTAAGGGTTCCAACTAGCGTCAAAAATTTGTTCATTTTATACGTCGAATGATGGACCATTGATCAGGTTTACTATTCAACGAAAATTTATATTTATGTTCAAGAATTGGCGTTTTGACGCTGACTCGGTCCCCGCCTCAACAGTTCCGGATCTCTCGTTCTCTCCGACATTACGTATTATCGTTATGCGCGAAAAAACCGCATCTCTTAGCTGCCCGCGAGCCACAAAGAGAGATATCTTTCGACGGTATATCTAATGAGGCTAAACCGCGCACGAGCGTGCACATATTATACAGTGTGTGAGCCCTGCGCTCACCTTCATAATTTCCTAAGTTATTCCATTCGCGTGCGGCCGCGTACGCCTCCCGCTTAACACGTACCTAAAAAGAGATAGTCGTCCGAGCAGCGTACATACATTTATACGTTTAAATGAACACGCGCACACAAACACAAATGCCTATATATTAGGGTGGGTCAAATGAAATTTTTTTTTCCTCGGTATAATGAAAAATGTATTGTTTGGCATCTCAAAAAAACCCTCTGCGAGTATTAGCTCTTCATATTTAAATTAAGAGGTCCCTCATCGCAAATTTTTATTTCCCATTTAAATAACATCAGAATTTTTTTTGTCAACTTTAGAATTTTATTAGACTTTAACCCCTGAGGTTAGGAGAGTTTTTTTAGCACATTTTCGTAGAACATTTGATGCTTTACAAAAAAGCTCTCTTGTGTTTAATCGATAAAACTAACCGTTCAAAAAATAATCGGCGATAATTACTGATCCTTATCACCGATTATTTTTTGAACGGTTAGTTTTATCGATTAGATACAGAGTTTTTTTTGTAGTGCATCAAATGTTCTACAAAAATGTGCTTAAAAAACTCATCTAACCTCAACGGTTAAAGTCTAATAAAATTCCAAAGTTAAAAAAAAAAATTCCTATGTTATTTAAATGGGAAATAAAAATTTGCGATGAGGGACTTCGTAATTTAAATATGAAGGGCTAATACGTGCATAGGGTTTTTTTGAGAACAATACATTTTTCATTATATCGAGGAAAAAGATAGCCATTTTATTTGACCCACCCTACTATATATGTGTAGTTTGTTCTCTCAGTGGCGAATCGCGCGAACGAACGAGCTCTCGCGGTAACGCGCGGTTCATGTTTTAAGTTGAAATGTTGGAGCTTCGTGATTTCACGTGCGAGCCTCGCACATAGACTTTGGGGACGGGCTCGAATCGCGAGAGTTGCCTTCCGGTTCTATTCCGTATACATAAACGCTTTTTTGCCACCTCGAGATACGTATATATATACATGTATATATATTAAATAGCAGTCCTGGAGTCACACGAGTGGAGGATTATCGCAAGTTCTCCCTGAAGCTGTTTATGCACTTCTCTCTGTGACGAAGTCCTTTTTTCTCTTCTCTGCACTTTGCTCGACTCGCGTCTTTCATATCTGCACGCAATCGAGAAATTTCCCTCAAGAGTAACGCGATCGAATACCATTATTTCATTCGCGTTCGCTGAAAATATCTTTTTCACGGATTTTCATGTCGGTAGAATAAAAATGAAGAAAAGAAAAAGCTCGAAAATGGATATTTAACACTAAAACTACCGAGAGGGGTCAAATGAACCTTTTGAATTATTTTTTTTGTATATTTTTTTTAACTGACAAAACGAGATTATCATTTATTTTACCACTTACATAAAAATATGGATTTGAATTCATCCTTCATATTGCCTCATCTTCGGACTACTTTTTAAAAGGGAAAAATGTCGGTTTTCGATTTCTTCCTGTCGGCAGTTAATTGTGTGGCGCAAATTGATTTTTTAAAAATAATTTTGAAACACTATCGATCCTCCTAAAATTTTGCGAAAAGTAGATCTTTTGATTTTGTCTAGTATCATTTTTCAGACGGACCACTTTTTGCATTTCGTGGATTTAACGTTTCTTCTTCCATAATGAAAAAGTGTTTATAGCGTTAAATTTTTTATCTTTCGCAATTTTAGAAATATTAAGGCCACTCAAGGATTTTCAATAAATCGATTTTTTTTTTTTTTTTCAAAGGTTGCTTTGTATATATTCCAAAATTTGATTTCAAAAAGGTTATTTGCATTTTGCAAATTTTCTGCGTTTATTTGTACGTTCATTCAGCATTGAAAATAAAAATCGCTGTATTTTGGAAACTCTTTCCGCACTCGCGCTGTGATTTGGTAATTCGGATTCAGGAAAAAAAAAGACAAATTACAATTTGAACTTTTCAAGGGGAGGAAAAAGATGAATTCATCATGGACTCCCGAACGTTCAAATGAACGAAAAATCAACAAACTTATTCATTTGAAGAACAATTTTAAGATTTCATCTACACTTTGAAAAAAATGCTTAAAATATCTTTGAATTTTTACAATGATTATTCATTAACTTACTCACAAGCTCTTCTAATTTTTCATTGAATCAAAACTTTTTCTGATTTTCCGTTCAACCGAACGTTCGAAACTTCAAGTACACAATTCATCAATTTTTGTTTGCCCAATTCATCTAATTTTCGTAAAAAGATCTTGAGGGTCGTGGCAAAATCGAAATCCGGCTTTTCCGCAACGCCGATGTTTTAGAAAGTTTTTCCGGCTTCTCGCAGGTATAAAAAAAGGCAACGAAAAAAAAAAGGAATTCGAACGTCGCTGCCAATTCCCTCGGTCGTGCTAGATTTCCACGAGTGATTCCACTCTGGTCGCAATATAATTTGTATTTTTACAAGGGTAGTTTCTCCCTCGCTGTCTCTCTCACTCTCGAAACAGTCGCACTATGGTCGACCCTCGATGCCATCCGTCCCCAACAAAAAAAAAAAAAAAAAGAAAAAAGAATGACCCTCCAATGGGGAAGGACAACACACCCTTGCGCGTAAAACCGTAAAAAAAAGGTTCTCGCGCCTTTGAACCGCCACTTTCTCCGGGAAAACTTTCGCCAGAGCGAGTTGCACGAAATTCTCGATTTTCCATCCAGAGAGAGTTGACAGATTTTTCCGTTCGTAAATCAAACGACGAATTCGTCGTTTCCGGTGCGTTTTTCGAGGATTTAGAAATTTCATCGAAAAGACTTGGAGCTAAAATTTAATTTTGAATTCCTGAAAATTGACAACACTTTTTTGGTCGTATGATCTACTTTTGGACCAACAATAAATTATAACAATATCTTAATTGAACAATTACGATGAAGTTCAAAGTCGTTGAAATGTTCTCGCATACATTTCATCGTTATTGCTGTCTTTTGTTAATGCGGCAATTACAAAAAATAAAGAATAATAAAGAACGCAATAAATCTGTCGACGTGTGAAATAATATTCATAAATTCTTTTCATTTGATCTGCAAAACGTTGCCTTCTCACTTTGGCTCGGAAGTTTGTGCCGCTGCTTCCAGATGTTTTTAGAAATGACGAAAGACTCGAGCTCTCTCCCCAAACATCTTTTTTCCATGCTACCAGTGAAAAATGACGAGGAACCTCAAAAAAAATAAAGGGCTATGAGAACGTGAATTTTTGGTAGGATATTCATGGAGGCTGACTATGTTGGTCGTCGAGAAGAAAGCGTGAAAAGAGATCTGTTTTGTTTAGGAACTGTTGTTAGAACAAAAAGATCATTCTGCAAAATGTTTAAAAAAAAAAACCTCTGAACGAAAATTCAATCAATTCAAAATGGTTGCCAATAGCTTACGATGCTTTCCTGGAGCAAAACCTCGAAGGGAGAGACAGTTTTTCCGACGTTTTGAACTTGCAATTAAAAATAAAAATTATAGTTTCTCAACATCTGTGGAATTACAAGTTATGGTAACTTTACTGTTTCGAAAATTTCGAGTGATACCGCAAAAAAAAAAATTCGAAAGATGATTTTGTTTTCCCAAGGCAATGAGTGAGAAAAATTCAATAACTCGATATTTGAGAAAACGAAGTTTAAGGGGGTAGTCGTCCACCATCGATCCATTTTTTTGCAGCAGATTCTAAACCAGTTGAAATTTTATTTTAGATGACGATAATTTGAATTTATCCGCAGCATTCTAGTCGCATTAAGGCTATTTTGCCCCGATCTTCTCCCCCATTATTTCGTTGTATATACATTAGGGTGGTCCTTATTTAGGGCTCGGACGAACTTTTTATCAGACGCCCCCCCCAAATCGACTCCAAGTAATGCAAAAACAATACCCTAATTTTTTTAGATTTTTATCTAGACTCCCCTCCCGAAAAGAGAAATACACGTGTTTCGGCCATATTCTCAGGATATATTTTATTCTAAGTGTCATAATTTTTTTCTTAATCTGCAACTGAATTGAAAAATTAGGGTATTGTTTTTGAATTATTTGGAGTCGATTTGGGGAGCGCCTGATAAAAAAAATTCGTCCGAGCTCTAAATAAAGACCACCTTAATATACATGGATATACGATGCAAAATCTGGTGCTGTTTGTGCCGGGACGCCTGCACCGCCATATCTATTTTCGAGACAGAGAGACAAAGCAAATTCAAACGTACTTGCTGCATTATTTCGTATCTCGTTGTTGCCGGTGCCATCCTCGTTCGTCGACGTTTTCATCGTCTTCGTCGTCGTCGACGACGTTTTCGTCGTCATCTCGCATTCTCCCCCGATAAAACAACCCCTGGCGCAGTCGCAAACGGAGATTCCAACGAAAATCCCTTATTTCTTGTATATTCCAATCTGAGCTGATTCAGAGCTGAACCTGAGATTATGCAGATCGCGATTCCACCGAGCGTTTATGGAAATTCCTCAAACAATCGTGTCGCCCCTTTTGAATCGGAAATGATCGCGGGATAAATCGTTGCGGAAATATTACTCGTTTTCTCGGCACACGCGTGACAAAGAAAAAGTCGATGAAAGTACACTCTAAAAAATGTTGTTCAATTTAATATACAAAAGTATACGAAAATTCAATAACAAGTATACGAAATCGAAATTAATATACATGTTATTGGAAAATCAACAATTTCATCTTAAATTTAATATTTGTATATTAAAATCAAAAGAGTAAACATTGAAAATTAATATCCTCGTATATGAAAATGGTTGAAAATGTATATGAAATTTATTATACTGCATATGCATAAAAGCTTCATTTTTTTATATTAAATTTAATACAAAAACTTTTTACAGTGAGGAAAATACGATGGGGAAAATCGTTACGAAACCTTTCGTCTTCCTTTTTCTTTGAATGCGATCGCTGTTATATTTGTTCAGGCTTATTTTATTTCTTCAAAATTTTACAGCCATTGATTCATTCGCGATCTACATATCAGATTGATTGCATCGAACAAAATCATGAAAATTGAAATTTGCAAATTCCTTCCTCGTTGTTTTTGCTTCTTCGTGAAGGAAGCTTCGCTTCTGGATAAAAAATGTTGAGGTTTTTACTTTTAATGTTTTACGCCACGCTTTAGGAATTATATCTAGTTGTAAATGTCAGAGAGTCACTATTATTAGAATAATATTTTTGGACAGTATCATCTTATAAATATTCGGCGGAGTGGAACCGAATAATATGAATAATTGATAAGCACTTTTATCAAACAATATTAATATTATAACATAATTTATAAAATTAGAATTATTTTAAAATTATATTACTGAATAATTATCCTCAATAGTACTTATGAAGAAATTATATCAGAGTTTTTACATATTTATAAATGAAAAAAATATATTTTACATGTAAATGGTAAAAAGATTTCAAAGAAAATGTGATAAAGTCGGTTTCTTTACTATGTTGCACCAAATGGATTAGTTTGGAATATGACGACAAAAAATTTAATTTAAAAAAAAAACAAGATGATTCAAAACTTACAAATAAAATTACTTTTTTTCACCCATGCAAGATTTTCGTGCTTTTCACCATATGCGTAGACAGCCGAAAAGTTACTCTTTTCTGACAGCTAAGAGCGAAAACAGACGAGTTTAAAACGAAAAACGTGGGGCGCATGGAATACATTGTCGCTATCAATGAGAGAACTTATTTATCAGTTCACATTATTTGCGGTGCAATAACAATTGACAGCTGAACTATTAATGCATTAATTATCTGTTGCATGCGCCCCACGTTTTTCGTTTTAAATCTTACATTTATTTTAATAGCTATTAAAAATGTTCAATGACAAATTTTCAGGACAATCTGTAAGTGGTTAGAAATGTGTAAGTAGTTCAATTCTGCATGAAGCTTAGGCAAATTATTTTATACTTTTTAGTCCGTTTTAAAAACGTAGCATGCAAAAATTTTTTTTTTATTTGCTTAATTTTTTATGTTCAGGATAAAATGTTTTCAAATAAAAAGAAATGAAAAATCTGAAATGAGAGAGCAGTTTGTTACATTGCAACATAAATGTGCATTCCGCTATTCAATAAATACGTCCAAAGTTTAAATTTGTTTCAACACGATCATTGTTTTATAATATTCATTGGATACAAATTAAATTTCAATCGAACGAATTTTACTGCTCTCGATGAACAATATATATTTTATTAAGACATTAAAAATTCTCAAACCAATTAAATCATTGACTTGATAAATTCTCTCTCTGCTAACCATAAATTCCAGAATCGTCGTCGTCGAGAATATCCATCGAAACTTTTGTATATTTTAATACAAATTTGATAGACTCGGATCGATCGAGCTCGACGTTCCCGCGTTAATATTGACGAAGCGAGATAATAAAATAGTTTTTAGAATTGTCGAGCATTCGCAGTGATCGTTTATACATACAAGTTCGTCGTCGGCATCGATGTTGAGAGAAAGGAAGAGAAAAGAGATGCTTATACATAGAGCAACGAGTTTTTGCGCCCCTTGGCTAGTAAACGCGCATTTCTTTAATGTGGCATAACGATCAATCGAACGACACGAAAAAGCTATCCTGTATTCCTTATCTAAACTCGCAGCACAAAACTCTCTCCCCTCTCACTCTCTCAAGTCGTTTAACCATAATTGAGTCATCCCCACGCAAATATCATCTCGTTTTACACGAATGAGATTCGCACACACGTGGAGCTCTCATTGTATATGGGGCATTCCAGGTCAAATCACGTGGTCATCGGCCTGACTCCCTCGGATTTAGTTGACGAATTTTTTTTTGGACATATTTTGGTCCGCAAAAAAGAGGTTATTTTTTCCAGATTTTTGTCACTTGTTTTACCCGAGAAAAAAATATATTTTTTCCATAACTATTGAATCAAAATGAATTTGGACCAGTTTTACAATTTTGAAATTTTTTGCATAAATTCTGCATCTGGAAAGTAGAATTTTCATCACAGTTTGAATTTCGTAAATTAAATATTTTAATGATGATTCCCTGTAGGATGAAAAAAAAAAGAAAAATAAATCTAATCTTGGTAAAAAAAAAAAATTACGTTCAAACGAATATTTAGTTGGTACAATTCGACATTTTTTTGCCTAAATAATATTTTGGTCAATCGAAGCGCAAAATTATTCAAGAAACTAATTATTTAGTTCGACAAAAGAAAATATTTACTTAAACGTATTTGACTTCGAATTTAGTTCATTCCAACATTTTTTTTCTCAGTGTAGTTTTTTGATAGCAGTTAGATAAAGTTTTTATATTGTTATGGTGCTTTGCCCGGAAAGAAATACATTTTTTCAATGCTATAATTAATCAATTTTATGAAATCTATTATCAAAATATAGGAAATTTTTTTTTGCCAACATAAAATGCATTTTTCTTTTTTTTTTCCTGTAGGGAAACATCAATAAAATATTTAATTATCAAAATTTGCAAACAAATTTTTTTCTTTAATTAAAAAAAAATAGATAAATTATTCTTGGCCCACTCTCAAACTATGATGAAAATACTAGTTTTGAAAATGGTCCAAATTCATTTTTACTCAACAGTTATGAAAAAAAATATATTCTATGGGGTAAAGTGATAAAAATCTGGAAAAATAATCTCTTTTTTTGGCACAAAATATGCACAAAAAAAAATTCGTCAACAAAATCCAAGGGGCGGGTCAGGCCGATGATTCGACCTGGAATGCCCCATATATATTTCAATCTAGATGAGTGCGTAAGAAAAAAAAGACAAAGATAAAGATAAATAATCGCATCGTATGGGATGAGACTCGTATAGAGGTGAATCAGGTTTCTCCTTCGCGCGTTCAGAAAAAATTAGATTCCATTGAGAGAAGGCTACACACATACTGAAAATAAAATTTAAAAAAAGAAAAAAAGTGGAATAAACGAGAGAAAGATATGGGCGGGGGGGGGGTGTTTATATGGTGAGAAAAAGGATATAACGGTGGAAAAAAGGTGTGAAAAAGAGGTATATAAATATATATATATATATATAGATAAAAAAAGAAGGATTGCTGGTTGTGATTCCGTGGATTCGCCGACAAACCAAATGCGTGTACGATTAAATTAAACTCACTTATCGGCTCGAGCTTGCCGCGCTCTCTCGAACAAGACTTTCCCTCTCTTTGGCTCTCTCTCTCTCCCTCTCTCTCTCTTTTTCCATATATACACATCGAAGACCATCTGCGATCGAGTTGCGCAATCGAAGTAATAGGCCATTCCGGAGATAGCGTCGAGGTTTCGAGAGTTGGATTTTAGCCCCTTTGCGAGCGAATAGAGCTAACTTCGAGGAGAACTTGGAGTTTAGCATTAGCGGAAAACCCTCGCGGTCGTTTTAACGAGCTCTCCGTTGGTCAACGAATAGCGGAGACTGTGAGAATTCTCTTTTATCCCTGAGAGAGATTTAACGCCACTATTTCGCATGTAATAGAGGGATAACTTGTCTAAAGTCGCCGACTTATAGAGCAAAGGTCTCTTTGATCGGGGAATGAAACCTGCTGCTCGGATCATCTCCAATTGGAGTCATGTCTGCCTCTCTCGTTCTCTCTCTCTCTCTCTCTCTCTCTTTCTCTCTCTCTCTCCTTTACTATCTATCATTCGTTCGATCGTAAAACCCTCATTTCCAAGCTTCTCTCGTCCACGAGAAAATTCTCTCATTCCTTCCCGGTTCGATCGACGATAATTGGACGGTTGATCGATTTTACTTGAGATAGGAGAGACTTAACGTCAGTGATTTTTCTTCTTTCCTCAAAAACGTTTATGGGGTTACCTTTGCTGTGTGTAACTCGCAGTACAAGTTGCGACGATTACAGAGGAATCCTATTCAAATTACATTGATTTGTAGACAACTTCGAAAATGGCGAATCGTCGCTGAGCGTCCGACTGCACTGACGCTCGCATCACTGCGAGCACCGCTCCGTCGGACTCGCGATAGCATCCGTCTTTCCTCGTACAATGCATCAATCGTTAAAATGTATTTGTTTCAACCAAACTAAATTTCCATCGAGATAAAATGTTCACTCAATGATATTTTTATTTAGCGGCTAAATTAGTTGCTAAATTAGTGGCTGAATTAGAGGTTAGCTAGCTTTTATTTTCACTCCATTTTTTTTTCTTGCTACGATAAAATGTTCCGGTTTTGCTTGATCGTACAATTGCAATTACGATTACAGAGTGGTTACTGTCAGGGATAACCTGGAAATGTCAGGGAATTTTTTAAGCGTCAGGGAAATCAGGGAAATGTCAGGAAATTAAATATCATTCAGGGAAAATATAAAAACAACTCGTAAAGAATGCGAAACAAGAAGATCTTCTCAATGAAAAAATTACGACGTTGAAAACAAGCAGAATAGTTCTCAGGGTATATCATTTATTCCTTCCAAAGATATAATTTAATAAACAATACCAAAGAATGAATAATATAATAAACATATGCAATGTTCCTACCGTGTTACTTTTTTCGCAAATCGGCAAATCTGAATCGGCTTGTTGGGGAAATTTTCGAAAATATCAGGCAAATGTCAGGGAATTTTTTTCATCCGATTTAGTGGCCTGGATTAGAATTTGTATTTTTTTAAACCACTCGCTTGAAATATAATCGATTCAACGATCGGTAACATTGAGTGAATCTGCAAATTAATAAATAGCTTTTCCATTTCTTTTTTGATACCGTTTATTTTTATAAGGTATAAAATTTCTAGGTATTACATTAATTTTTACACCCCTTATCGCAAAATTTTTCAAATCCACAGTGATCACACTTAAAAAAAAAATCATTCACATCAAGTTTACACTCCGATAGGAATTATATGCGCTCAATTTTTCATTTCTCCAAATCTTCGTACGTTCTGGAAAACGAGACAAAATCCACGTGACCGAAATTTTTGCTACACGAGATACTTGTCTTCGAAATTGAAAAAAAAAGAAACAATGTAATATTTATAAAATAAAAGTAATTTTTTTGGCTATTATTTACTTGGTAAATTGTATTGATGAATAAAAAGACCACTTTAAAAATTGATTCATTGTTGCTATAAATTATTATTTATTGCCACTAACTGAACACTATATGTTTAATTTATGATTCCGAAGTTTGCATTGTTGTAATGCAACGGCAGTTATCAATTTATCAATAAAATTCAATTTTTTCAAAGAAATTTTTAAATTATGAATCATTAAAATTCATCTTGTACCAATATTAAGGATTTAGGATTTAAAATGCACGAGCAAAATCTCACTAAAAATGAATATAAAAAATCTATCATCGTTGCATTGCAGCGATGCAAACTTCAACGTCATTTTATTTTTTGCGTCACTCGTTTTTGGTTTTAGAATACATATTTAGAGAAATTGAATATTCTAAAGAATCCAATGGAAATACCTCCAAACCACCAAATCCATGTATTATAATTTGCCCCCAATATAACAATAAACATTATAAAAAATTTCCTTAAAGCTAATAAAACTAATCAAATTTCGCTAAATTTTCCGGAAATAAAATCGATAAATCGATAAATCGATAAACAGCCTTATTTTGCAAAAAGAAAAAAAAAGAGAAAAAACTGCCACCCTCGAAGATGCAATGCCGTTATTACCAACGGCCGTTTCGTTGGCCGTCGGGTACGAAACGTGGCAAGAATTCACAAAGTTAACCGAGAAGACTCACTGTGGTGGTCCCTTGGTCTCCAGCTAAGAGCACAAACACATCCACATACATATATATCCCCGATGAAAAACCATATTAATGCGAAACTCGTGCGAGGGAGAGCTCTCCCGGAGGAGGGGGAGGCAGTAGGGGTTGAGGGGAGGGGGGGGGAGGGGTGATACGTCTCGGGAATATTTTCTTAGCCATACACGTTCATCTTCCCAAAGCCCTTCTGGCCCTACACATAATTCCCGGGAGGAACTTCCTCGAAACAGAGGATGTGTGTTTCACGTCCAATCGGACGCTCGAGGGGAGAGCAAGAGGAAGAAGAGACATTTAAAAAATATTTCGAATAGCGCATTCCGTTCATTTTATTTTTATATTGTCGGCTCGTTGTTTGTGGAAAACAAATTCTTATGCGCTGATGAGAGATTAGAAAAAGTAGAAAATAAAAATAGCCCGGTTGCTGTAGAATTTCCTTTCATCGGATGTTAAAATGTTAAATTTGCGTTCATCGGCAAATTTAACATTTTTGGAAGTGATGGGCGCAAAATAGTATGGCGCAAGGTGAACGAAGAGTTCAAACATGGACCTGTGATGGTTTGGGTTGTATTTCAATTTCAGGAGTGGGCGAGTTAATTATTATCGACGCCATTTTGGATAAAAACAAATATTTTAATCTTGTGAAAAACAATTTAATACAAAGTGCAACAAAAATGGACATTCGTGACAGTTTCAAATTCTATCAAGACAATGATCCTAAACATATTGTATGAGAATGGCTTTTATACAATTGTGCAAAAGTTTTGAGCCCTCCACCGCAGTCACCGGACTTGAGGATGTTGAGTCCCTATGAAATCTTATTATGTTAATTGTTCAATAAGTAGCTTCTTAATCGTCGTGAAATCGTCCTGAATACTTCATGTAAAAACATATCAAATTTTCAGAATTATATCATCATTACTTCAACCTCCTTAAGGGTTAAAATGAAAAAAGATGAGAAATGTCTGAAAATTTGGTATGTTTTTGTATGAAGTATTTAAGAGGTCGTGTAAAAATTTCACGACGATTAGGAAGCTCGTTATTAAAATATTAACATTTTGATAAAAACCATGTTTTAAACAAATAAAAAAAATATTTATCAATAAACTTCGTTTTGTTTCCGTTGCTTTCAATATAGTGTAGATATTAAAAAATTGAGAGGTCGAAAATAACCTTATCGCAAAGTTATATCAGTTTCCATAAGACTACATTTAAGTAAATTTAATTTGTTAATGTTAATTGTTCGATAACGAGCTTCCTAATCGTCGTGAAATTTTTACGCGACCTCTTAAATAATTCATCAAAAAACATGCAAAATTTTCAGAATTTTCTCATCATTTGCGATTTGGGACTCAACATCCTTAAGCCCCATCGAAAATTTGTAGGATGAGTTGGACCGAAACATTCGAAAAACACCGATTGAATCAAAAGAAGCATTGAAGAATACGATTAACAGAAGAATTAGGACGCATATCTGCAGATTATTTGAAAAAAAATAATTTTGAACATGCCAAAATAATTGCAACATGTTGTTCAACAAAAGGGAAATCTAACAAAATATTAGAATTAAATTTATTTTCATAAATAACTTGATTGAAAATATTGTTCTGTCAGATGTTCGAATATTTTTGCGATATCAAAAGCGAGCATTCTATCTTTTATGTTGTGTTATATAAATAATGACGTTAATTAAATGAATCAATCGTATGTTTCTGAAAATTAGAAGACGTATTCTCCTTGGTAAAAAATAATGAATTCCCGAACTCGAATATAAGTAATCGTACAAGGCAGTTATATTTGAAAAACAATAATGTCCGAATATTAAAGCGAGATTGCGATAACCAACTGATTATTAGTTGGGTATATTTTGGTTACCGTAACCATCTGCTTTGTTACAATAACCACCGAGCATTAGTTCCATCTACTATTCATAGTTAGTTGTCGCGACTGGTCAACATAACTGACTTGATTAGTCAGTCTAACTAATAAAATAGTATTCAAGAGGGTAAAGGATGGATAACGAATTTTGTAGGCACTGTATCTGCCTAACTATATCTGCAGATTTGTCAGTACCCAAAAAATCCGCCAGATGGCTTCCTCTTGCACAAAGGAACTTTCCCCTCGACGCTTATAACCTTTCCAACTTCGTTGATATCCTTATTTTTTAGTATGGAGATTTCATACTCTGCGGCAAAACGCAAGATGTTCGAATCCGAAATAGATTCCCATAAAAAAGGGTCTTTCTTCTTTTACCTTCTCTTGAAAAAATAGATGAAGCTTTACGAAATTGTAAACTTCATATGTGTAGCGACATTCAAAGATCAAAATGTTTGAAAATATTGTGTAGGTATAAAAAAAAAACTTACAATAAACCACGAGCAAAATAGTTGTTACAACCATTTCACTCGTGGTTGTCCGAACTAAAAAATTAGTTGGTCTGCCATTTATAAACCAACGATATAAAAATCGTCGATCCAACCAACTTCTCGTCTGGCGTTCAGAGCACTGAGATAGTTGGTTGAGTCACCTTATTTTTTTTTTTGCCACAGCTTAGTCTTTTTTTCCGTGTATGTATAGAGCAAGTTGAGAGAGGGTTTCATAAAGTTGTTACTCCCTGAAGCTATATTCCACGCTCCCGTGTGCTTTTGCGACGCTTTTCTTTCTCTCTCACTCTCCCTCACTCGCGCGCTCTCTCTCTCTCTTTCTCTTCTCTCGTGCTTGCAAAAAGCAAATAGCGCGGCAAGAGCCATTGTATTCAAAATCGCGTAATTAATTCATAGCTAAAGACAATATACATACAACTATATCGCGGAGAGATCGTGGACTGTATATATGCACGGCCGAAGGAGCGTGCAACGAGAGGAACAAGCGTATAAAAGGAGGAAAGAAAAAAAACAAGGAAGATGAATAATAAACAAAAGAAAAAAAAGGGCGCTCTCCGTTACACGAGGAGGAGAGTTCCCGGGAGTTGGATGTATCAATTAAAGTCTCGTCACAATGCTCGTCTAAATCAGTCGGAGGCGCCGATAAAAGTCCACGCGGAACTCGAGTTTTGCGGTTGTGCCGAATGCGTGTGCGAGTGGGAGAGAGAATGAAGGGAATGAGTTTACTATACTGTGTTTCGCGAAACTCCGGTCTCTTTTCTCCCGGAGTACGAGAGTTATTGAGTGCCGGTAGCGCCATCTAGCGGCGTTAACGACGTTTCCCCTTAGTTATGGCTGCTCACCCCACTCACGGTGTTCCCGTGGGCGTGGCCCAGGTGGGCGGGGATAAATAATGGAGTTTACAGTCGGCAATACCGACGATACATACTTTAGTGCCTCTGTGGACTCCCCTTAAAATTCCGTCAAATGTATAATTAAAGCGCGAAACGCAAAAAAAAAAGGTAAACGCGAAGAAGTGAAGAAAAAAAGAAGGAGAGTTCATTCACCCTTTCGCCTAGGATAGTTATTTACGGGTGACGACACGTTCGTGGGCTCTTTAAAACTCGTCGTGCACATACAAGCCGGATTATGTCGGTACGTATGGATCGCGAGCGAGAGAGGGAGAAAGAAGGCGTGTAAGAATAGTGGATATACCGGTATTACTGCGCGCGAGCCAAAGGGGACTGCTTTTACTTATTGACCATTCGTACGACAGGTGGCAGCTCCTACATAAAACCAAGAGAAGCGTGCCGCCCGTTCTCGTTTCGTGTATCGCTCCAAACGACCTGTTTTACCGGCACTCGATCGGTATATATACCTCCCGTGATTTAGAAGGGCGAGTGGAAAGCGCGCGCGCGTGTCTCCCCTACCCACCAAGTCACGTTCGTTCGCTAGTTCGATGATCGTCCGTAATGCGCTTTATGGTTTGTTTTTATCGACGGTAGTACAGTAACTCGTCGTTCCTCCCGGCGCAAACACTTGAGGAGAGCGTGAGTGTGTGTGTGCGGGATGGCTGTGCCGTTGCGGTGATTGTCCGAGCTAACTTCGGACCCATACATACCGACTGTTGGCAATCAGAAGGGCTCAGAATGAGCGAATTTGCCCGCATCATGGCGCTGACTAAGCCCTTCTATAGAGTAACGTTCTACATTTCGACTCCTTGCCGATAAAAGGGCCAATTTTTTATCTTTTAAAGCTCCAAGTTACGCTATTTTCGTTTTATAGAATGGCTCTGGGCATTTCGACAGCTTGCAAACACGAGGTGATATTTCAAGTCATATAAAGAGCAAATTTATGCTTTTAGACCGTTTGTACAGTAGTATCGGCCATTTGGATTACTCATAAGCAAAAGTCAATTAAAGTTATAGCTATAGTTATACAATTGTATAACTATAACTATAATTTGAGAGAGTTTAGTAATAAATTCGAGATAGTATAGTAAACCTAACCTTATTTTTGTTACCGCTAATTAAGAATTGAGCTACGGACAACAAAAATATAGTATGGGTTAGTGACCAATTTCTTACTATGCAAATCTAGTTTTATATACCATATGGATTTGTTACCTCTAATCAAGAATGTAGTTACGGACAACAAAAATATAGTAGGGTTTACTAAACATTTTCTTACTATGCAAATCTAGTCTTATATACCATATCGATTTGTTACCTCTAATCAAGAATGTAGTTACGGATAACTAAAATATAGTAGGGTTCACTAAACAATTTCTTACTATGCAAATATAGTACTACTAACCATATGCATTTTTTTAAGCTGTCGTTTTGAATAGAATTACACATTTTGACTGCTCAAGAACAAAATGGCCAAGTCTAGGTGACCCCAAATACCAAATAGTTCTATTTACGCCCTTTTATTCATTAGCATTCGGCATTTGGACTGCTCGCGAGCAAAAAGGCCAAATTTAGGTGCTCTGAAATGCAAAATCATGTTTCTTAAGTCCTCTTTGATTATCATCACAATTTTCAAACGAAAAGAGTTCGATGCGAGCGATCTAACACCAAGAGACACAATTTACGTCCTTTTGCTGCTCACAAGGGCATTTTCTTAACTATACTTAGTTATAAATTTGAAACAGTGTGCTGAGTATGTGCTAATAGCCACATTTTTCTCGTTCGTCTCGATTCACGCCTCGCATCCCCTCAATGGTTCAATAAAATTCTACCCTCGGCGTCAAAATCAAGCGACGTTGATTTTTATTCGGCCATCAAGCTTGTCTGCGTGGATGTATATTGAGTTTCGCGGGCTTCACGACGGATTGATGACTCCGTTTACGACCACGTCGAAAACTCGATTCGTATTAGTGTGCCCGTTTATGTCAGTGAGCGAGCGAGAATTCTTTATTGGTTGTAAAGGAAGACATTTACGATCCATAAAGGCCAACGTTCGTGAATCTTTCTCTCTCCCTCGCACTTTTATTTCTATATCTTATGCTCCGGGCTTTCTCTTGCCATTCTGCCGTACGACGCGTTACGTAACCCCATTACCCCTAAAAAACCCCACTTCTGGCTTCGCGATTTCGCTTCTATATAGAAAGAGCATAGTGAACCAAGGGCGGCCACTGGCACGCGCCTGCCTCGAGATTTACAGGTTGTGCTTCTCCACGGTAACACCTCGTAAACTTGGCTTAACGACTTTAACCGGGCCTAACTGCTTCCTTCCTGCAATCAAACCCTGACCTACCCCCAACAAAGACGCCTCATATATATATATGGGGTATTCCAGGTCAACTCACGTGGTCATCGGCCTGATCCCCTTGGATTAATTAATAATTTGTTTTCCATAACTTTTGAGTAAAAATTAATTGATACATTCTTTCAATGCAATAATTAATCGATTTTATGAAATCTATTAATGACTTTAACCGGGCCTAATTGCTTCCTTCCTGCAATCAGTCCCTGACCTACCCCCAACAAAGACGCCTTATATACATATGGGTCATTCCAGGTCAACTCACGTGGTCTTCGGCCTAACCCCCTTGGATTCCATAATAATTTTTTTTCCACAACTTTTGAGCAAAAATTACTTGATACATTTTTTCAATGCCATAATTAATCGATTTTATGAAACCTATTATCAAAACAAGTGCCCTTTTGGCAAATGAATTTTTTTTTGCCTCAATCTTTCAGTGCCTTCATCAGTGACGTTCTTCTTCGTCTCTTCATTCTCAACGTTTTGACCCTTTCACAACGTTTTCACGGCCAGAAATTTGTCTCGAGTGGGAGAGAGCAAGAGAGTGAGGTTAGTCCTTGACAATGAACGAGCTTGAAGACTGGTTCGCGATAAAACGCCCATTTAGTAACTCTCCTTCTCTCGCTCTCTCTCTTTGCCTCTTTCTCTCTGTTTTATGATTTGTTTTGATTATACTTCATTATGCCGTTCGACGCCTTTCATTATGTACTCTCCCCGCAACTGTACCGACGATAAATCGGCATTGTTGATTTTATCGTGACATTTACGAGAGTCATTATTAGGCGATACAAGTCTCGAAGCGAGTATAAGGATCGTTAAGTCTACGCCTTTGCGGGTACGACTCGTTCCATTCTTGGCTCGGATCACTGGAGTGGGGGCCGTTCGCCCATGATGGAGGCAAGGAAGGGGCTGAAGTATAAACCACGTCGGCAGTGGAGGGGAGGCTTGAGGTTTGAACGATTGTCCGCTAGAATGCGCTCGTAAGTTCTATCCGACAAAACGGAGCATTGAGCTTCGCGCGCCATGCTGCTTCGTGGCTCTTCTTCATGTCCAGACATTCTTTAACGATTTCATTTTTTTTTTTCGTCGATCCCGAGTCGAATTTTTACCGAAGTCAAGAGAAAGTGGGTTTGAATTTGTACAATTTATTACCTTTATTCGATTATCAGTGATTTTTAGTTTTGGGAATTTTTCAAAATTGAATCTCTTCAAATTTTCGATTTTTTTGTTGAAACATTTTTTTGTTTTTACTATTTGATTGTTTTTAGCTATTCCGCAATGGGAATCTTAAATTAATTTAGAGATGCGATTCTGAAAAATTGTCCCATTCCTTTTATATAGCGATAAACATAATAAACATAAATAAACATTTTGCGATTTGTTTTTGGCAGATTTAGGACTTTTAACATAGTTTGTTCAATAAATTCTTGAACTTTTGTAACGGGAAAGTCGCAGTAATGGAAATGAATGGATGGGAAATGATTTTCTTTATATTCGCTAATGTTGAAGATTTTTTTTCAATTTCTTATACATCGGAAGAATATAATAATGCTAAAACTCACTTTATTTTTAACAAATGTCATTTAACAAATTCGACCGCAAATATTTTGAAAATTTTATGCAAATTCAATGTTGTCTCGTGGTTTGAAAAATATCTCGTATTCGAAGAAAAATCGCGAGCTCCAAAATTCTGCCAAATTTATAATTACAATGTGTACCCCAAAAAAAGATACAATGAAAAAAAGAACAAAAATTTACTTATCTCTAAGTTTCCTTAAGGGGGAACACCACTGTGACGGTGCTAAAAATAGCCGATTTTCGAGATTTTTTTTTGTAAGTAGGGATGATTATTTGAGGATCGGACAGGAAGCAATTTATTGAGTATATATTCAACTACATTCATACAAATTTTTATTGAAAAATATTAAAAATTGACAAAGTTATTACCAGGAATGTAATGACAAAAAAACATGACTTCTTCTGGTGGCAGTGATACAGGAATGAAAAATCATTTGAAATTAAAAACTCAAAAATTGCACTAATCTACATAACAGTAACTATCGTTAAGCGTAGCTATTTTTAAAAAATAATTTGTTCACGAAATGACCCTGATTTGATTTTTTTTTCTCTTTTTGGCAAAGGCAAGTTGGAGTACAATTATTCAAAAATTTTTATTCAAATTTAATTTTGTCTCGACATTGTAAACATAATTTGTATTTGCATCAAAAACACCGTCGTCAAAATTCATTCAGCAAATTGCTCGAAGCTAACTTCTCTCTCGATCGCATAAATTTTTCGTCCCACGAAAAGCGAGAGGGCCTCGGTTGAAAGGATCATCACTGCCTATTCTGTGGCGAAGCATTACCATTTTCTCCGGTAGAGCGAATTAATTACTTTGCAAGAAAAGTTTCATCCCCCTCGTCGTCGTTTTCACCCGTATGCTACCGAGCAACCCCTCATACCATTGTACAGTGTGTATTAGTGTTACCACAAAGAAGAGAGGAGAGAGGGAGAGAGAGAGAAAGAGGAGCAACGAAAGGGGTTTGCACTTTCGCGGGTATATTGTGCGCGTACGGACGCGAAATTCTCAAAAGCTTGCCGAGAGCGACTATATTAGCATTTAAAAGTGACTAGTTCCCCGTCTAGCACCGCCATTGGTCTGCATTTACACAACAATAAGCGACAGAGAGAGAGAGAGAGGGAAAAAGAGAGAGTGGGAGGAGAGAAGGTAGAGTCACTCCAAAAAGTATCAGGGAATCCAATTTGGAGTCTGTCGCGATGAGGGACTCCAAATTGGTTACATTTGTTGGAGAAGTAAGAGGGCAGAAGCGTGAGGATCTCCGTTAAATCGTTAAGAAAAAGAGGGGGGAGTTGGAAACGTAACGTAGAAAGAGAGGAGACAGTTGACCCGGTGGCGGAAAGAATCCAGCCGTCGTTTTTTCTATTTTTTCCTTTCCCTTCTTTTGTCGCTACTCCATCGAGTTTTTGGGATCCTGGCGAGTTGCTAGGGTCTCTAGTCCCTCAGCTTCATAGCGTACATTTCTCTCCTCTTTCTCGTCGTTTCTCTCTCTCTTCCAAGCTCGTCTCTTCTTCTCTTTCCCAACAGCGGCAGAATTCCCCTTGACTATTCCTAACTCAACGACGCACGAACCTACCCAATTCCCTTCGTGTCTCTTTCATTCTGGCTCGTCCGAAGAAACCCACCACCATCGACCCAGAAAAAAAGAGAAAGAGAATCATGGCGGTTCGGAAACGCGACGTTGCCAAATTATCTTGCGTGACTGCTCAATGTTATAATGGGAACGAAAAAGCATGAAATGTCATCGCGCCCTCTTGATAATTGCCATAATTGTGTCGATAGGCCGTTTTCGCCCTTTTAGGCGTAACATAAATTCAGAGACATGGATCTGGAAAGTGTACGATTATCAAGATATCGAGTGATTTCCCGGTGATTTACAAGCTTGTATCGCGAACCTCGTCACGTTGAAACTTATCGATGCGTGAGTATGTCCCTAATGTCGCGTAAAGTCATTTTCCATTTACAATATTTTTCATAGACGTTGGTTACGTTCGGTACGAAAAAGTTACATGTATATAAATGCATATATGGAGTATAATGGAGATGGAACGAGCGGAAGAGTTTAATTGTCCGGAAATGCTCCGCCGGTAAACACGCTTTCACGGGGGCACGACGAGAGCTTTTTCGGTATATGCTGTATTATATGTATACTCTGGATTAAAATTCCGTATACATACTGTACAGATATACATACTTTTATAAATATATAACTATTGAACAGTCGAAACTCGCTAACTCGAACCTCTATAACTGAAAAATCTCCATATGTCTGAGATTGAACCTGTTCCCTTTCAAAAACCTCTGTAATTCGAAGAAAAAACAAAAAATAACTTGTAATTTTCCGAAAGTACCAAGGACCATTATTTTGCCTCTGTAACTCGAGTTTAAAGATACCCGAACTCTAAAAGTCAAAAGCTACCTCTATAACTGGAAGGTCCTATACCCTGACCTCTACAACTCAAAATGCTTTATGCAATGGTCGCTTGTGTGTGGAGAATTTTACAAAAATACGTTACATTTTGTATAACTTGTATGCACGTAGGATTACCATTTCCAAATTTGAAGAGTGCTGACGAAAAGCCGGACTTTGAAAAAAAAGTCCGGGCATCTTAGTCAAGTCAAGAAGTTCATTGATTGATAAAGAAAAATTATTATTTTATGTTTGAACTGGTAAAGTTGATTGATAAGAAAAGGTTATCCATTTATGTTTGAACTAGTTAAGTTGATTGATAAAAAAAAGATTGTTATTTTATATTTGAACTAGTAAAGTTGATTGATAAAAAAGATTATTGTTTTATGTTTGAACTAGTAAAGTTGATTGATAAAAAAGATTATTGTTTTATATTTGAACTAGTAAAGTTGATTGATAAAAAAGATTATCATTTTACGTTTGAACTAGTAATGTTGATTGTCAAAAGAAGATTAATATTTTATCTTCGAACTTGGAGTTGATTGTTTTAAGCTGAGATGAGACTAATTAACTGGTTAAGCTAGTTGTATGTAGTTGACTAAAGATTGAAGACTGATTCAATACCGGTGCTTTACTTTTGAGTAATTTAATGTAAAAATTAAATATTCATTCAAAAATTTTCATCCAAGTCACACCTAGAAAAAAGATCTAGTATATTTAACTAAATCTTAGTCAAGCCAAATAAATTTTTTTAGTTGTAGGCCGGCCTAATACAACTCTTTTCATGTCAACAAAATTTTTTTTTTTTAATGACCTACTAGGAAAATATATTGCGATCTAATAAATTTTTATTTAATATTAATAAATATTATTTCAAACTGAACAAATATGTATTTAAATGAAATATTTTTTTTTTAATATTTACACAACATATATTTCCAAACATTTCAATCTTTGAATGTATAGCTACACATATGAAGTCTACAACTTTGTAAAGCTTCGTCTTTTCTTTGACAGAAGGGAAAAGAAAAAAGACCCTTTTTTATGGGAATCCTTTTCTGGGATTCGACCATCTTGCGTTTTGCCGCAATGTTCAATGCATTAAATATCCATACTGAAAAATAAGGATATCAAACATAGACGAGCTTGGAAAGGATATAGGCGTCGAGAGGCAGGTTCGCTTGTGCGAGAGGTAGCCACCTGGCGGATTTTTGGGGTACTGACAAATCTGCAGATACGATCGGATGAGATTACGGGTGAATAGGTATTTAGTAACAACGAATAGAATTTTTCTTCAACGGCTGTTTCTCGATGACAGGGAATTCAAATAAATAAATATAGTGGAAGTAAGTATCGCCCAAAATTGGACGGAAAGAAAATTTTTTTTAAAGTAACTAAAAAATAATCATATAAACGATTATAGTATCTAGAACTGGATCTTTTTTCTGGGTGCAAAAATCCAGACAAATAAAAAAAACCGCACTAAGTCCGGATAGAAGGCCAAAAGTCCGGACATGTCCGGACAAATCCAGACGAAAGGTAACCCAATATATACGTCCTAAAACGAAGAACATCTCCACTACATTTGGGCGAATTTTTACGAGCCTCTGCAAGTCGAATATTCCCATGCAGAAATTTCTTAGGGAAGCCCGACGTCCCATAAAATCCCGATCGGGATTTGCCATGGATTCCCCAAAATCGGCGTCCCCATTAGAATCCCGATCGGGATTTGCCATGGATTCCCCAAAACCGGCTTGCCTATAAGAATCCCGATCGGGATTTGCCATGGATTCCCTAAAACTGCGTCCCTATCAGAATCCCGATCGGGATTTGCCATGGATTCCCCAAAACCGGCGTCCCTATCCATACAAAAAAATCAAGCATCCCTTTAGGATTCGGCCCGGATTCCAATTGGGATCCCCAAATTCGGAGTCCCTGCGGGGATCCAGTGTGAAATTGTTACATCCCCTATCGGAATCCAATGCGATGTCTGATCAGATCCCGATCGGGAGCCCGGGACCCGAGCCAGGATCCCGTAGGATCCCTACCCAAATTTCTGCATGGGTTGTTTTGATCACTCTCTATAACTCGAAAACTTCGATAACACGGAACCTCTCTTACTCAAATGAATTAGCTCTGCTCCTGAGATTCGAGTTAGCGAGGTTCGACTGTACAACTATTGTATATATAAATATAAAATTGTCCCTCCCGAAACGCGGTGGGTTGGCAGTTTGAAATAATTTTTCTCCTTCCGTTATTATTCTTTCGTTGGATCACAATCGCGAATA
Source organism: Alloplasta piceator (assembly GCA_946863875.1). Taxonomy (NCBI): domain Eukaryota; kingdom Metazoa; phylum Arthropoda; class Insecta; order Hymenoptera; family Ichneumonidae; genus Alloplasta; species Alloplasta piceator. Next base: position 15,882,505 of record OX333077.1, on the reverse strand, counting down.
AATCTGACCCGTACTGTCCGACAAGGGGGAATATAGCGCGAAACACGACAAATTCTTGGTACGAAAAAAGCGTTACGAGCACGTGCGACCAGGTAAAATACATCGATATACACCGGAGTAGAAAACTCGCTGACTCTTGGATAACGAACGAGCTTTTTCGCTCCTGTTAATTCAATCACGCGCCAAGTTTTATTGTACCGATTAATCACAAAGCCACTGTATTCGGACTGCGCGTTTAACACGCGCAAATGTACGTGCGTGTGTGTACAGTCACTTTTTGTTCTACTCGAAATACACTGTAATAAGTGCATTGCACTTGGGTGTCGGGTTTATAAGCACTCTCGTAATTTAGAGCGAAACGGTTTGAATAAAACGGATCGAGCGTAACCGCAGACAATACTCGCAAAAGTGGGTATGTGTGCGTTTGTGTGAGTTTGTAGGAAGGTTCGTATGAAGACACAGATACCGAGGTTTAAGGTAGTTCTTAGGGTACAGTCAAGTTAATCGAGTAACAAGCTTTAATTTTATCCATTAATTTTTTTCAAAAATTTGATTGCTTGACACAAAAAACCGTTCGATAGATCAAATTGAAACTATACAGGGTTTTTGTGGGTCTATTGAGCTGTAAAAGTCACGCTCGACATTAGTCGTTTTGTCAATATTGGTAATTTAGCCATTAATTTTCTAAAAAACCATAAATCATTTTTCTCCTGTTTTTTCAAATGCATGGCAAGGATGGACATTTTTTTTCAAAAATTAGCATTAATTCGAGTTTTCGAAATCCTCCTGTTAATTTCTGTGCGATCATTGATTGCTGAGATATCAATTATCAAGCACAAAAGGATCCGTTTCATTAAGAGTCCGATATCTTAGCGCAAAATAGTCGCATCGAAGTCTCAAAAAAAGCAAATTGAAGCTAAATGAACAAGCTATCCGGCCCATGCAATGGTTTAGCTGAGAACATTTTTTCCAAGTAACTGCAGCCAAAAAAAAAGTAATAAAAATTTGTCTAATTTTTTTTCTCACCATTACATGAAACCTGTAGCTTCGATTTTTTTTTTTGCTGAAAGATCTTTAAATTAGAAAGTTGAAGCTTCAAAATGCTATTTTGTAGACCTCGATGCGACCATTTTTCACTGAGATACAGCATTGTTAAAAACCACTGAAAATTTAGGAAATTTTTTTGATCCCTCAATTTTTTCCAGTAGTGTATAAATATTTATATATTACCGGTGTCAATTTATCGTAAACAGAGTTATTTATAGCTTTGACGTCATTGCTATACATTTTTTAAATATTAAATAGAATGCCTGTATTAAATAGGTCCGCCATAGATACTATTAATTACTCCTTAAAAAAGTGTAAAATTTTCGAAATCCTAGTCCTTGATGGACATGACTGTACCACCAAGGACTACCTTAAGACGCTTGCGTTGGCGGCCACTGTCTATCTCCCTCTTTTGCGAGCTGCTCGCGGCTCGCGCGCGAGTTACACGCCGCGTTCACGGTGGCGTGCATCCATCATTCCTTCTCGCGTGTGTGAGCTTATAAGCGCGGGCAGAGAATACATATACTATATATATATATATATATGCACTTTCGCGAGCCGCGTGCTCGAGTTATCGGCTCCGATAACGCGAACTCGCGCGAAAGCACCCCGTGCTAGCTCCTTCTTCTCTTCTGCGTGTATTCGTGGGTGTGTGTCTAATCTCGCGGCCTCGAGAATCGCCGTGGAAAATTTATTCGATAAATCTCTCTTGAACCAAGGAATTCTCCCATATATATCATTATTCATCAAACTTTTTATCTCGGATCTGTCGGTGATTAAGTTTTCTCGTGGCTGCGATATTCGACGATTTAACTGCGGCTTCGATAATTTCACTCGCCGCGGCTAATTCCCCGCTAAATTCATCGCTATAATAATGTTTCCCGCGCGATATTGAAGAGGGAAGAGAGTTACTCGATGAAGTCTTGGCGTTTTCATTCAGAGTTGTAAATAATGCATTAATGTATTCATTACCCATTACACCGCATTATGTGTAATGGATAAGTGTACCATTACAAAATACAAAAGTAATGTGTAATGGATGCATGTGCCATTAAAAATGAAAAAGTTATGTTTAATAGTTAGATGTGCCGTCACAAATAAAAAAAAATAATGTGTAATGAACGAGTGCTCGATTACAAATTACAATTGAAAAAAACGTAATTTGTAGTGGAGAATATTCCATTCATTCATTACCCCTTTTTTTATATTTGTAATCACACATGCATCCATTACACATTACTTTTATTGTTTGTAATGGAACATGCATACATTACACATTACTTTTTTTATTTGTAATGGAACACGCATCCATTACACGCATCCATTACACACATCCATTACACGCATTCATTACACGCATCCATTACACCTATCTATTACACGCATCCATTACACGCATTCATTACACGCATCCATTACACGCATCCATCACACGCATCCATTACACGTTACTATTTTTATTTGTAATGAAACATTCGTTCATTACACGTTACTTTTGTAATTTGTAATGGAAAACTTATCCAATACACATTGTTTGAAGTAATGGGTAATGCATTACCTTTACATTACTATTTTCACAAGTCTATTTTCATTTTAACCCTACAATTTTTTTTTCTCTCTTGCGCGCGGATTAATCGGTTAGGAAAATAAGCGCGACGGTCCCGAAAGCTCGATAAATATCGCTCTTCCAATTTATCACCTTGTCGACGAACCTCGCTTACTTAGTTGCCGAGTTCTTCGTTCTATGGTACGTTCAATTAACACCCGGGAAAACTGCATGCCGCGACGTCGCGCAAACCCGCCCATATAAATGCACCGGAAGATAAGCGTAGCGTGAAAAGCCGCGCCCGTCCGACGGACGGCCAGGCCGAATTTCTCAGGCAACACGGTCCGCGCGTAGACAAGAAACTTTTACAAGTCACGATGACTGATTGTGCTCCATCGTGAGGCACGAAAATTCAACTTCTCGCTGACGCCTCTGAAACGTTGCAAAATTGTTGGAAGATTTACGTTCAATTCGGCGCAAAATGGTGAAACGAGCATCGCGTCAGTTTTAAATAAGTACCCTTTGTTCATTTGTCCCATCGTTTATTCGATACATTTATCGTTGTGCCAAGCAGATGTATCAATTTTTCTTTTTTACAGCGAAAAGATCGTTTGCCATCCACTTTGAGGAAATGTTTTTTCAAAAGTGAGAGAATCAAGATGGAAATATATTCTGTTCTTTGATCTTTTTTTTGAATATTTTTTTTTAAAGCACACACTGCAGCCATTTTTTTCTCCTCAAAGTGTAAATTGTCACGAGTATCACGCATGAAATATAAAGAAAATGAAAATTGAAAGATTATCGAAATATTGAAAAGGCTTTTCAGTCTCGTCAGTATTGACGATAAATTTTCTGACAGGGATTTTCTCACAGTGTATTTTTCACCATTTAACCTTTTTGTTCCTTTTTTTTTCTTGTGTAATAAATTTTGTTATACATTAGGCTGAAAAAAAGTATGTTCATAATTTTTTCAAATCAAATTCCAGCCATAATTGATTGAGTTTCTTCATTACCGACATTTTTTCTGACGATTTAATCGAATAATTAATGTTATGGAAATGCGTGGAGAAGCGAATAATCATTTCGACATAACGAAGCGACACTTTTGCCAAGTACATGGGCCATAATTTTCCTCATAATAATCCTCTCCAACTGAACAAATGTAAATGCGCACTAATCACTTTTGCGCTTTAATTTGTCATCGGAGTTCTTCTGACTTTTATCTCGCGTCCTCTCGAGACTGTTTCACGCACGAGAGATACACCTTTCCGAGTATCGCGATGCTTATTCCAACGGGGACGAGTCGCGCTATCATAAATTTCTCTCTTATATATAGCGAAAACGCGCAATATTGTTTCTGTGCGAGCGCGATCCAACGTGAGTAGACGTTTGCGCGCACACATCGCGCGAGTACATAACTTTTCCTACGCAAACCCGCACGTTCGAGCCGACGGAGAGATCTCTCGCGGTTAAATTTAATGTCGGCTCATTAGACGTCCGACTGTCTCGCGAACTTCGTGAGTGAGCGGGCGTGGGCATCCTTCCTTCATTTCTTTTCCTCGTGTGTAACAACGTCACACGTCTAAAATCATCTCTTCCTCTCTCTTTCCCTCTCTCCTGTCTTCGTCTTATTTTTGTTTCGCCAACTATTTCTTCTTTCATTCTCGTAAAGTGTCAAACAAGAATTCTTCCAGATTCTACTATGACAATTTTCCGCTGATTTTTCCAAGTCCCACACCCAGAAAAAAGATCCAGTACATTTAACTAAATCCTAATCAAGACAAATAAATTTTTTTAGGTGCGGGCCGGTCTAATACAAATCTGTTCATGTCAACGAAATTTTTTTTTGAATGACCTACTAGGAAAATATATTGCGATCGAATCAATTTTTATTTAATATTAATAAATATTATTTCAAACTGAACAAATATGTATTTAAATGATGTAATTTTTTTTTAATATTTACACAATATATATTTTTAAACATTTCAATCTTTGAATGTATAGCTACACATATGAAGTCTACAATTTCGTAAAGCTTCGTCTTTTCTTTAACAGAAGGGAAAAGAAAAAAGACCCTTTTTTATGGGAATCCTTTTCGGGGATTCGCTAAATATCGCCCAAAATTGGATGGAAAGAAAATTTTCTTTAAAGTAACTAAAAAATAATCAAATAAACGATTATAGTACCTACGACTAGATTTTTTTTCTGGGTGCAAAAAGCCTTCTCCCTAAAAATATCTTTAAGGCACTAGTCTACTTTAGAAGGCCAAAAAAAATTTTTAAGATTGTTTTTCTCAACTTTTTTGTCAGAAATGACTATAAAACTGTTGTTACAGCATCTTTCGAAAATATAAAAACAAAAATTATTTTTTTATCTCGATTCCTTGAATAGTTTGTAGAAGGCGCCAAAATCGAAAATGTCTTGTCCCATGACCGACCGTTAATCTCAGGATTGGCAAGTCTGAAACAACAAAATAAAAAAGCATTTTAAAGACGAAGGTTTCTTACACAATAATTAACCACCGTTAATGAAAGATCGATTTAAAAAAAAATGGCGGATGTTTGAAATGAAAATAAAAACTGAATTTTTCACAATTTATTTCAAACATCCGCCATTTTTTTTTTAAATGCTGTACTCAACTTGGGCATGAACTTTGGTAATTATGCAGTTTCATGGCTTTACCCAATTTTCGTGTTTCGTAATTCGCGATTTTAATGTATTTAATTTTTTTTCGTGGTTTTGTGAAAAAAAAACACTAGAGGGAAACTATTTTGAGCTCCGCCGTTAAAGCATTATTGTTGAGGTTGAAAGGGAGGATACCCCGAAAAAAAATCAAAATGATTAGAATTCGAGAAAGCCATCAAACTCCATAATTACACTGAGAAAACCCTATATTTCTCTGTAGTAGGATTTGTCAACTGTTATCAAATGTAAAGTTGGGTATGGCGAAATAAATATTTTTCAACTAAATAACTTATTTAATACTTTATAATAACTTAATAATAAAAAATATTTAATAAGTTACTATTAAATATTATTTAATAATAACTCATTAAATATTTTCATAAGTTAATAAGTTATTTGTATACAAATAACATTTTTTCATCAGTTCACTAATATTTCAGAACGACTAACAAATTTTGTAACAGTTAAGGATTATTTAAATAAAAGAGCCAACTAAATATATTTCTCTCCTACAAATAAACTGGTTTCTCAGTGTAATGAAACTTTTGTTCAGTCATAATGAACAAACATACCAAAGAGTTTACCGATAAGTGCAGTTTGAAATCCTTGATATCTTTTACTTTTATTTTCAACCTGTTAGAATTCGAAATTCTTATCTGTGGATTCATCTTCAATTCTCGTTCGTAATCAAGTGCTCAAGTTTCGATGAGCAACGAGATTCAAAATAAATACCCCATTTTTGGAGCATTTCTAATGGACACACATGACAATTCAATCGAAACTGAGGTTCATCAAAGAAATTTTATTAATACGCGAGACGTTGAAAAATTAATTCAAATTTTTAAAAAATTATTTATTATTGTTTTTAATTATTACTTCAAATTTATTGTTTTATTCCAATTAAATTGCACTTGGCGGTACGAAAAAAATTCGGGGTTCAATAATTCGGCATAAAGTTTCGAAATTTCTCGCGAACCGCCGGTATTACCGCAGAATTCATCTCGCCCTCTTCAACCCCGCATACACAGTTCGTGGTAATAAACTTGTGTATTATACGAAACAACGGTACACCGTTCTTCCCACCCCTGAGGCCGCCCCGCTTATTCACCGTAATATTGAAATAAGCTTTTCAAAGTTTTGGCGCGCGAGTTTTCGGAGTGTAGCAGCGTGTGTGCGGAGAAAGGGGAGAAAAAACAAAAGGAGAAGAAGGAAAGTGAGGGAAAGAGCATGAATTTGCAAGGGTGGGTCTAAGGGTCGGTGGTGCGAAGAGGGGGGGGTTGTGCTCGCGAGCTAATTGTGATACACTCCGCGGGGAGCTCCGGCTAGTTGGACGAGAAGTAAGGGATGTTTTTTTTTTTCATTCTTTATTTTTCACAAGCAACGTAATGTCGGAGGGGGTTGGTTTCTCGTGTAACTTGAGAAGAAGCGTAGATGAGAGCGTTGTGCGCCTGTGTGCGAGAGCACGAGTGAACACTGGAAGCTCGAGATAAGTCCATGTGAAGCTCGGAAAAGAGTGAGCTCACAAAAAAAAGGCACAAGAAAAGTTGGTGAGCAAGAGAGGAAGAAAGAGAGAAAAAGGAGAGAGAGAGAGAGAGAGAGAGAGAGAGAGAAAGAGAAAGAGAGCAAGATGGAGGACAACGTAGTTAGTTATACGCTGAGCTCGTGCATGTTGGCAGCGCCTGTGTTTTTCATTTTCTTTATATCACCCTTGACGCTCGTAAAACCATTACCCGTGACCGAGCGAACGCAACTTCCATATAGACCGTATACGCCCGACTTTGATGATACCTAGCGAACTTCTTTATTTCCTCCATTCACCCCTCTCTCTCTCTCTCTCTCTCTCTCTCTCTCTCTCTCTTATTCTCCCTCTACTTGTTCGGGGTGCAAATACTACGTGTTGTAAGGAATCGAGTCGCGCGATCTTATCGCTCCCGTTTGAGAGCGTATACATTCCAAAAGAGAAGCAGAAGTCTCGAAGCACTTGACTCCATTGCAGCGATATCCGCGGAATCGTGAAACAAACCCAATTTCTTTTTCGCGAAAACTCACTCTTCCCGTCTCCCTCTCTCATTGCCATGATTTTTTTTCTCTGTGACTCGATTCTTCTTTGCTCTTGTCTTGTGCTTTGTACTATTTTGGTATCTTGGTCGAGTGACTTGGAGTTTCTACACAGAGTCGGATTTGGGGGAGGGCAACTGGGGCTGCAGCTCCGGGGCACGATAGAAATTTCTAGGTAAAATTTTCTAACGAATACTGAATAATACGTAAAATTGAATTTGAACAAAATAACAAAAAGCATCCGAGTTCAGACAACGAAATATCAGTTCTCACACTTTCATGAGTCACTTTTCGTTTTAAACATTCTAAAGCGGTTTACGTATTTTTCTCATAATTAATGGTTAATATTCATCTTCGATCCGATAAATTAATCACGTGTATAAACAATCACAGGAAAACAATCACAAAGTAAATTATCACAGTATTATACACACTAAAGAAATGAATTTATCCTCTTCGAAAAATGGAAAAATATTATATCATATCGAAATTAGCTGGTGCCAGGAAACTCCGAGGAAAGAAGACGTTTCCTGACATCACCTAACTAGATTACATTGTTCCACTTTTTTATGTGAATTGAATGAATCGATTTTTGTGGTTCCGTAGATTTTGTCCTATTTTCAATGTTGTCAATTGAATTAATCGTGCTTATTTTCTTCTTCATGTAGTTTTCTCTTTTTCCGAGTTTTTCAAAACTACAATTTTCTACAAGTGTGAATTTTCTCCTTTGTTTGTTCTTAAGTTTTTTTTACATATGTCTTTTGAATTTTTCATTCAAGTTTCATAATATTTTAAATGATTAAAAACAAAAAACAATTGAATTTTAACATTTTTTTTAACAATCATTTTTTAAATGAAATGAAGGATTTTTTGTCGATGCATTTTTCGAATGACATTAGCAACATAGACAATGAAATTCGAAAATCATAAGCAAAAAAAAATAATACTTCAATTCATGAACACGATTGCAACAAATTATTTATAAGAGCCCTGTGCACGTGGACCCATAATAAAGATTGCAGATTGGATTGAATAACTTTTTGCGGATTGTACAAACATAAATTGGTAAAATTTTACAAAGACTATTTAGAACCTAGTTTTGGTAATTAGCTGGTTCAATTTGTATCATTGATAGATTTATACAAAATGAACTATTGAAAAGACCACTCTAAGAAGCTACTATCAAATTTTTGAAAATCAAAATTTCACAGCTACGTTCCCAAACATTGAAATCACACTGAGAATGTACATGGTTTGGAAGGTATCAAATTGCACTGGAGAGCGCTCATTTTCAAGAATGAAAATTATAAAAAATAGGCTACGATCTACGATGGAACAAAACGATTTCAACGGAAATCATCAATGATTTTTCATTGAAAAAAAGCTCGCAAAGTTCCATTCATTAACGCTATAATTTAATTTGGTTTATTTCTTGTATTTTAGTATATCTACATAGGTTTATTAAAATAATTTCATTTGTCCCGCAATAAATTATTGAAACACTTAAAAGAAAAAAATGTTGAACCTATTTGACAAATAATTAGGGGCCCCCAATCCTTTGTTGCCCCAGGGCCTACAAACCTCTAAATCCGGCCCTGTTTCTACACTCTGGTACATCCGATCACGAAGACTCGCACGACGTTTTCTCCCTATTTCACGGCAACATGAATTGGCTCCCTCTTTTTCGATCTCGATCCGTGCAAATGTGCGATTTGTGATATTACAATATCGACGCAGTATCTCTTGGCTACAAGGCGTTCAGTTGCTACTAAATCCTAAACGTACATCGGAAAGTTCATCGAGACAAGCCCGGAAAGCAATTAATAATTCCATTTGTTTGATCAATCAATCAACAGCATTGACAATCGTTTATCCAACACCAATAGTGGTCATTACCATCCAATCTTTGACAGATAATATCATTATTCGATTCTACATCGCCGGCCATAAAGTTCCGCCATCCATTTCATTTACGAGCCGTGAAACGCGTGCCTCTACCATGATGGAAACCTTCGCACCGTACAGTCTCTCCCTCTTGAATACCCAAGATCATCCAGAGTCTGGTTTAGCTTGTGTTATACCGCATATTCATCCAGTCCTCGTGTGTGTGTGTGTGTGTGTGTGTGTTTTATCGCGTACAACACGTATCAGAAACACGTGGAAACCTCGCCGTCTGCGAAGCATATAGAATGAGCGAGAGAGAGAGAGAGAGAAAGATGAGGGACCTTGCCTCACGATCCGTCCAGATAAGTCAGTTACCGACTCGCTCTAGCGCTTCTTTCCCTCATGGTCCGTGCTCGCGAGTTGGCGATTCCTCTTTTTCGTTTTACCTCTCTCTTTCTCTCTGATCTCTCTTCGCCTCCCTTGATTCTGATGCTTCTGCTGCTTCAGTTGCTCTCCACTTCCCGCACTCTCCTCTCCGGACCCCCCTTGCGGGCACTTCGCCAACCCATACCCACCGATCTTTCCTTCTCTTTTCGCGTGAGTCTCTTCTTTCTTATTTCTCTTTCTTCCCTCCTTCCCCTCTCTGAAGCTCCAGCCATATACCCGCAGCGAGAGCGTTGCTGCACTCTTGGCGGGTGATTCATCATCGGCGTCTCCTCCGCGTTCTTTCTCTCTATTCGAGTCTCACATCTTCTTGTCTCTCCTCTTCTATCCTCCGCATCGAGTCCAACACTCCGTCCTTCTCGTTTATTCGTTCTCCTCGCCATGGCTGTCTCGCCACGGCCGAGTTGGAAGAGTTGGCCGCCGTCGAGAGTTCGGCTCGCTGGTACCTCAACTATACGGGTCCTCTTCTTGCCCGGCCCACTCTCTCTCTCTCTCTCTCTCTCTCTCTCTCTCTCTCTCTCTTTTCTCAAGTCCGTGTCTTCTCTGCTTCGCCGCCTCGCACTCTTTTCTTTTATTCATTTTTTTCCTCTACTCCCCTGGCTCATGGAACCTGAAGAGCCGCAATCGCGAGTCGTACACTCCTCCCTCCCTCCTTTCCTCTTATATTTCGGTATACACTTTATTTCGTACTCCCACGACCGCGGGCTTCCCGCGGCTCGTCCACACCGCAGGGCGCTCAAAACCCAGGTGTGAGGGCAAAAAGAATGGCTCTTCTTGCACTCTCGGTATATTCTCCGACGCGGAATATGCCTGCGCTTAACTGTAATGTAATGGAAGATCGAAGGTTACGGCCAGGGTTATTTCGCCCGTTATGCCGGTTGATTTTTCGTATTCCAACGTCAGAAGTGTGTTATTTAAGTTCTATCATTGGTTGGTCAATCGATCATTGGGTGTCGTGCGGTCCAATGTCGCGGTTTTTGGCTCAAGCCCACGTAGCTGCTGAAGTCATGGCTCATGTTTTTGGAGAAGAGGAAAGATTCTGATGATCCTAGCGAAAGATTGCCTCGAGGCACAACGAGGTTGTCAGCCTGAGGAAAGAATAGTCGTTGGGTCTATACGCGAATATGTGTGCTCTAGCATATAATCACACCTACGCGACTCCGTTTACACTCTTAAAATCGTGTTCCTCCTCTTCAGCCTATCTCTCGTTCGCTCTCTCTCTCCTTCTTTTCTCGTGGATTCCCGTATACGATGGCGCAACTATACACCCACCAAGAGCCGCCGAGGGCCAAGTGGATACGCGAAAGTCGTTGTAAAATATCTCAGGCAATGCATCACCGGCGCGATATCACCGGCATGAAGAGATACAGTGATATTTTCCTCGGACGCTCGCGTTGGATGCCCTCCCTCTCGAACTTCCCACCGGCTCGATTCTTCTTTCTCGCTCTTTCACTTGTTCTCTTGTAACACACTGACGTTACACCTCTCCTCGTGGCGCATCTCTCGCTGAGGCGTATAAACGATGAGACGATGTAAACGCGGTGGAGGCACGCCGATACCTCCTCCCGCTCTTCGTTCGTCCCAATTTTTCATTGCCATTTCCGTGCAGCAATTTGATAACCATTGAAAATAACTTCAAAGACACCATCGTCCCCTTATTCGTGGATTATTTATCGATCGAACGTTAGATGAGTTCCGTTCGCTTCATTTCTAATTAAAAACAGAGACGTTTCTGGAAGAATGTCCGTTTGTTTCGGACTTATCTAATCTCGAATGCCCAGCTGTAGGTTATAGACACGTTCCTCCATCATCAGTGAATCCTCCAAGATTTTCCGCATTCCACACCAACCATTTAAGTTGTCCGCTGTCCGAAGATAGTCAGAGCGAAGATTCACTTCCCACGTCGAGGGTTTCGATCCTCTTCGTGACATGTTCGAGGCCCAACGAAATTCAACGCGTTGGATCTTTCTACCTCAATCTCCGCTCCTCGACTTCGTTCCTACGTCGCAAGACCAAGTACCGGGATCTATGCTTCAATATGTCCCACCTCGTTGACTCGTCCAGTGGCAGGAAAGGTGGGATTTCGGTAATTCGGTCAGGGATCCTCGGTAAAGACCTTCCTCCTGTCTTGTCTCTTCTCCCTCTCTCTCGCTAGTTCCGTCGGATCGAGAATTCCTAAGAGAGACAGGCAATGCATCGAGGGTACAGGGTGTGCGACGGTGGGAAGTTCTCATTTCTGCGATCCTCGTGCCAAACGTATAGTGTTCGCAGGGAGGCGGGGACCTTTTCCGCTGTTGGAGAGCGAAGAGGGGCGAAACACCCTGCATCGCATGGGGTAGGTTTGCAGCAGCTCACGCGACACCAGAGCCATCTATATCTTCGAAAGATTTATGGGTTCTGGCTGCAGCGGCTGCTCGCAGCAACTACACGCCACAGAGTATCGCAAGCGGAATGGTGTCGGTGATCCTGCTCTTCCCTCGCTTCCAAATCCGTGTTCATATATACACACACACCCATGAACACAGACACACAAAAGAGAAGTGTATCGCGAAGATGTGTGACGCGCCTTTCATCGTGTTGGATAGTCGTATACATATACCGGGTTCTCTCGTTCTGTTCATGGTGTCCGCCATGTACGTTCACCAAACTCCCCCGCACACACGGATACGAAACTGTGCGGTATACAACATCATGGGATAGTCGTGATGGTGTCGTCAGCTGCATGGTGTTGGTAGTCTGGTGCTGGGCTGATACCGCGCTCGCGCTCACCCTCGTCGTGTTCATCCCGACCCCATGCCCATATATACATGCATATCGAACCGTGGATCACGATGCACGTATATCTCGTTGTGTAGGTAAAAGGTCGGCCAGAAGGTGCGGCACGATCCAGCGCCGGTGTTGGTGTCGCTGCTGGTCGTGGACTCCTCCGGCGTAAGCGAGAAAGAGACGAAACTCGTTGGTATAATGCACCAAGTACGTTGGTTCGGGTATCGCTGAATCCTATGTGCCTGTGTGTGGGTTACGTTTGCACTTGTGTGATGGCCCCCCTGTCGAGACAGCACGCTGTTACCCCGCGGGGGTTACGCGCAATTCGCGCTCATGCAACGGGGCGCTGATAAAAAGTTGGACTCGATCTCAATCCGATCCCTGACTGGTAAGCGAGGGAGAGAGAGAGAGAATGAGAGAGGTGGAGAGTCTCAGCAGCTTTTGCTGAACGAGTTGTATCCCGGTGCCGGGGACTGCGTACCTTCTGATCAAAAAGTACCCGGAATTCTCTCATTCAAACAAACCGAGCTTGAGATATTGTCAAAACCTTTTTTTTTCTAGGTTGTTACATCAGTCATCAGGCGCTCAAATATCTTTTTGGAGCTTGCGGAACGATTCATACCGTTCCGCAAGCTCCGTATTCACCTGACATGGCTCCTTGTGACTTTTTCCTATTCCCACGACTCAAGTTACCACTTTGCGGAAAGAGTTTTGAGACGATTGAGGCGATAAAGAAAAATTCGCAGAAGGAGCTAAAGGCGATTCCTAAATCGACCTATCAAAAGTGTTTTGAAGGGAATAAAATGAATATCGAACAGTAATTGAACCGTTTTCGTTTTAAAAATTCCGGGTACTTTTTGATCAGAAGGTCCTCTTCTGGCGATTATCTTCGCCCTCACTTTTCTCTCTTCGTCTCATCCCTCGCATACGTGCAGCATTCATACACACAGACGCACACTCAAGTTCCAGACTTTTTCTCCCCTTTTTCTCTCTCTCTCTTTTCCTCTGCCGGGAGATATTATTCACCGCGAGCCGTCGGCTGCCACGATTATTAAGCGCATAATAATGTGCGAAGGTGTGTTTATACGAGTACATTCATCCGAGGAAGAATAATGCCATTAAATTCCTGAATATCAACCGGGGATATAAATTCCATTCGGCTCACGGAATTCAATCTATTTCCAATTATATTTGGCGGAATCCGATTGGCCAGAGTTCGGTAGATTGATCGTGGGTGAGAAAAATAAATGGAATGAAAGAAGAAGATGGGACGAGAGTGCCAAGGTTTTTTTTTCGAAACTACCCCCTCGACGAGGTTTTCCAGGCGAGCTCGAGTGAGATAGCATGTGGTGGACCATTTCCGCTCAGATTCGCTCAACGCCCCGACGTGTAATATTCCAGGGGTCGACGAGTGTGGATGCGAAATTGCGGATTGGTGTTGGAGCTTGTTTGAGGGAGGCTCTGGGGTCCCAGGAATTGTGTACGGGCGCGTCTACCTATGCTACTCTGGATTCTGTGTGTACAAGTAGCAAGTACACATACGCATTTCAGAATTTCTCTCTCTCTCTCTCTCTCTCTCTCTCTCTCTTTCTCTCTCTCTCTCTCTGTGTGAGTCTCGTCCCATCCCCCGATGCGGCCGGTTTACGAGCAACCTGTGGTAACGAGAGCGATAGATAATAACCGCTTCGTGCTCAACCATCCACCCACAGAGAGAGCACCTCCACCAAGAGGAGCCCTTTCTCTCTCACTTCGTATCTTTCCCGATTCCCTCACTCACTCACACTCACTCACTCTCTCCCTCCCTCTCTCTTTCTCTCTCTCTCTCTCTCTCTCTCTCTCTCTCTCTCTCTTTCTCTCGATGCCCTTGAACATAAGCGTCAGTTATGCGCGAATTTTCGTTACGTTCCTTTTTTTTCTTTCATGCACGAGCACGTTATAACCGCCGAGGAGCATTACCATGTGCCAGCAAAGATAACCCAACATATTCTTCATATCTTGCGAGCTGGACTCTCCGACATATAATCCGCCATTTTCCCATACACCAGAAAATGTATCAAGAGTAGGGGTGTGCGAATATCCGAAATTTTTGAATAAATTAATGTCAGTAACTGAAAATGAAGAGAGATTTCAGAACGAGGAAGAAAAATAGCCATCGATCATAACAATCAAAAATAATTTCTCATTTACCATTTAGTAATTGTTAAAACTGAGAAAGAGAAACTAAAGATCACGATTGACTTTTTCTTAAATTGGTCGTTCACATTTTTTTTTTTAATTTGGGAAAAATATATTGCAGGTAGATCAAAAGAGTATTAACTTTTGAAAAACTCAATTACACTTGACTAATAATCAGCGTATTGAATTTATTTGTTAATTTTCCTAACGATATATTTTCATAATATCTAAAAAAATATATTTTTTAATTTTGCATTTCATTAAAAGGTTGGTAAAGAAATTCTCTTCTAAAAGTCATGTTTTGTTAAAATTTCCATTACTTCAGTAGTAAGCTTTAAAAAAATATATTATAATTAGGTTAAATACACTACCGGCGACAAGTTTCCGGACAAAACTACAAAAAAGGTCTGGAACGTTTTTTTATGCCGGAATTTTTTCAGAATTTTTTTTTCCAAAATTTTGTTTTCTCGTGTTGAGGCTTGAAAAAAAATTAGGGAAAAATCCCAATGTGTTCAAAATGGTAAAATAAAGTATTTTTCCTTCTTGAAATTTTATCAATAATACCATTGTTCTCGCGATATGGTAATTGAATAATCTGAGCTCCGACCCAGAAAACAAGAATACAAAATTTTTGGGTGAAAAATCGGAAAAAATTCCTCTGCACTCAACAAAAACAGACGCAACTTTTTTGCCGTCTCGAAGTTTTTCATGAATCCTCTTGCTTTTCATGTTATACGGGATTTTTCAAATTTCCTTTATTTTTCACATAAACAGAATAACTTTGGAAAAAAATCGCTCAAAGTTTAAAAAAAAAAGAAATTGAAGCTCAAACTTCTTTCCTCTTTATGAAACCAATCGTAAAAATGCATTAAAAAAATTTCCTCTAAAAGATGGGTGCACCTGAAGAGAGGAGGAAAAAGGCGAAAAACAGCTGTTTTCAAAATAGAGTCCAAATCTAAAAACAAATTGTAAAAATAATTAAAAATTCATGTAATGAAGCGGAATTCTTCCCCTTCAAAATGCCGCTTGTTAAATTAGTCTACGTTGACTTCCGGCGAAATGGCATTAAAAAAAAACCGTTCCAGACCTTTTTTGAAGTTTTGTCCGGAAACTTTACGCCGATAGTGTATACGATAGAACAACATAACTTCTTCATCGAAATCGATCAGTTTAAGAGCAAAAAAAATAATTATTCGCATAATTTGAATGGTTCGAATAATTCGAATATTCGATTCGACCTTCGAATCGATTCGAATTCTCTTCGCACATCCCTAATCAAGAGCCTTTCAACGCAGAGATTCAGCCTGCGCAGATTGCATTGTTTCTCAAGTAATTCGCCATCAACGCGCACAAAAACATGTCCATCGATATTTCTACGCTTATGGAATTTAAAAAAAAACTGTCGCTATATGGATTCTGGGTTTCTTGAATCGCGGTGGCGCATGCGCGCGTTCTTCCTCCGCGTCCCGTGCGCCAACGAATTTATTGCGGCTTAAAAAGTCTAGCCTCCCTTGAAATCCTGATAAATGTGCGAAGGAGCGAGACTCTCCCCCTTTCTGGCTCATACAACGCTATATGGCGAAGTTTGGTAGATACTCCGACGTGGAATGGAAAAATCTGCGATGGGAGGAAAGAGAGAGAGAGAGAGAGAGAGAGAGAGAGAGAGAGAGAGAGAGAGAGAGAGAGAGAGGGTTTGTCGAGAGGATATGTTGGATGCTATGGTACTTCTGGGCGCTATTCTGACGCGCTTGAAAATGCGTAGAGAGGGATGCTGAAGAAAGTGCGCGGATTGTAAGGCTGAAGAATAAACGCTGTTCAACGAGCGAGAGAGAGATTGGAGAACGAAGCACGTAGAGATGCGTGTTTGGGTCTGTATTTATATATATAGTTAGCTAACTAAACGTGAGAGAGCCTGTACAAACAGAAGGGAACCATTCGTAATCGTACTTTCGTTGAATCCTATGAAATCTTACGCTAGCCCTTTACGCTGGGGATTGCTCACTGTGACTCGCTCCAGGAGTGCTACTTAACTTATACGTCGCTCTTTCGCGAATTCTTCGTTGCGACCTATGAGAAGCCGCTCTTCTCCTCTTTCTCTTTCGAGCTCTCATCTCACGATGCTCCGAGAGACGGCAGCTGAACTCTAATAGCCTTAATCCATTCGTCGTGGATGTTTGTACAGGCGCCTTCCGGCGCCTCCGTTCTCCTTTTATTTCATCTTTTTCCACCTTATCTCAGTAGGAAATGCCCCTGTTCTCGCTGAGTAACTGCCCGTACTCGTATTCTCTCACCAACGTAAAGTAATGGCTGTCATGCAACATCTTTTCGCTCACTGGTATGTGTATAAACACATCGGATTACAGGGGATGTTTTGTTTCGTTAAGGGTCTCTCAGTCTTCCGGAGAACGATGTAAACTCTGTTAAAACGTGTGCGAAAGAATCTTAACTCTTTCCGACAAATGTAACGCGGAATATGTTTGCTACAATACTACTTATATTTTTTTCTCGGATCCACGTAAAGGTCTCAACCCCTTTTTCACTCCAACGCTGACTTTAGAACGAAAGGTTTTTCTTTTAAATCAATGCCAGTTAAATAAGTTCGATTCCTTTGTAATTAGGAATGATCAGCAAAATTGCAGGAGATTCGTTCCTAATTAAAAAAAATTAATAGGAACCGTTGATTCATGGGGAAAATTTACATCTCTACCGATTGCAACTTCACCATCGAGAAAGTCTACAAAAATAAAGTCCTAACGATAGATCTCAACTATTTTACTCCAGTGATCGGCAAAATCGATGTTTTCGTCAATTTAATTACCGCTAATTACTCTGTGTTAGACATTTTTATAATTGTTTCAATAAATATTACTCATTATTAAGGCACTCAGTAATTAGGCAGTAACCTTTAACTTGTAATTTAGATCAAACAATTACTCAATAACCAAGTAATTAAAATTTTGCTCTTATGAATTATTGATGTTTTAAAAAATTAGGTAATTGTACCATCTAATTATTAATTATCCAAGTAATTAAATACTTAAGTACTCTACTTGCTTATTTTTTATGAAATTAGTTAATTATTTTTTTCAATTATTAATTATTCGAATAATTAGATAATTAATTCTTCTAATTACTAAATTTTCAAAAATTTCAAATAGCTTGAAATTAATTACTCCAAAAATTGATAATTACTATCATGAAATAACTAATTACTCCAATAATTAGTAATTAAAATAGATCAATTACTAATTAGTATAATAATTAGTAATGTTCAAATAATTCAAGTAATTATTCAAATAATTGGTAATTGAAATAGTTCAATTACTAATAACTTGAATAATTAGTAATTTTGATATCTATGTACATTACTAATTATTCAAATAATCAATAATTTACATAATTCAATTATAAATTATTCTAATAATTAGTAATTAAAATAATTCAATTACTAATTAATTTGATGATAAGTGTTTTAAAGAATACGATTACTAATTTTTCTAGTAATGAATAATTCAAATAATACACATATTCAATATCCAAATAATTCATAGTATTGGTCTTTAAACAACTGATTATCGAAATATCTCAAAGAATAATGGATGACAATATTAATTTTGTAAATAAAGATTTATTAAAAGCCTAAATTTTTTTTTGCTGCTCACCGTTTTACTCCTCGAAACAATATCTCTATTTTCTATATATTTGACTGAGCGAAAAAATGTACCAGCAGAGCGGTATTTTGATTAAGTTGTTCAACGGGAGATTGTAAATTATGCCGATTCAACCTTCTCCAAGTTCTCTAAATTTGGTTATTTTTTCTACGCTCGCCGAGAGTCAATTGACATTGTCAATGAACTTTTGCTTACTCAGCCATTCACCTCACTGGAAGCGATGTTTTTCTTTGTTAACTTTGCAAACGTGCTGGTTTCTTTGAGATCGGATAAAGAATCAAAGATCGATGTGAGGGGAAGATTTCAAAAGGGGTTGTAGCCTCGAATCGAGAGCTGGCGCGAGGTCCCGAGGCCAGTAAAATGAGCTGGGTCTGCCAAGAGTTTGGAATCTCTTCGTCGTCGTTGTCGTCGTCGTCGTCGTGTATACAGAGGCGCGGAAGAAAAAAAAAACCCACCCCACAGCAAACTCTGTTATATCCACCATCCCCTTTCTTGTCCTCCATCGGTTCTGGGAGCCGCCAGACGCCGCCCCCGCAAGCTCTGTATGTATGTATACATATATATATTATACATACATACATACATACATACATACACCCTCTCCCAACACCGACGACCAGCTAGAGATGCAGGACAAACAACTTTTTCGCGTTCGCCTCTAAGGATGAGTAATGGGGTTTCTACTTTCCGCGGAGGATATTTGGTCGCGGTCCGTTTGGCGCGCCACGCCACGTGAGACTCGCCACGACGGGGGATATAACCAGAGTCATCCAGAATAAGAGGGAGAATCTATATCGCGGTGAGGGATGATGGAAGCGAAGAATGAGATAAAAAGAGAGGAGAGGGCGAGATGTTGAGAAAAATGATGAAAAAAGAACGATAAGTCTGAAAGGGGTTGTACTTTCGCGATTGTACTATTCTTTTACAGATTTTTTCGTATCAGCCGTTTTTAAGATATACATTTTTTTTAGGGCTGTGCGAATATTCGAATTTACGAATTATTCGAGACGAATCGAATCAAATAATTCGAATCGAGTTTAAAATAATATAATTCGAATAGTTCGAATAAATCAAATGGTTCGAATAATTTGAACGATTCGAATTATTCGATTCGATTCCTCTCGAATAATTCGAAAATTCGAATATTCGCACAGTTGAAATGATTGAATAAAGTAATGTCAGTAGCTAAAAATAGAGATTTCAGAACGAGGCAGAAAAAGTCATCGATCATAACAATAAAAAAGTATGTCTCATTTATCATTCAATAATTGTTGAAACGGAGAAAGAGAAACTAAAGATAATAACGATTGACTTTTCGTTTAATTGTCGTTAAAATATTTTCGAAATTTGGGAAAAATATATTGCAGTTAGATCAAAAAAGTATATAACTTTTGAAAAACTCAATTACACTTGAATCAGCGTATTGAATTTATTTGTTAATTTTGCTAACGACGTATTTTCATAATATCTAAAAAAATATTTTTAATTGTACATTTCATTAAAAGGTTGGTAATGTAAATTCTTTTAAAAGTTATGTTTTATTTAAATTTTCATTACTTCAGTAGTGAGCTATCAAACAAATATGATTAATCTGAATATATGATAGAACAACATAACTTCTTCATCGAGATCGATTAATTAAAAAGCGACAAAAATAATTATTCAAACTTTTCGAATAGTTCGAATTATTCGATTCGATTCGTCTCGAATAATTCGTAAATTCGAATATTCGCACACCCCTTAATACTAGTAAAAAAAAAGACTATGTTATTGCAATGGCTGTTTATAATGAAATCCTAAATAAATATTTACATTGTCGAAATGATTGAATAAACTAATGTCAGTAGCTGAAAATAAAGCCAGATTTCAGAACGAGGAAGAAAAACAGTCATCGATCAAAACAATGAAAAATCATTTCTTATTTACTATTCAATAATGGTTAAAACTGAGAAAGAGAAACTAAAGATAACAATAGACTTTTTATAGTCATAATTTTTTAAAAATTTGGGAGAAATATATTGCAGATAAATAAAGAGAGTATAACTTTTGAAAAACTCAATTACACTTGACTAATAATCAGCGTATTGAATTTATTCGTTAATTTTTCCACAAATGTATTTTCATAATATAAAAAAAAAAATATTTAAAATTTTACATTTCATTAAAACGTTGGTAATAAAACTTTCTTTTAAAAGTTACATTTTATTAAAATGTTCATTACTTCAGTAGTGAACTATAAAAAAAATATTATGATTAAGTTAAATATATGATAGAACAACATAACTTCTTCATCGAACTCGATCAGTTACAGAGCAAAAAAATAATTATTCGAATAATTAGAATTTTGAATCGAATATCGCTATTCGATTCAATTCGAATGCTATTCGCATAATCTTTATGACGTGTATGTTTATCATCATGGCTTCCTCATAAAGGAAGCTTCACGAACGACGGAAGCAAATGAAGAAGCTATGTGCAAATTTCTAATTGGCATGATTTTTTTAGCAATTCCCTTCAATTACATTATTAATTGTTTTTGTCGTCCAGTGTATTGGTGCTAGAGAAGTGAACTCGATAGCTGCTAAATTAGGAAACTTAGTGTTAACAAGTATTTTTCGAAAATTTCAAAAAAATTTTGCGAACGAACATCTTGAGCGTTTTTCACCAAGGTCAACCCTAACCATTCTTATCATCTAGTGTATTTGTGCAAAAAGTTTTAGCTCGATTCTTCTAAAAATGCGGATGTTGGAGCGTGAACAAAATTTTTATGGAAATTTCAAAAAAAAATTCTAACCGAACCCCTCACGCGATTTTTATGAAATTCGGTATTATTTTTCATTGTCATTGAGTGTATCGTCACAAAAAAATTCAGCTCGATAGATGCAAAATTACAAAAGTTAGAGAACTTACAAATTTTTTCCGAAAATTAAAGTTTTTTTTTTCAAACTGAACCTCTTGAGCGATTTGTCCCAAATTCAATCCCAACCGTCCTTATTACAAAGTGTATCTGCATATAAAATTTCAGCAAAATTACGAAAGTTAGACGACTAACAAACAATTTACAGAAAATAAAAAATTTCCCTTAGAACAGGGACATACGTAGTCTACTTGTATACCAAATTTCAAGTCGATTGCCCAAAGCGTTCTCCAGACATATTCATTTTAAGGAAAGCACAAAGTGTACACATACACACACACACAAACGCGCGTCCGGACATTTTTTCTAAATGTGATTTCTCGACGTTTTGGGACATTTTGAACATACTGACCTGAAAATTGCGAAAAAAAAAAATTTCGCGAAAACAAAGCTTCCTTTATGAGGAAGCAAAACCGCAATTTTTAATAAAAAATAAACGGCCCAATTCTCTATTTCCTATCAGTAATTTTTGTTCAAAAAATTCATTTTATTTTTCATTGCAGGGAATTTGGTTATGTTGTTTAGAAAAATTTGTTGGAATAAAAAAATAAGAAAAATGTGATATATCTTTTTCTTTTCTTTTCAAAATTTGTTTCAGGTGAGTGGCAGGCTGCTCCAAGCGTCTCTATAATGCCAAATAGATGTCGATGCGCGTGCCGACCGTCCGTGCGAGATGACAGTCACATAAAAGTCATTCATATACATATATACATATATGTGTACATATCCGGTTGCGGCGAAAGGATGCTGCATCCGGTGAGTGACCAACACAAAAAAAAACACACAAGCTCTTCTTCCCCCGCATTTTTGGACTCTCCCCCGTAGTTGAGCATTGAAACCGCGATAGAAAATAATGCGACGCGCGAAAAAATTGGCCACTATCGCGCTGATTTCGCATTACACGATTTTTCAAAATGCGAAAAAAAAATAATCGGGAAAACAAAATAATTCTATCTATCTCTGCATCCAAGCACAACAAACAATTGGTTTCCCCAATTTTTTTATTATTTATAAAAAACGGTGGTGCATCGGCATCAATATAGTAAAAGAAAGAAAAAAAGAAAAAATTAAGTATCGTCCCGTAGATTGGGAACTTTTTACGACGCGGTATATTATAAATATATATATATAAATATATGTTTTAATAAGAATTTCGAAGTAAAAAAAAAATCGTGATTCGCCATCGAAAATTGTGGGACCGTGCAAACGTAAAATTCGAGCGAATAAAGTTTATATATATGTGTAAATATATATATATATAACATGAACAACCATTGCTGGTTATACTCGAATGAAAGACAAGCAAAAAAGTGTCAATAGGCTTCGCGTCGATGAAAAAAATCATAAATTAAACAAAAACAAAAAACGATATACGTAATAACAGTAATGATAATGAACGATGACGATAGAAATACGTAATTAAATTAATTTAAACGAAATGAAAAATAATAATAATAATAATAACAATAATACAAGGTCTACGAAGTGTCGATTAGTAATTAGGAATTTATTAGATGTACGTTTTTTCGTCTAGAAATTCTAATTAGAAAGAAAAATAATCTCGAAAAAGAAGAGCAGAGAAATAAAAAGCAACGCGCGAATTTAGTCCGCGAGAGGATTTGATCCCGGTGAAATAGTATATATTTTCTAGTGGATCGGTGTACAAAGTCATCCGGATCTTGATTTTTTTTTTATTGATTGATATTATTATTATTATTTTTATTAATATTATTGATATTATTATTTTTTATTATTATTATTAATATTATTATTATTATTATTGGTTCGCTTAGACGCAGTAAAACTTGCAAGCTGCTCAGCGCATCCGTTTTAACGAATTGCCCGAGACGACTGCTGTTGATGTTATGTATTTTTGTTATATCTTTTTTTTAAATATATATATATATTATATAATATATATCAACCGCGATCGTGATCGACAAGCTTTTGCCAAATTTATGAAAATTAGAGGAAAAACATGAAAAATCATAGAAGACTAAAATCCTAATTTAAAAGGCAATTCGAAGAGTCGATTGTATATTGCGAAAAAAAAAAGAAAAAACATGAACATCACGATCGTAGCGAGATATTATTATGACTTCATGGACGTACGATCTCGTATGCACGTATGTACATTGATGTTCGAAAGTTTTGTTATTAACATTATTCGTGTATAAAAAGAAAAGTAACGAGAGAAAGGAAAACAAAAAACAATGGAATTCGCTCAACGCCCCCACGAAAAAAATAAAATAAAAATAAACGAGGGTAGCGGACTTCGCTACGTCCGAATCAAATAACTTTCCTTGGAATTTAAATATATAAATACGAAATAAATAAATAAATGAAAAGAAAACGTATATATATATATATTATATATATAAATGAACGAACGAGTGAAATATGTAAATGTGAAATATTTAAGATGAGTTTCAACGTCCTCGTCCACGATGAATTAAAATTCGCGAAAAATGATCTTCACGATGAAACGAAAAAAACAATTGCGAGCCTGAAAACAAAACGAAAATTCAACACGAAAAAAAAAAAAATAATAACAATGAAAATACCTATGTACGTAATTTGAGACAGATTTTCACTATAAAAAAAAAAAAAAAAGAAAAATTACCTACCTAAGTACCTATGACGCCGGAGTTCCGAGAGAAAGTTAAAAAAAAAAGAAAAGAAAAGTGAGAAATAAAAATAACGAATGAGGATCGACGAATCGTGGCGATACTCTAAATAGTAATTTTATTCTAGTTAACGATTGTATACGAGTAGCCGCTAAGTGAGACTGCCCGAGAAATCGTATGAAAGGGTTTTTTTTACATATTTTTTTTCGATCAAAATCAAGAACGTAGAGAGGCGCGACACACTTAGAAAGAACGCAGTTTAGTTGAGCGAATTGATTTTTTTTTTTTTTTTTTTTTTTTTTAAATAAAAAACGCAGTATTTCTAAGAGGACTGTAATGTTAATGATTATTTATTTTGTGGATCTCCGAAAGAGCCCTATGATCGCTCCGCTGTACTATACGTAATTATTGTAGGTGATTATTAAAAAAAAAAAGCGTAATTAGCGACAAATCGCAACGAGGAGCCCTCAAGGGAGGTAAAAGTTGTGAAATTACGATTAATGAAAAAAAAAATGCCTGGTAGCTGTGTTTTCGTGTGAACGTGTAAAAACTTGCGATGAAAAAAAACAAACAAAAAAAAAGCAAAAAAAATCAACATTTTTCGATGAAAAGAAAAAAAATCCCTCACAATTCGTTTTGTAATATATTAGAGTATTAATTATTTACCGAACACGATCCTGATGTATGTATCCAAAGCGGCCAGGGCCGCACCTGCTTCCTATTGTCGTATTGTGTACGAAAATATAAGAAAAACAAAAACAGATGGAATAAAAAATGAATAAATAAAAAACGAAATAAACTGCTGTGTGTATAACCGCATCGAGATTACGACGAAGAGAATCCTAAGAGAGAGAGAGAGAGAGAGAGAGAAAGAGAGAGAGTGATATAGGAGCGGTTGCCGTTCTGAACGCCATTACTACTGTTACGCTGATTATACGATTGCTAAAAAAAAGGAAGAAAAACCAATAAATACGAATTGAACTCGAAATATAATAATATTGTCTCGTGTGATTAATTATTTGCCCGCGCAATCGCCCCTGACAATCATTGTCATTCCACGGAAACCAAAAATGAAAAATAATTCCTTTTCGTTCGACATCGATTATTTTCGCTTCTTGAAAGGATTTTCTGGTCTGGAAGCTCGAAAATTAAAAGGAATATGAGGATCTTTCCAAATATGACGGTACATTTTTTAAATAAATTTATTGATTTAACAAATACAAAATAAATAAAATTGGTTAATTTTTTTAATTTCCTTTTTTTGAGGATCTTTCCAAAAATGACGGTGCTTTTTTTTTATAAATTCATTAGTTTAATAAATGAAAAATAAATAAATTTGATTAATTTTTTTCATTTCCTTTTTCCTTGAGGATCTTTCCAAATATGATGGTGCTTTCTTTTATGAATTCATTAGTTTAACGAATACAATGTAAATAAAATTGGTTATTTTTTTTTTATTTCCTTTTTCCTTGAGAATCTTTACATATATGACGGTGCATTTTTTTATAAATTTATTAGTTTAATAAATGAAAAATTAACAAAATTGGTTAATTTTTTAAATTTCCTTTTTCCTTGTCCGATATTTCATTTTGCGAACAAGCAATCATCTCAGTATCGATTTGCACATGGAGGAAAGTTCGGCAGTTTGAAAAAATTACAATTCGTAAATTTTAATTTGGTGGATTTTTTCCAAGTTTTTTTAACTACCAGATTAATCGAATTTAGATGGCTGGAAATCCTGTGTGCCAATGGAAATTTCGTCTCGATGGTTTAGGACAATTTTTTATCGTTAAATACTCGTAGAAAAAATCTGTTACTTCTAACACATATTTTTTTTTACATTTTGAGATATATTAGATTCTTGTTGCTAAATTTAATAGTGAACAATATTTCTCGATAGTCTCGTCAAAAATTCAGCTTGATTGCTATAAAACTGATTGAAGCAAGAGCGTCAAGAAAGAGTAAAAAAAATGGAAAATCGACTTCATCGAAAATTATACTTCCAAAAGTAACCGAAAAAACCAGAATTTCTGGGGATTTTTAACGCGAAAACTTAAAAAGTATTGAAAATAAATGTTTGACCACTGCATAAAGATAGTTTTTCAGTATCTTCCACATTTTTTTATCAGAGAATATTCACAATTATCGTAGATTCCGGGGAGGGTGGGGCACGACGGCCCCCTTAAAAAATCGGTAAAAAAACAAAAATTTTGATTTCTTGTCAGATTATCATAAATTTGATGTATCGACTCATTCTTATGCCGATCTGCAATACCTGGGGCATAATGGACCATCCTAAAAAATAAGGTCATTAAATTTTTGTTTTTATTCAAATTATGATGAATTTGATGTATTCATCCATTTTAAGGCCGATGCACTACATCAGGGGTAAAATTAACCATAAAAAAATCATTTTTAAAGTTGAACACAACTTTTTAAGATAAAAAAATTATCAGTTTTTAGAGGGCAGTCGTGCCCTAAAAAGATTTTTTTTTTCTTTGAATTTCGGCAAAATCTCGGTGAATTCGTTCAAGATAGAACAAAAGTAAACGGATTTGATGGTTGAAAACCACAAAAAGTATTAATCGGCTTAGGGGGGTCGTCGCAAGGTTCGATGATCGGGTAATTGATAATATCTCTTTGAAAAATATCAAATATTCCATCAATTGAAATTTTATTTTTCACCATTTTTTCTTATCCGGTAATTGAAAAATGCTCAGATTAATTGCCCATTATTTAGCAAATTAATAATATCTTTTCAATAAATATTCAATATTCCAGCAATTAAAATTTTAGTTTTCACTATTATTTAATGCCTCGTAATTGAAAATTGAATTTTCTAAATGATACATATTTTCGTATAACAGATAATATCTAGAAAAAAATATCAATATTAAGAAAATCGATAATATCTGCCAGAAATATTGACGGAAATATCACTGCCGATCTCCGGCTCGATCCTCGTTGCAAAATAAATCGCTGGTCCTTTAAACGCTCATTTTTATTTCTCCATCTGTTCATTCGTTTATCCGGAGACTGCGTCGTTGTTCGCGATCGTTTTCCCTCGACGGTGTATTTTTGCGCGCTATTATTTATCAATTCTCGGACGGTCCGAGGGGTGAGTATGGGGTGAATTCTTCGCAGTACGTGGGAAGCTAGCTTTACGACGCTTAAAATCATCGGGCTGAATGCAGGACCAAAGAAAGAGAGAGAGAGAGAGAGAGAGAGAGAGAGAGAGAGAGAGAGAGAGAGAGAGAGAGAGAGAGGAGAAAGGGATGTCGATGTTTCTTATGTCGTAATGGCGGTGTCCTCTCCACATACGTTGATCCAGCAAAAGGGATGTTTCCCAGAAAGCTTCCTCGGAAAAACCTCCCCTAGAACGCGCGATTTCTCGTATAGCGTATATATTTTTCTCAGCGCAAAGATACAAGGACAACAATAAGTCGCGGGCGAAAAGTCTTGGAGGAAAAATTCCTCCCCCCCCCCTCCCTCAATATATTAATATGTTATTGCGAAAAGACGCGACCTCATGAAAGTCGACAAGGATCTGCCAGAAATATGTCTCGATCTTTTCTTTCTCTTTTGCCATCCCCTTGAACCATCCTCGTGGGGGTTTATATACGTGAGGAATGGCGATGTGCTTTTCCTACCCCCGTCCCCCGACGTATGTACTGTGTCAAAGTTCGCTGGGAAATTTTTCGTACATACACGCCGAGGGGGTGGCAAACGACCACACATTTATATTCGAAACTTCGTGAACAGCACACAAATACACGTAAATAGGGGAGGGGAGAAAGCCGGGGATCGGGACGATTTTCGGTCAACACGAATGTCCGTATATTTGGCTTTCAACGTGTTATACGGTGTGTTTCAACGGGGATATCAAAGTCGCGCTGGTTTCGGGCAAAATTCAGCAGACGCCATTTGTATTAATGAGGACCGACAACGACAATGGTGCACGCTCGATGAATTATGTACCCGCTCGATCGAATTGAGATATCTGTGTATAACAAAAAAAACACCCCTATACCAACACAAATTCATACGGTACAACTTCTATGCTCTGGGCAGCTTCGTTGCATCCCCCTTGCGGTTTTGGGGGCAACTAAAAAGTAGGTTGCCAGCACCGATACGTGACGCAATAATTCGTGGACAAACAAAAATCTCAATCCAAAACATCGATCAATCTTCTCGCAAAATTGACGCCCCCGTAGCGTTGTTTTTTTTTCCGGTTTTTATTGCGTGAAAGATGAAGTCTCCATCGTAAAAAATTATCAATGAAAATTGATGTATCCAAAATAAGTGAATTCAAAACAGAATATACGGTTCTGAACTGTAATTCAGGCGTTTTACTGGGAATCCATTATAAAATAATAATTTTAATGTGGTTTCTACTTTTCAAACAATTGTAAATGCTGAATTAAACTATAAAAATGCAATGTTCATAATAAAAAAAATTACAAAGTAGAAATCACAAGCAGAAATGAAGAAATCCACTGTGTTTGAACTGTAAAATTTACAATGGTCTCTGTGGAATATTCAAAGCACATTTTCCGTAATATGATTTACTAGTATTGTAAATACAAAATATTGTTAAAATGGATAAAAATTATATACGACTTTTTGAGAAATTTATTATAGATACAAATGAAAAATTGCAGTGTTTCCTATGAAAAATCAAATACGCACCGCAAAATGTGCAACGGAAAATTCAATTTTTACAGTGTAGGTACTGTAACGGGACGCAGTGATGCCAACTGATCGAAATTATTTCCCCCGAGACTATTTTAAAATCCCCTAAATTCAAACTAAAATGCCCTAACTTCAAAAATGATTTTTAATCAGTTTCATTTCGTAATATTTTATTGCTTAGCATAATTGATTAATTGAATGAACGATATACTGAAATATATCGAATTTTTTTTGAAATCTATTTAATTAACTTATCTGCATACATTTTTTTAAATTATAAAGTTTTGGATAAGAAGGTTCTATTAAAACAAGTACATAAAATTTATAAAAAAATTAACTTATTAATTCTTTGGGTGTCAGTACCTGAAATTTATAAATAAATAAATAAATAAATAAATAAAATAAAGTATAACTTGAAATATTTAGAGAATGTTGATTTCCAGTTCGTTAATAATTTTAAAGAACTCGTTAGCTTCTTGGTCTTTATTCATGTCAGTATTTTTGAAGTCGTACATTTTCACGTTAAACATGTTTACCATACTAAAAGATATCATTTTTATCGATATTGTATTGCATCAATATTTTTGTTTTAATTACAAATATTTTTTTATCGGCTCGGAGCCGTTCGGTAATCATAAAAAATAAAGTTTATTTTGAAAAAGATTTTGAAACATCGATGTTCCATAAAATTGCTCAAAAAAAAACTTGTTTATTCTTATTTTGACATTATGAAAATGACACTATTAAATTCAGCATTCGAATCACATGCTGCTTTTTGTCATATTTTTTTGTGTCACTACTGTCTAGTTCGTTAAGTTAGAGACCATGGAGAATAAAAAACTCGGCATAAAGTCTCGATGTTATATGAGTTAGAAAGAACAAGTTCTGATTAAAAAAATTATTAATTCTTTCCTTAAACAAAAACTCTAAAAAAAAATTTCCCCTATAAAATACCCTTTCTAAAATTGTTTCCTCTAAATTTGGGGAATTAATTGATGTCCCAATTAATTAGTTAAGTAAAAACACTCGTAGCTATGAGCCTGGGCGAGGATAAATAACGGTTTATTGCAATATTTGAATAAATTGGAATTTATTCAAATCTGTACATTGTATAAAAGAAATATGCAAATTTCACTGTTTGCCATTGCAGGAGGCGCTGTTGATAGTCAAAACTGTAAAAATTAATGGGAATCTCAGCAGCTTTCACAGATCATTTTTTTCCGTGTGAAATTTGAAAATATGCGCGGGAATTTAGGATCCTCGCGTGTGCGCTCAATGATCGAGAATCATCGCGCGTCGGGACGACGTGATGGTGAAAAATGTCTCGGCGTCAAAAAGTAATTGTTTCCTCGTGAAGATATAAGGGAAGAGATGGCCGAGTGTGCTTTGCGGGTAGCGGAAGAATTCTTTATCTTGCAGGATGATACAGGAGGGGTTTTATACATATATATATGTGTGTATATACCTATGTACGAGTCATGGGGGCGAGAGAAGAAGAGAGACTTGCGTAAAGCGCGCAAGCCATTATCCGAAAGACGTAGCAGGCATCCATCTCGAGGCTCTCGGGGCTGGCCCCCAGGATAAAGCGACCGCTTTACTTTGGATTACACGGGGTGCAATTTACAGCAGACGGGAGGTAGAGAGAGAGGGAGAGAGGGAGAGAGAGAGAGAGAGAGAGAGAGAGAGAGAGAGAGTGAGAGAGAGAGAGAGAGAGATGAGAGAGAGAGCACCTGTTCGTTCTTGAGAAAAGTAGCGGAGATGGAACGAGAGGGAAGGACGAAGGTCTTCGTACCACCCTATCTGTGCTTATTTCTATCCCATCTTTCTCACTCCCTCCCAAACAATATATAGTGTATCGTTGCACATATACACGTGTATTCTTGAATTTGAGATGGGGTTTGGGAGAACATAGCGTGCTTCCCAGACGTTGCGGTAATTGAATCCCAGTAAGTCCACACGTGCACGAGATAGCATACATCTTGTGCCAGGATACTGCAGGATACGTAGATTGAATCCAAAAATCAAGACATTGAAAAAAATAAATTAGTAATGAGGCTGTAATTTTTTTATTTTTATGATTTTCCTTACTCCCAGTGTTACGGAATAGCAGGAATTAATATTTAAACAAAATCGGGCAGATTGAAATTCGTGTAAGGGCCACTCTAGGATTTTCGAAAAATTGATTTTTTTTGTTAAAAAAGTAGCTTAGTATGCATAGAATTATGTTCCAAAAGGTTATGTGAAAAATCCCTGAGTACACGATTTTCGTATTCTAGTTCAACCCCTTTTCGTCCGCAGCGGGCTTTCTACAAACTCAAAACGCTTTTATCTAAAAACTACATTTTTCAAGTTGGCTGCACTCGTAATTCAAACAAATTTTAACTGATTCATTTGTACTTTTAACTGCACATTTATCATTACATTCTCTAAGGCAGTACATAGGATTTTTTCGATTTATTGCATAGTTCCTTTTTTATAAACAATTTACTGACGATTTTCTCATAGAATTTGATAGTTTTTTATTTAGAAACGCGCCGTGAAAAAATAATTTTGTATCGTCAATTAGATGCATAATAAAACACCTTTTTGTAAATCCGATTTATTTTAGGGTTTCGCTGAAAGAAAATTACGAAATATGCCCTTTTTTGGCTTGTAGAGTGGCCTAAACCCCTTAATTTTACTTCTTTTTTTTATAGTCACAAATCCTGTGAGCAGGTAAGTTTTTTAAATTTCAACTTCCTCCTACAAGTTGCTACCAAAATTTAGGAATATTAGCGCGAACGCAAACATTTCTTTGTAAACGGTAAAAAAATGTTGTTTAACCCTCCGCGGTCACACTTATCTAGGTCGAACCTTGTCCATTTTTGAATAAGTATTGTAACCAAACTATCGGTTGAAAAAATCTCAAAAACTTATAGAATATCCTTGAAAAGTTTTAGTTGATGTATTGAAAATTAGTTTATGAAAAATCAAATGACTATGTATTCAAAAAAATTCGTAAAGAATAAAAAAGAAAAGTCGTTGTGGGGTCATTTTGACCCCGCATGACCACGGAAGGTTAACGGAAGCCCTCAGGCGACTGTTTCGATTTTTTTTTGTTTATCGTCCTTGTTGTCTAGAACAAAATTTCAGCTCGACAACCGCAACTTTACCTAAGTTAGAGCGGTCAAATTTTCGTTTTCAATATCTAAAACTTTCGAAAATTTTTTGAACTAAACTTCTTATACGATTCTTTTGAAATTCGGTAACACCATCCTTATCACCTAACACGTTCGCGAAAAAAAATTGAGCCCAGCAGCTGTAAATTTACGGTAGTTGCAGTGTTGAGAATATTTTTTTGAAAATTTGATAATTTTATCGCATCTACACGTGGTGAACGATTTTTTTTTCCAAATACTGTTTGATGTGAAAACCCTCCACATGTGAAAACTCAGTTCAATAATTTAAAAATAGAGAAGGCCAGAGCGTCAGCAGAGAATTTAAAAAAATGAAAAATAATAAAAAACCAAAAAATTGAAAATTCGAAGCGGTTCAATCTGCACAACCTGGCATTAAAAAATGGAGGAAAAAGATTGAACGAAAACAAAGCTCCCTCTGTGAGAAAACAAAAAAGTGTATTTGCGCTCAAGATTCTTTTATTCGGCAAACATATTTTTTTCCCACCACATTCGCGTATTGAGCTACGATGGCACAAGCGAAATATATTGCTACACGCAGGCTCGAATAATTTCCACCCTCTCGGGGGTTCCAGAGAGGCTGTAACACGACGGAGAACGGAGAAAAAAATCTTGGCTCTTATCGAAGCCAGTGGCGGAAACGATGGGACGTGAATCACTGCGCACCCCCGACATTTCTCTCTCTCTCTCTCTCTTTTTTTCTATCTACAGTAAGGCATGTACGTATATATAATATATACACGTATACAGGGCAAGTCGGTGGATTTCTATGGAAGCTCACCTAGTCCGTGGAAATTCACATATTCCAAGGCAATAAATGGCAATCTTCCATCTTGCGCCTACGGCGAGATAAATACGCGTATCAGAATACATTTTGTGTATTCATGCTGTCGTATAAAATGGCCGAGATTTAGTGCTCTCTCGCCCGCACAACAGCTTCTCAAGATGGTTTTGGCAGGAGTTTTCGTTCGAAACGCGTAAGTGGGGCCAAAGGGGGAGGGAAAGGAATCGGGGTAGAAAAAGTGCCAGTGCACAGAGGTCGCAGGGGTCGCACGAGGAGTCCCTCAGCGTCTCTCAGGGAGAGCCTTCAAAAAGCCGAGAAATTCACACACGGAAAAAAATTATCAGTGACAAATGCTGAGATTCCCATTAATTTTTACAGTTTTCCCCATCAACAGCGCCTCCTGGAAGGACAAACAGTGAAATTTGCATATTTCTTTAATACAATATACAGATGTCACATATGACATAGTACATGCCCATGAGACGATTTTTTACAGTGTCGAACAGTAAAATGTACACCATGTGAAATGTTATATTTCTGTTGTACCCGGTGAACTTTTTACACATTTCACATTGTAAAAATTATCCAGGGCCCGTGAAAAAATTACAGTGTACATTGTAAAAATTGAAAAGAACGTAGTATATTTTGCGGTACGTTTTTTATTTTTCACTGAAAATACTGCAATTTATAAAATAAATTATAATGTAGTGAAACGTTTCGATATTTGAATAGATTCCAATTTATTCAAATATTGCAATAAACCGTTATTTATTCTCGCTCAGGCTCATAACTACGAGGGCTTGTACTTGACTAATTAATCGTGAGATCAATTAATGAAGCGAATTTAGTTTAACCTCGCACCCATTAATGAGCGTCACCGAAATGCAATTAAGAAAATGTAGTATTCAGTCCATAGGCCTGCTCGACCACAGAACGCGGGTGATTTTCCAACAATTGTATGTCAATTAAGAACGCCGATGTTGGTAATACATCAGACCTTATAGGGGCTCGATGGCTCTCTCGCTGGCGCGAGAGGGCGCGCCGTCCGACGCCATCTAGCGGATCTCGGGCGAAATGCAGAGATCATGGAACGCCGCAGGTCGTCGCGCTACGGTGCCACACTGTAAAAACTGAAATTGACGTTGCACATTTTGCGGCGCGCATTTGATTTTTCACTGGGAACACTGCAATTTCTAATTATGTGCTTTGAACATTCTACAGAGACCATTGTAAATTTTACAGTTCAAACACAGTGGATTTCGTCGTTTCTGCTCATGATTTCTACTTTGTCATTTTTTTTTGCGGTGAACATTGCATTTTTTACAGTCTAATTCAGCATTTATAATGGTTTGAAAAGTAGAAACTACATTAAATCCATTAATTTATAATGGATTCCCAGTAAAACGCCTGAATTACAGTTCTGAACCGTATATTCTGCATTGAATTCAGTAATTTTTTAAATATTACACATGAATTGTCACTGATCATTTTTTTCCGTGCAGACCAAAGTGGCTCGATGACGGGGTAAAAGTATATTTAAAAAAGCGGGTTTAAGCAAAAGTTATCATAGAATGGGAAACCGCGAGTGGAATTTTCAAGGAGTAAAGACCTCAATCCCTCAAGATGAATCTTGCTATCTCTCTCACACTCTCATCGCGCCTCGAGTTGCGCGTGAGCGTTGCGAAACACGCGGACGGAGGTTGGGGTGGCATGCTACGCCCTCATATAATTACTTCTCCTGAGACGACGGAGCATAAGGGTGCGGGAGAGAGAGAGGGATGAGTATTACCGCGAGAGGAGTGCGGGATATCCCGCCGAGGAAGAGGAGGAGGAGGAGGAGGAGGAGGAAGAGGTTCGGCGTTTCTGTACTACGAAGCGGCGAGAAGAGGGATGAGAATGAGGCGCGAGGGTGTGTGTTGTTGCTCCGCTAGTTGCGTGTAGTACGTGCACGGGGTTTGCCTCCCCATCGTATATATCCGTGGATCTATATATGGGGCGTTCATCCCAAATCGGACAGTTTAAAAAACTTTTTTTTTCATTTCCTCAATTTTTTTAAATTCTTTAGTACCTATCAAAAGACTCTGCCTGTTAAATTTTGAGATTTTTTTGATTACCCGGCCGTAAGATATTAAATTTTTTTAAAACCGCTCTTTTTTCGGTTTTTTGGTAATAACTTCTTTAACAATGGTCCAAATTAAGTGTTTTTTTTCTTCAAATTTTTTGTTTTTTCATGGCCTTATCAGAAATAAATACAAAAATAATATTCGACGTGTTTTTGAATAATTTTTTTGAGTCTTAAACTTTGAATCGTGTTTTCAAAAGTAAGTGTATATTTTGATTTTTTTGTAAATTTTTAATTTTAAACTTCTACTTATTCAACAACTTTTAAGACTAGTCCGGTCGTGGTCCTTCCATAATTACTATTTTTATTCGATTTTTGAAAATTAAAAAAAAAAAATTCTGTCAATTATTATGAATACCAATTTTTGATACTGTATAGTATTTTTTAAATCATTTTGAATTAATTCTAATACTTTCTTATCGTTAACAGATTTTTGAAATTAATAATTAATCATTGATCGATGAGCAAATAACAACAGTTCAAGAATTGTATGACTGGGGATCAAACCCGAAAATAGTCTACCGAATATTGCTGTCAAATTTTCACCTCAGAAACACAATTTAGATGCAAAAGAAAGATTTTATTTGCGATAAAGTACTGCTGAGTCAATCACAGGGACACAAAAATTTTATTCAATTGTTCCAATGAACAACAGAAACGTATTGGCAAAGGAATATTCTAATTCAGAAAATAATCGTATCTGTAAGATTTTCAAAAGAATACGTGACTAAATAAAAACTGTTGTTATTATTGTTCATAAACAGACTTAACGATTAATTATTAATTTTAAGAACCTGTTAACAATAAAAATAAGTGTCAAAATACATTCTAAATAATGAAAAAAGACTGTACACTCTATATACAGTAATAAAAATTGATATTCATAATAATTTACAGAATTTTTTTTTTTAATTTTCAAAATCCGAAAAAAATAGTAATTATGAAAGGCCCACGACCGGACTAGTCTTAAAAGTTGTTGAATAAATAGAAATTTGAAATAAAAATTTTTCAAAAAAATCAAAATATGCACTCACTTTTGAAAATACCATTCAAAGTTTAAAACTCAAAAAACTTGTCCAAAAACACGTCAAATATTTGTTTTGTATTTCTTTTCTGAAAAGGCCATAAAAAAACATAAATTTCGAAAAAAAAACGCTTAATTTGGACCACTATTAAAGAAGTTATTACCAAAAAACCGAAAAAGAACAGTTTAAAAAAAAAATTAATATCTTGCGAACGGGTAATCGAAAAAATCTCAAAATTTAACAGGAAGGTTCTTTTGATGGGTACCAAAAAATATTAAAAAATTGCGGAAATCAAAAATAAAAGTTATTCAAACTGTCCGATTTGGGATGGAACGCCCCATATATATGCACGAACCACGTTTGTCTCTCGTGCAGCGCGAGAGAGTATACAGTAAAGAGAGAGAGAGAGAGAGAGAGAGAGAGAGAGAGAGAGAGAGAGAGATGGAGAAGGTTTGTGCAACGCTAGCTATGCCAACGCGAGTAAAGGGGTTGGCAGGGAAGCAGGGAGGTTATTAGGCAACGCGGCACCTCATCCCTCATTCGCGTAACCGCGCCGCAGCGTGTATTATGTAACAACACGGAAACGAAGTGTGCTGGGCTCTGTTGGCGCAAGGTTGGATGGAGTTGGGGTACCCATGAACCCATGAGGGAGAGAGAAAGAGAGAATGTTAGCAATAGGATTGATGAGGAGAGGCAGAGATGCAGCGTAGACAGGAGGAGGCGATGCTGTGTGGAAGCAGGTGGAAGAATGAAAGAAGGAGGGGAATGAAGTGTAGGGAATGAAGTGTAGATTGTATAGTAATGTACACTTTGAGAACGAGTAGGACTTCTGCACCGCTTCGAGCTTCCGGTTCCAACAAACTGTTAATGTCTAACAGAGATTCCGTCGACGCATCCCTCATTCTTGGACCCGCCTTATCTTCCATCCCTTATACCGCGATCGAGCATTTTGTCTGAGCACGCGTTATCTTCCTCTTTGCACACGCATGATAATTTATATTTCGTACATGTTATTTTCTCTTCCTCATTGTTGTGCCACGGCATCCGCAGTCATCAGCAGTTTTCGACGCCATGCTTTATTGAGCCTTGGGGCGAGAACACGTGATCCCCCTTAAATCAGTCGTGAAGCACGCGTTCACTTCCCGAGAGAACTCTCTTTTGGCCTCCTCGTCAGCAGCTTCTCGCAGGCTGCTTCCACGCTTTTGAAGACCAACTTTAGAACGCTTATTGGGCGTGCCCTCGCTTTCAAAGCGGATTCTTTTGCCCCTTTCTCTCTAACCCCTTCGCTCCATCGCAATCTCTGTCCGCAACAAGCCTGAGAGACTCTCGAACTCGCTTTACGCACTTGGACTTCATGTTTTTTCCCTCCTTTTTTTAAACCCCGTTATTCTTCACACCGCTCGACGAGAGGGTTTCTAATTTGGTATAAGCCAGAGTCTATAAAAACGTCGTGTTGACGCTGCGAGAAACTTACGCGTGTGTTTGAGAGAGTGATGAAGCTGTATAGCGCGAGAATGTATGAGTTTTCCGTCCGTGTTTGTGTTTGGATGTTTTCGAATCGCAGAGAAACGAATGGCTCTTTTTTCCAGAGTTTGGGTAAGGTACTGGCTGTGCTTTCAGCGAGAATTGAACGCTTCTCTTCTTATGTACTCATAAATATGAGGCATTCCTTTACCATTTCGATTTGGTCTGACCCTTGACCTCTTGGATTAAGCCCGCGATTTTTCATATGATTGTTCTCACTTTGAAAAGCACTTTTTTTTAGATTTTTCAGATTCAATTTGAATTTTCTACAATTTTTTTAAACGATTTTGATGGTAGACACAATTTAAAAATCTGAAAAAATTCTGTAAAATACGTGTGTCGGATATCAAAATTTTTAAGCTCAGAGTCGGAGTGGGGATATTTTTTCTTCTTACTATTTTCAAGCTTCTTCCGAAAAAAAATGTTTAAAAAATTAGAAGCAGGAGTTATTTTACTATGAATGATTGCTGAAACATTTTCATATGTCACATCAGATTTTGAAAAAAATGTTCCTGTTTATAGCGAGAGATTTTTTTTCTTTTTATTTTGCTAATAAATGATTCTGAAAAATCGGAAATTTTTTTCAAAAATTCGATATGACATATGAAAATGTTTCAGCATCCATCCATAGTAAAATGACTCCCGCTTTTAATTTTTTCAACGTTTTTTTTCAGAAAAAGCTTGTGTCTGTCAATAAAATCGTTTAAAAAAAAATTCGAAAATTCAAATTGAGTCTAAAAAATCTTTTTAAAAAAATGAGTGTCTTTTAAAGTCAGAACAATCAAGTAAAAAATCGCGGGCCCAATCCGAGGGGTCAAGGGTCAGATTCAGGTCGAAATGGCAGGGAATGCTTCATATGCATTTTCATCCCTGTTGAATTTTATCTATGGAAAAATGTAAAAGAATAAAGATTCATGGGCAATCGCTCGGTGCAAATGCATAAATTCTTTCAGAACCAAAGGCGACTTCAATTACGATTTTTGTATGATAAAAACACTATAATCGTAATTAATTTGTTATAAAAGAATCGTTCTATTTGACACCATGACAAATTGCAGTTGTGTTAAAGTTTGTATACTGTTTCCTGCTGTTGTGTGACAAGAATTATAGACATTTCGAGTAAGATAATTCCAGTTTTTTAATTATTTCAAAGCTCGAAATAATTCGAATGTCATTGTAGAATTCGAAATTTTTGAATAATTTGACTTTCCGTCAATTACTACGAATTTCCCGACAGTTTTCTGACTTGTACTTTGGACGGAAGTTTCAAAAGTTACTCATAAAAATTTCAGAATTATTATTTGTCGAGTTAATCCAAAACCGAGATTTTAAATGGAATTCAATCTTTCGGAAGAAATCTTAGTAACCGACAATTCTTGATTTGTATAAAAATGTATTGGCTCTATGTCACATTGAATATGACCTTTCCTCATAATTGTTCTGCTATATCTCAGAGCTTATAAATTTGAAAAATTAACTAAAATTGAAAATTAAATTTGAATTCAATTGTGAGATAACGATCTATAGAAGAAGATGTAAAATTGATTATGAGTGTTACAAT
Organism: Alloplasta piceator; assembly: GCA_946863875.1. Taxonomy (NCBI): domain Eukaryota; kingdom Metazoa; phylum Arthropoda; class Insecta; order Hymenoptera; family Ichneumonidae; genus Alloplasta; species Alloplasta piceator. The sequence continues at coordinate 15,843,798 of OX333077.1, read as the reverse complement.
CGTAAAAAAAAACCATGATCTCAATCTTAGATGTTGAGTATCAGGGATTCGTTAAACAGACTTTGAGTAATATTTTTGAGCACGTTAAAAAAGCTTTTGAGATTTTTCGCACATCATGATCTATATATCTCGTTGCTTGCTGTGTTTTGCCTGTAAATACAGGGCACGCTGTGCTCGGCATCACCTGGTCGAAAAAAACGCTTTGATCTGCTTATCCTGAGCAGTTAATATGTCAGCCGTTCTTATTAAAATAATTTAGGCCCTCGAGTAAGCCGAGCAACGATGCGTCGTCGACGACAACGCCGTCGTTGCGTCGTCTTCTTCGTCTTGGCGACTTCCACGAAGACCGTTCTACCTCATCCTCTCTTTTATTCCTCTTTCAAACAGCCGGGATTCTCTTCGGGAACCGCGGCAGCACGTTTGTTCACCTTGGACTCGCACATTCTCCTCACCAAGAACCCGCGGAATAATTCATAAATTTCCTTGAATTAATTTCTTCGCCTTCTACACCAAGTATATACATATGCGTTACCATGTAATTTGGTCGATGTTATTTCGTCGGTGGCGGGGCAGTACAATTTTTTTTATCTCCACCTCGCTCTCGAGTCGTTTTTTTAATGCCAGTATGTTAATAATGATGTATAAATGTAATAATATACATTCGCCTTAATAATATATTCAAGGGAGCATATATTCGTTATCGTTTCGTTGAGATTCCCATCATTAGTCGCACATCGGCGTAATAACAGCGTAGAACCTTTTCGGAGCCTATCTCCTCGACATCGGACATTGGCAGCTGGGCCACTCGTCTCCAGCTCCAGCTGAGCTGGGGTTTCGTTGGGTCCAGCGCGGATAATGCGAGCTACATTGGACACGAAAGACGGACGAAGTACGGAGGTATATCATAACAACGAGCCAGAGCTGAATAAGGGATGAAAATGGAGGGAGAGGAGGGAGAAGAGCAGCGAGAAAGGGAGACAGTGGAAACAAATGAAGAGGGTGAGGGACCTCTACCCCCTTAACTATCCGCGCACCCGTCACCCGCAGATAAATCTTCCCGCCTTCTAATTGGCCTTCCCTCCATTTCCTCGTACCATCTCTCGACCTATTCCTCCTCCACCACCTCCTCTCTTTTACCTCCACTCATTCGCTTTCCTCTCGGTACCTTCGCACACAGCTACACACACACACACACACTTTCTCCCTTTCTTTCTCTTATGATTTCTCGTCTCATTCTCGGTTTTCGTCTGTGTGTGAAGTCGCGGGCAACGCTCCAGGAACCGCTCTCGTCCTCTTCTCTCCTCTGCCTTTCTCCGGCCTCATCCTTCCCCCTTAACGGAAGATGAACACGATGCGAGAGGGTCGCCGATGAGCGGCGGGAGGGCGTTTTCGCCGCGTGGCGACGCTCCGCGAATTATTAGAATTATTAGTGATTATATTGGCCGCAAAGTGTCCGTTATTCCTCCGGCACTGGAGCGCGAGAACTTAATTATGAATTAAGTTCCGCGTTTTCACTACATCTTCTCCGGGGATATAATAATCATAATGCATGTGACCGAGACAGCAGTGGGTCATTTATGTCCATTATTTTCGTCGTTTTTGGCCACGCGTTTTTTCGCATGTCTGGGAAAAAAATGTTTATAAACATGTGTGGATGGTGGAATTAATTTACGCACTTCTGTCCAGAGCTAGACAGTACTTGAAGTACCCGGTACTTGCGACGTACTTGAAGTACTTCAAAAGTACTTGAAGTACTTCAAAAGTACTTCAAGGCCTTAAAAAGTATTTTAAGTATTGAAGTACTTAAAAAGTACTTCAAGTATTGTACTTAAAATTTCAAGCAGTTAAAAAGTACTACTTAAAATTCCAAGTAATTAAAAAGTACTTCAAGTATTGTACTTAAAATTTCAAGTAATTAAAAAGTACTTCAAGTATTGCACTTAAATTTTCAAATACTTCTATCCAAAATTGGACAGTACTTGAAGTACCCGGTACTTGCGACGTACTTGAAGTACTTAAAGTATTAAGAATTTGGCCTATACTTTAAGTATTGTACTTAACATTTCAAATACTTTTCTGTATTTAAAGTACTTTTTCAAGTATAAGTATCAAGTACTATTGAATGTGTACTTGTCTGTACTTCAAGTACTTTTTCAAGTATAAGTATCAAGTACTTTTGAATGTGTACTTTTCTACACTTCAAGTACTTTTTCAAGTATAAGTGTCAAGTGCTTTTAAATGTGTCTTGCTGATGGCTGCATAATTGAAAATAATATTTCGTGACGTATGGACATACTGTTCCTCAATTGTCGCCTACAACAGTTTTTTGAAGACGAACACGAAGTTGGAATAATGTTAACAATCCATGTATTATATTCTTTATTTCTTTTTTTTGAAACCTGTATAGAAATAAATCATAATTGCAATCGTCTATGGTATTTTTGAATTCTTTTTAATTCTTTGTTTAAATACTTCTGTTCCAATCTGCCTAATCCATCTAATCTCAGTTTATTGTACAAGGTGAAAATATGTTTCGATACAAAAAGTACTCGAATAATAATCAAATGAGAATAAGAAATGTAAGTACTATAGAACTTACGAGATATACCTGAAAACTTGAAAAGCACTCGACACCTGGTACTGGACTTTTCAAGTACTTGTACTTGAAGTATTTTAAATCTTAAGTACTTTAAGTACTGCCGGTACTTGATACTTCAAGGACTTACGGCACTTTGGACCTGAAGTACTTTCGGGTACTTTGCCTAGTTCTGCTTCTGTCACGTTTTTACTCCCATTAATTTTTCGCCGATACATTAATTTGATTTCACCCGTTTATACACAGATATAACTTATTGCACACTTGGTTAATATACAAATAATTGTTAATATAAAATGTCTCCATTAATATACAGTTAAATAATATACGTTTTATCCGGATGAGGAATTTGTTCACTCTCTAATCGTAAAAGCAATAAAATAAAGAAAGTAGATTTTAATTTAAACAATTATTGTGGATTCAAAATAGGTCCATGATCTTTCAAATATCTCTTCTGTTTATATTATAAACTAACAGAAAAATAGAATTCTTTCGAAAATATGGTGAAATTAAAATAACGATTCTAATACGATACCATTCATTATTTTCTTAATTTGTTCTCCAGATCTGGCCCATAACGAGTGTTGAAGTTTTTTAAAATTTTCCAAAACTTGATTCAAATCAGCGGTGGTACAATACGTAGAAAAGAACCATGGAACGTGTCTTTTCGCCAATATAGTCAAGATCGATTGTTTTTAATAAAATATAAGAGCTTTGAGAATTCAACGAAATTCTTTTGGAATCCTTTTGAGTGATTTGAGCAAAGATTTTCTTGTCAACTAACGAAAAATTAAAAACTAGTATTGCGAAAGAACTATCCTCATGGCATTTACACCTGACGATTCTGAGCATTGAATTGCGAATGCATTTGAACAGCTCTTTAGGAATCCTCAAGGTGTCTCCGGGCAAACACCTTATCGTCGACGAAATATTCGAAGGTCTTTGCGAAGGATAGCTCAGCTGGAGCCTACCTGCTCCAGCCTAACTGGAGCGTCTTTTACGTATTTCCAGAATAACAATGAGACACAGGTTTTTCGGAAAAATTGAGCAAATGCGTGTATAAATTGCGCCTATATCGACGCATGATGTTGCGTGTCGTACACTAGGGTACAGTCTAGTCAGTGGAATCTTCGACAAGGTCTTGACCTCGAAGATTCGACTGGCGGTATGGTGATTTTCCGGGTCTCGTATATAAATGGCCCGATGCAATAAACACGGTCAATTTTTATGACAACGGGAGAAGGGAGAAAGGAAGAGAGAGGGCGCATCTTCCACCCTCGACCTTAGCACCCTCGCGTAGGGTTTTTGTATAATTCCGTAAAAACCTTGGTCGAGGGATCCGTGACCTGTGCGCTTCTCGATGTTGCGGAGGCCTCTAATGGGACAATTGTCAGCGGGAACCTAACGGTATCTCGACCGTGTGATCGTCTCGAGTGTTTGCGGAAACGTCGGCCGCCAACTCCGTCACGCGCCGCAATTTTTGGCCCGCCAACCTGGAAAAAGTGAGTGCGTGTGTGTTCTCCTTCGGCATTCGCTTTTAGGAAAAAATACATATTGAGAGAACGTATAGTCACGAGAGAAGAAAAAACAGCCGGGCAAGGTCCATTGTCCCTAAATAAGAGCACATAGAACGCGAGAGATAGAAAGAAAGGTTGCTCCGATTTTTTTTTTGCCCCAAAGACCGGAACGAATTCTCGAGGCACCGCAAGTCGTAAATCTGAAGCACGCCACGCTGCTACCGAGAGAGTCAGCACTTTTCTGCATTTACGTCCCTTATTTTTCCGGGATTTGTAGCTCGGAGTCTCTCGCTCTGTTAGCCGATTTTTTTCATCTTTTTTACTTACTCCAAACCCGCTTACGCATATTCTTTGGAAAATGTCCCGGTGAGTTTTTTTTTTTCTAACGCTGGGGAATTCCCGGCCATATAACTGAAGTTTGGAAAACGAGACGACGCGTATTCTCTGGAGTTTTATCCCAATGAGAATTAACAAGATGATGAATGATGTAACTATGGCCGCTCCTAGTCGCACTTGATGATTCGTTGATCATTGAAGCAAAGGGGGTTGATTGCACGTGAAACTTGACACCGCGGTTAGTTCAACAATGAAGAGAATAAACTATGGCCAAAGACACTTTAGTTGGTGGGTACCATTTATTACCTTCGGGTGGAAAAAGCTGGTGGGCCAAGCGGTGGTTTTTCGGTGGGGAAACAAAGAGCATGATAATTGTAACTGGGGTTCCTCGTCGGTCCCTCCTCTTTTCATAGCCGGCAAACTGTAGCACACACACTACCCCAGGGAACATCCAAGTTATAATAACAACGAGATGAAGGAGGCAGGAAAAGGGAGAGAGAGAGAGTTAATTTGTAATCGTTTTCGAGGTGGGCCAATACGAATCTGCCTTTTCTCAATCGAGTTGTTGGCTCGTAGTTTGCCAGAGGCCGCACCATTGAGAAAAAATAATGAAAATTTGTTTCGTGCTTGAGGGCATGCACCCGTAAAATTACAAGGCTGAAAGAACATCTGTAATTTGTAGTATGTTACAATGTTAGTTCTACATACCTAATTTTTATACCTTTCACTATATATTGTTGATTAATAATAATCGCCGAATTTATTGTGCGTCACCCAAGTATTTTTTACAAGTCTGCTGTACTTTTCACTATTTATTTTTCAACAAAACTATACTCGAAATACAATTTTTTATAACTTTGAGCCGATTTTGTTAGCTTCGAAATTATAAATTTGATCTATTTCCTAAGCCTTCGCTATATCTGCGTCGAAATCCCAATTTTAAGAATTAGCTTTTTAAAAAAGTTCCCATTTATTAGCCCTTCGTCTTTAAACCCGGGTCATTTTTGTCCTATCCAAAATTCTTTCCGCCGATTACTTCCGAACGAGCTAGCGGTGGGGACCGCTACCCCCACCTAAAAAAATTTACATAAGAGAGGGACTTGACACCACAAATGCAAAGCCCCAACTGCCATTGAACCGTCTCAGCGAGGGGACAACATTCGGGTTGGACATAAATGACGAACGTTTGTAGACGGCTTTTGCCAAAAATCACAGATAAACGAAAATGTTTTTAAATTTGAACGTGTTTTTTGGCGTAATGATGCTACAGAATTAGAATTTTTTAACAATCTAAATTGCTAAGTACGTGTACGGGAATAATAATTTCATTTAAGAACGTACAATTTTGTTTATAACAGTAGAGTTAACAATTATAAGTTGAAAATAATACAGTTTATAAGAAAAAAAATGTTTTTCGATAATAAAATACGTTCATATCAATCCATGATTTATTGCCCATTTTATCCACCAAACTTAAGCATTTAATAATACATGAATGAAATCTAATATTTTTTCCCTTAAAGGTGCATGATTCAGCTTCAATTTGTCGTAAAGTTCATTAAGATATCTCAATTTTTCGAAAAGTCATGATTTTTTATGCAGCTACTGATTTTACACGGAGTTGCTCCATTTTCTTAATAAAAAATACATGTAAAAATAAACTTTTCACAAATTTTACAGTTGGTATATCAAGTTGAAGGAAAATCTTCCGCGGTGAGACCTCGATGAGCGTCGTACGTTTGGTTACTAATTTTTATTGAATAAATAATGTTATGGTTGAGGATTCAGTCAACTATTTATTTCCTCGCATGCATTAGAGTTTCAACTACACGGTCTGATACGGTATATTGTTAAATAGCTTTTATTTTTTTTTTAATACAAAGGGCAAGTATCTATATCGAAAAGGATAGTCGCCCCAAATTCTTTTCCGGTTAGTTGCCCTAACGACAATATGTCAAAAACCCAGGCGTAGTCCTTGCTAGTCCGAAGTTAGTTTAGCACTAGCGTTTAAAGAACTAGATAAGAAAGAAAAACTGTTAATTGAAGGTATTAAAAAACATAATGAAATTATTAATTATAAAATAATAAAATTGATAATAAAATATCTAAATAAAATAATAAAATTTAAAAAATATAATAAAATAATCTGTAACTTAATATTAACTATAAACTCCTTCGAAGTATTTTCGACGTGAGGCGCCTATCCGCCACGTTGGTCAACTATCCCTCTTTGAAGAGGTCAAATGAAACGGGATTTACTCAAAAACAATATTAGTTGGGTTTACAAAAATAGTGCACAATGAAAGATTAAGGACCAATGTTTTGATATACACGATGTCAGTAGATACTTAATTTTTAAGTAACAGAGCTTTTTCCTTAAGTGTGGCAACTATCCGGCTTTTATCCTACAAGATAATTCTCTACATTCTCATTTTTTCCCTCTACAGGACCACTTGGTCGTTGTAAGCTAGTAGTGCGGTTACTTGGGGTAGGAAGATTGAGCCAAAAGGGTACGAAAGAAAATTGCAAACTGAGCGAATGAGTGGTGAATGGGGTGTGAGGCGAGGGGATGAACCACCGCGATGGTTATGCAGATCAGACACGAGGGTTGGTACATACGCCAGCCGACATCATTGTAACAAGCATGGGACCTCCCTGGACGAGCGTGTGGCAAACCACAGTGCTGTTGACGAAAATAGCTGGAAAAAATAAAGGTATAACCCTTTCAGTCTCTTTCGAAGGGAGTGTTTAATGAAGGAACGATTTTACACGGGAGTCTGCACGTCTGGGACGAATTTAATTTCGCAATGAATACTACTGTCAACGTTGTTGTGAGCTGAACTTTTAATCTCACAAACAGAGCATAGTCACTACGTATTCAAAATTTTCTCTACCAAACGAAACAATTTATCATTTTGTCGTCAGCGAGAGAATTCATCACATCGAGAGAAATTTATGATTCAAAAGATCACAGCAATAAATTTATGATTGTCGCAACAATTGGTTTTGGTCGTACGAGCCATAAAGATTTTTCTTACTATTATTAAAAACCTAGACGAAGAAAATGAATTGAAAATAGTAACGGCATTCAGAATCTGAACGATATCATAAGTAACATTATAAATTATGAGGATATATTCAAGAGTCCAAACAAAAACAACGAATTTAAACAGGATAGGGAGACAGAGAGAGTTAGAATGTGAGAGAACAGGGCGGAAGTATCACGAAGCTGGAGTCTCGGTTCCAGAAGTAGTGTAAGACCGCGTGCGACGTTCCCGGGTGACTTACGATAGCAAAACCGCGATACAGCAATGGCTGGAAAAGTACAGCCAAAGAGAGAGAGAGAGAGAGAAGAAAAAACGAATCAAGCGCATTCGGAGAAAGGGGTTGTTCGACGGTGGTGGCGCTATTGAAGGGTGGCCGGGACACGGGCTCGGAAAGTGGAGAGAGGCTTGCCGGAGCTGCTGGTCCGGAGAGACTCTCGCAGTCTCTTCCTGTGTGCGTCCAATGGCGAATAAAGAATGGCGAATAAAGATACTTTCCTATCTCTCGGTGAAAAATTTTGCTTTCCATATCTGAAACCATCAAACATTAAAACACATATCCACAAGTCAATCGCAGAGCTCGAATCAAAATTAGAATTTTTACTAGACAAACCTAGACAGAATGAAATTAGAGCAAAATTCATTAAAATTATGGACAAAATGAATGTACCAACATCACTTTTCAACACAAGTAAAAGTATCAAAAGCACATCTTCATTTATCAAAAACAATCCACAAATCTTAATCACACGAGCAGATAAAGGAAATTCAACAGTCATTTTAAACAAATCAGATTACATTACCAAAACACACGATTTACTCGCGGATTCCTCAACTTACAAACTAACAGACAAAAATCCCATAAATTCTCTACAAAAAGGCATAAACAACATTCTCTCCAGATGGAAATCATTAAAAATCATTGACGAAACAACACTCAATTATTTAAAAGCCACAAATTGCAACTTATCTCGTCTTTATTGCCTTCCGAAAATTCACAAAAACAACTGTCCACTTCGTCCAATAGTATCTTCAATCAATAGTCCAACAAATAAATTAGCAGAATTTATCCAATTAAAATTATCCAAATTGATAAATACAACAAACTCATATGTGAAAGATAGCTTTTCCATAAAACAATTAGTTTCAAATATTTCAATTCCTTCCAATTATAAACTTGTTTCTTTCGATGTAGTATCTCTCTACACGAACATTCCATTGCAACTAGTTATTCAAAGTCTTCAAAAAAGATCTAATCTATTTTCTAATACATTTCCGTTAATTGAAATAATTAAAGCCATAGAATTCATCATGTTCTCTACTTATTTTACATTTCAAAACAAAATATATCAACAAATCTCTGGACTACCAATGGGCTCTCCTCTTGCTCCGATACTATCCAACATCGTTATGATTGACTTGGAACAGAATTGTTTAGAAAAATTAAAATTCTCATTGCCATTATACAAAAGATATGTGGATGATATAATTATTGCTCTGCCAACAGGAAAAATAGAATTCACTATCGAAATCTTCAACTCATACAATCCAAAATTACAATTTACATTAGAAATAGAACAAAACAAAAAAATTCCTTTCCTTGATATACTCCTAATTCGCAATCAAAACTCAATCATCACAAATTGGTACAGAAAACCCACTTGGTCAGGGAGATTCATCAACTTCTTTTCACACCACCCACTTCACCAAAAAAAATCAATAATTTACATGTTAACTGACAGAGCAATTAAACTATCTCACCCATCATTTCACGAAGAGAATCTTCAACTTATTAAGAATACGATGACACAAAATTGTTATCCATCCTCATTTACAGAAAAAATAATAAAACAACGACTATCAACAATCAACAATCAACAAAATAACATCAACAACTTTGATTCCTCCAGACTTATAAATTTACCTTACACAAAAAACATCCATCACCAATTAACTCGCCTTTTTCAACAATACAATATAACATTAGTTACCAACAATAAACATAATATTTTATCAATTATAGGTTCCACCAAAGACAAAATAGATAACAATAACAAATCGAACATTGTTTACAAAATTGATTGTAATGACTGCAACTCTACATATATTGGCCAAACCAAAAGATATCTAAAAACCAGGATCAGTGAACACAAAAACAGTCTTAAACACACGACCACAATAAACACAGCCCTAGCACAACACGCAATAGAACATGAACACAACTTCAAATTTGATGATGTAAAAATTCTAAACAATGAAGAATGGCTCCAAAAAAGACTAATCTTAGAAATGATTCAAATTAAAGCTCACCCTAACGCCATAAATTTCAGAACAGACATTAACAAACTAAGCTCAACATACAATTCAATAATATAAACTTAATAATAAGTCACAACCGCAATTACACTAATCAACTTTAAAAATACACAACATATACGTTTTATAACTCTTGACATAATACATCAATTTTAAAATCTCTAACAAACGAAACCTTTTAAAACTCTTAACAAGACACATAATTTCAAAATTCTTGACACGGCACTGCCATAATAATTATTCTCTGTCCGTTCACAAAATTAATACACCACTCAGTCTATCTGGAACTCTCAGAGACTTCATTAGACGAAATGTAGAACATATAATATCTAGTTTCTATTTGTGCTTTGGAAGATATAAATAAGAAAATTAAAATTTTCGATAGGTAAATATAACATTCACACAACATTATAATAAATTCTATAGATTAACAAAATAAAAATTCTCTCATATTACTCAAATTTTCACAGATAACAAAAATCGCTGAAAAACGATTAATCTCTCTATCTATCAAAATTAAGTGTCAAAATCAACTCTTTGACAATACAACTTATTTCTATCATCTTCCAAACAAAACATGAAACTGGAACACTGATAATATTCAGGTTCGTTAATTAACTCATTAAACAACTTAATTACATATAATAGAATAATTCACACTCTCACTTATTACTCAATTATTATAATTCACTGTGACACATTTATAACAGAAAACACATTCATGTATTATCTTGTCAATTCCAATTATAACATATATTGTAAATTATAATTCATAGAGTAAATAAAATCTGAAGAGGATCCCAACCAAGGATCGAAACGTAAATTATCGATCATATCGTAACGTCTTTCCATCAAGACCTTGACACTTTGGGCCGAATCGAAGCCGACTCCACAATAACAATAGAATAAAGATAGATGTAGAATACCGAGAGAGTACGGAGACGAGAAGGAAGAAGGAGAGTCTCGAGGGAAAGTGAGAGGGGTACACAGATCGAAGTGATGCAGTTCGAGGGGTACGAGAAGCGAAAGGACAAAGTAGGAAAAAAGGAAAGGGAGTATCGAGGAAGAAGATGAAAGAGGCTAAAAAAAATCGGATGGAATAAGGGATGGGTGAGAGACGGAGACCTGCGTCGTTGCTAGAGGATCTAGGCAGGACGAACGAAAGAGGGAAAATAAGGGATTGCGCGGCGCCACCAGTCCATGCTTGGCTTGCAAACTGACTTCCGTCTTCAAGTTCTCAGGGAAAAGCAGCTCTCGCGCGAGTTTTCCGACTCCTCGATGTTCGTGGAGTTTTTACTTTGCTCTAGGCTCTGTGGGGAGGGGGGGGGGGAAGCAAGGGGTTCGCTGTACATATATAGCACGTACACAGGGGGTTGGTTTCTCTCCGGCAGGGATGGAGCGATATGGCGAACCTTGTGCGAGCAGAGCGGGGGAGGAGGGACCAAAAAAGACTGGCAAAATGTATAGCCGAGAGTAGTCTATATAGACGCACACACCTATGCATCTATAGCCCTTCGCCATCTTTCTCTTTCTTTAGTTGTGTGTGTGTTTGTGTGTGGGAAGCGATACACACCGAGCGAACAGTCTCGCGAATCTCTTTTCTTTTCTACATTCGCTACGGCTCTCCTTCACACCGACGACGAATCTCCCCCGTTTGCCCACGGGCATTTTCTCCGGCAAAAGCAAACGGCAGAAGCAGCAGCAATCCACGGAGACGCGGCAACGGTCTCGCGTTCATAATATATCTCCGGCTCTTATCTGCCGCTCGCTGTTTACTGCCCGATAGACTCCGCAGATAGTGAGGGGAGGTGAGGAAGAATAAGTATGTATGTATAAAGGGATTGCTATAGAGGAGCAAGGATCCAGCATCAGCTTCTCTTCTGCCTCTTCGCCCATTCGCCCCGTCTGTTTTCCCTCGATTTTCCTGTATATCTTTGCCGAACTGCGAGACTCGAACCTCTACAGCATAGCTCTCTTACCAATGATGATTATATACTTCTTTTGTCAATGCGCCAGAGAATACGCAAAACACGTACGATCGTTAATGGGCAAAGCGTATGCCGACAAAATAGTGCACGGAAAAAAATTGTTCGTTGGGACAACCAACTGATTATTAGTTGGGTAAATTTCGGTTACCGTAACCATCTGCTTCGTTATAATAACCATCTAGCATTAGTTCCATCTACTATTCATGGTTAGTTGACGCGACTTATACCCAACACAACGAACTTGATTAGTCAGGGTAACTAATAAAATAGTATTCAAGAGGGTTAAGGCTGGACAACGAATTTTATAGGCACTGTAGCCATTATTTGAACACTAGCATCTACCCGCGACTTTGTCTGCATGGAATGCTGAATTGATACCCGTTGCTATGGTAACTGTCGCTATAGTATCCGTTGCTATGGTAATTGTTGCTATAGTAACCGTTGCTATGGTAACTGTTGCTATGGTAACCGTTGGTATGGTAATTGTTACTATAGTAACCGTTGCTATGGTAACTGTTGCTATAGTAACCATTGCTATGGTAATTGTTGCTATAGTAACCATTGCTATGGCAACTGTTGTCGTAGTAACGGTTGCTAGGGTAATTGTTGCTACAGTAACCTTCGCTATGGTAACCTTCCCCATTGTAACCGTTGTCAAGGTTTGTGGTGACGCTAAAAATTGAACGCTTCTTAGCCCTCATTCACAAACGTGCGATCAAGAACTTCGTTCTAAAAAATATCTTTTGTGTTAATCCAGGTTATAAACAATCTGTGTACGATATTTCATTCAAATCCGTTCAGCCGTTTTTGGGTGATTGAGTGGCAAACATCCGAACATAAAAACTTACACATTTATAATATTAGTTGAGATATCTGCAGATTTGTCAGTACCCCAAAAATCCGCCAGGTGGCTTCCTTTCGCACAAACGAACATTGTCCTCGACGCTTATAACCTTTCCGAGATTAATTTTTCTAAAAATTGTACTTTTATCGTATACCTCAAAAAGATCACTAGGATCAAGAGAGGTGTACCGTCTCACTTTGTTTTTCGTGGAAACCATTTTTTTTTTACTCTCACGCCCTCCTCCAATCCCGTCGGAAAAATGATTTAGGCTCACCCGACTCGAGACGATGAGACAAGACGATGCTTTACGAGGACGCGCACTTTGAATTCTCGTGAGAAACGACCGGGATAACGGACGATGTATATCTTGTTTTTAGTTCGTGTCGTTCTTTCCGCCTTCCCTCTTGTTCCTCTGCCTTCAATCTATTTCTTTGTCTCTCGTTTCCTCCTCGCTAGAAAACCAGGTATACTCGGTGAGATACGCTGAAACACGGACTATGATGCCCGAACGTGGATACTTCTTTATGTCTTTCTAAGTTTCATCGTTGTTATTATTCCAGTTGAGATTTCACCGGGTATACGCATCGGTCGTGCAAGACTTTATAAAGTGGCGGCGAGCAAGGTAAACCAGGTTAATACCCGAAGAGAAGACGCGAGCACGGAATCTCTTACAAGAGAAGAGCGTGAGCCGGAGAATTCTTCGAGAGACATTGGGTGAGCGGGCGCGATGCAGCCAATCTCGACGATCTGTACAGCCAAGAACATATTCACGTGTACAGGTAGGACATGTCATCTTGTCTCGTGTCCGAGTTCGCGCGTCTCTCTGGCAAATTAAAGAAGAGGCGCAAAAAGAAGCTGACTTCTCGCGAGCGCGCTTGATCTCGTCCTGAGGTTTCGCGACTAATCCGAGGCGTGAAGCACGTTTTATCGTTTCCAATACCTGTTGGTTTCGCTTTATATAGCGCAATACCAAGCGACTGCGGCTTATACTGCCTCGAACGATCGTGTCGTGTCGAACGTTTAGCCGTTTAATTTTTTTCCACTGATTCCTCAGCAGACACCATCTAGATCAGAATTTCTTTCGTGTCATTCAAGGTGCGATTTCCCGTCTGTTGATAGCGGTGACCAGAAGTGACTCTGGGGAAACTCGTCTCAGGCGTTGGAGATGAAAAAAAAAAAGATGCTTGATCGATTGTGAATGCATGCTCGGGACGAACGAGCTGCAGAGTCAGAGAGGAGGGACACAACTCGAAAGTTTATCATCCGCACTGTGAATTATGTCACGTTACTCTCAAGTGGCTTAAAGTCTCTACCGAACTATGAGACGAGAAAAGTCATGACTTAAGTAGTGGACCGCACCAGACGGGTGCATATATATAGGGGGCATTCCATCCCAAATCGAACAGTTTGAAAAACTTTTTTTTTATTCCCTCTTTTTTTTTATTTTCTTGAGTACCCATTAAAAGACCCTTTCTGTTAAATTTTGAGATTTTTTTGATTACCCGTTCAAAAGATATTAAATTAACAAAAAAGCCGCTCTTTTTTTGGTATTTTGGTCATAACTTCTTTAATAATGGTCAAAATCAAAAGTTCTTTTTTCAAAATGTTTGTTTATTCATGGCCTTTTCAGAAAAAAATACAACAGAAATATTCGACGTCTTTTTGAATGAGTTTTTTGAGTTTTAAACTCTTAATCGCGTTTTTAAAAGTGAATGTCATTTTTGATTTTTTTTCTTAATTCTTTGTTTCAAACATCTATCTATTCAACAATTTTTAAGACTAGTCCGATTGTAGGATCTCAATAACTACTATTTTTTTCGATTTATGAAAATTAAATTTTTTTTTTCGATAAATTATTATGAATAATATAGTATAGTATAGTTACTGTATAGTATTTTTTAATCATTTTAAATTAATTTGGACACTTTTTCATTGTTAACAGATTTTTAAAATTGTTAATTAATCGATGAGCAAATAACAACAGTTTAAGAATTGCATGAGTGGGCATTGAACCTAAATAGTCCATCGATTATTGCTGTCAAATGTTCACATGAGAAACATTATTCAGATGCAAGAGAAAGATTTTATTCGCGATAAAATACTGCGAAGTCAATCACTGGGGGACACAAAAATTTCATTCAATTATTCCAATGAGCAACGGAAACGTATTGGCAAAGGAATATTCTAATTCAGAAAATAATCGTGTATGTAAGGTTTAAAAAAAAATACATGAATAAATAAAAACTGTCGTTATTATTGTTCATAAACAGACTTAACGATTAATTATTAATTTTACGAACCTGGTAACAATAAAAAAGTGTCAAAATAAATTCTAAATATTGAAAAAAATAAAAAAATTATTTTCAAAAATCGAGAAAGAATAGTAGTTATTGAGATCCCACGATCGGACTAGTCTTAAAAATTGTTGAATAGATCGACGTTTGAAACAAATAATTAAAAAAAAAAAAAAAAAAAAGACATTCACTTTTAAAAATGCGATTTAACGTTAAAAAGTCAAAAAACTCATTAAAAAACAAATCGAATATTTTTGTTGTATTTTTTTCTGAAAAGGCCATAAAAAAAAATTAAAAAAAAAACTTTCAATTTGGACCATCATTGAAGAAGTTATGACCAAAATACTAAAAAAAGAGCGGTTTTTTTGTTAATTCAATATCTTTCGAACGGGTAATCAAACAAATCTCAAAATTTAACAGGAAGGGCCTTTTGATGGGTACTCAAGAATAAAATAAAAATTGAGGAAATCAGAAAAAAAGTTATTCAAACTGTCCGATTTGGGATGGAATGCCCCATATATATGTTATACATATACGTACACTGCACGACGTGCATTCCGGTGTTCGCATGCATCCGTGGAAGACTGGCAAGTTTACTCGGCGAAGAATAATAAGGGAGTAGCAAGAAGGAAGGTAAACTTGGCACTTTGGCCTCGACATGCCCCTCTAGAGCTTCCAAGTCGGAGCCTCTATTGCGCGACGAGAGTACGTCCATGGAGATATATATATATATATATACACACGCGAGATGGTGAACGACACGGAAATTCACGAGACTAGTTGTATGAAAGAATAAAGATACACAAGAAGAGAAAGAATAAGGAGAGCGGTGAAAAGAGAAGAATAAGAAAGAGTCGAACGGGAAGAAAGAAAAAGCAGAAGCGAGAGCGAAGTGAGAGCGAAGTTCTTCCTCTCTTTCTCGCGTACCCGAAACTTCCTTCCTTCCTTCCGCCCGGACTGATCGACGAGCGAACTTTTCCGCATTTCTCAGATTTGGGTCGTGAGATTTCTCTCTCTCTCTCTCTCTCCCTCATGATTCCTCCCTTTTCTAGCTATCCCCATACGCCTTGCAGGATCTTTCATCCCTCTACCGGGGCTATTTTTCTTTTTCCTCCTGTTGCCTTTTTTTCTCCCCTGCATCTCGATGAAAGACTCCGTACTCCGACGACGCTTTTCCATTTCAAATTCGTGAAAAACCCTCCTGGGCGAGTGCTTGCACGCGTGCCCGAAGGA
Source organism: Alloplasta piceator (assembly GCA_946863875.1). NCBI lineage: Eukaryota > Metazoa > Arthropoda > Insecta > Hymenoptera > Ichneumonidae > Alloplasta > Alloplasta piceator. The sequence continues at coordinate 15,827,630 of OX333077.1, read as the reverse complement.
TCAGTCGGAGCGAGTTTTGCGGAAGAATCCAAACGCGATTTCGTCCGTCTCTCTTATTCTGCGAGTTTGTGATACACACACAAATATACAAATATATATGGGTGATTCTCCCGAAATAGTCATTTTCGAGGGTACAAATTTTTTTTTTTTTTTTAATAATCATTTTGACTTCTCAAAGTGTCGATGACCTTGGTATAACATATTTAAACGTCATGATCACTTGGACAAGCTGGTCTTTCTATTTTGTGGGATTTATCGTACTTTGAAGAGATTGTAGTGCGAGAGGAGTAAGTACGAAGGCAGAGAAATGATGCAAACCTTTTGCCATAACGTTTTTTATTAGTTTATTTCAGTATTTTCAGTTTTATTAGAATATTTAATATTGGAACACTCATAAACGGTTGTAATAAAAAATGAAACGCAAATACGAACTGACTATCTTACTTCTTTGCACAAACCCATCGAATGACGCAACATTTGGTTATAACGCTTCATAATGGAATGGCAATAACCTGGAGGAGTTTTTTTTATTCAAATCCATTTTTATTCGACACTCAAACCTGTTTTGAGTGATTCCTCTGGCAGATTCGATATTCCTTTGGATCTGATCCAGAGGAATGATGCGGAGAAATGATGCCAGAGGAAGGACGATTTTGATGGTTTTTAGGTCGTAACACGCGAGTTGTTTTCAACTTCAAAACGAAGCGATGAACTTGCGCTCAATAATTTGCATTAAAAAAAAAATCAAGATTTATTTTAGCAGAAATTATGTAATTGGTACTTGCCAGAGGAATGACGCTCCAGCTTGTGACATATATTTAAGCCACACTGTTTTCAAGAAAAAAGTCACAAACCTCGAAAATGAAACTTTGACAAATTGTCAGCTCGGTTAATTAGATTCGAGAGAGACTGCTCTGGATTCCCGAAGATTTAATTTGCAGTTATTAGTTATTATTTTTTATTTGCAGTTTTCAAAATTTCAAGTATTTTTTTAGATCGTTACAATATGGGAGGTTGCGAAGGTCAGAGGAATGATTTTTAGGGGTCAAACACGAGAAAAAAGCGATTGAAATGATTTTTTTAAAAATCTGTTCCGACACCCTGTTTCAAAATATTATGATCTAATACATTCTGCTAAAAAAATCTGACATTAGAGGAATTATTGGAAATCAACTAGCTTACAGCGAAAATGAGTATTTCGGGAGAATCACCCATACATAGATTGATAGATATACATAGCACTGATGGATAATGTATAGTATAGTTTTCTGGTGATCCTGGCGCCTTCTCATGAAAATTCTATCCGATGGAAAGTCGCAGAAATCGAATACAAACTCCGCTCCTTCTTCGTGGAGATAGCCGGTGAATTTATTCAAACTCCGACAAATAGCCGGAAAGTGTGGAAAAATTTACGATACACCGAGTGCCACACGGGGACGTTGAATGCCGTCGGAAAGTTTGGGATAACTTTTGCTTCGATTCTACTCTCGGCTGCTGCTGCTGCTGGTGGGCTCTTTCCATCTCGCTTGTTCGATGGAAAGGGCAGAATGAGGTGGACCGAGGCCATTTTTCGATCGAGTCGGACTGGCTCGGGGGTTGGCTCTCACATGGCTCGAGTTCTTCCCCCAAATCCACCCCATGATTTTATTTTTTTCCAACCACTCCATGTGCTAGGTTGACGTAGAGATATATAACACAACACTGGCTAGCGAACAGCTGTTACACTTGGGTCTGGTCTGATACCAATCACCGCTTCGTCCGAAGGGTCAGGATGCAATTATCCTCGTAAAGAATATGAGATTCACATAAACGTTTTAGAACAATGTTTCGATAGCTCTTTGAGAATTGGCATTTTCATCAAGCTTGCTCTCGGTAGTCAATGTAGCCTAGGGATGATTCATCCTGGATCGTTTTTCGATTTGAAGTTGACGTTAGAGTCATTCCATCACAAATCGACCAATGTCGAGTTAGAATCGACCCTTTTCAATTTTGATGAAAGTTGGTCAGAAGATTTCCTTTGGTTTGGCCTAAGAAAAATGTAGAAACCTCATAATTTAATATTTAGCTACATACTTTGTTAGGGGGAAAGGGCCAGAGCATGGCAGTTGCAATTTCCTTGTCTCCAGAATTACTGGAGGTATACTTGAAGTTTCCACATCAATCGAACAATTTCTCTTGGCAAACCCGAACCCAAACTCGCATCGTTTTCACGTCCATGGATTGTATAGTCGAATATATATATTTTTTAATCACAGAGGGTGGCTTTGCGGTTTCCCCCTACAATCTGGTGTCGCTCTGATAAAAGCGAAATGATTCACGATCATAGCTCGCGAAAACGATAATAAATGTAAAATATGGATCACACGAACGTCGAAGATGGAGAACCGGGAGCGATGGTAGTACGAGAGGGATCGTGAGTTTGGGGAAGTGGCGTCTCGCGGGCTATTCCTCATAGCACAAAGCCGCTCTCTCGATAAGGCCCCGGGCTATTGGAATCTCGATGGAAGCGAAGCGATCTCGATCGGATTTGAAGCATCTCTTGGCGCGTTTTTCTCTTCCCCGGGAAAAGAAGCGGCTGGGATAGGCTGACGTGAGCTCGAGAGTCGGGGCGGTCGTAGGAGAAAAATCGCGGTATACGCGGGATTGAAGGTTCTTTTTATACGTGTTGGTATATGCGATCAAAAGAGAGAGAGAGAGAGAGAGAGAGAGAGAGAGAGAGAGAAGAATAGGCCCAATCGTGTGACACGTGCGCAAACGTCTACGTGAGTGGGTGCGAGGGTTTCTCCCAGGCGAGGATAAAATGTGGATGGATGAGCCATTGATTTATTTCGATCCCTCGGTAATATCGTATCTTGGCGGGGGTGTGTACGTCTGTGTTCAGAGCAGAGGGTGGAAGACCGAGAAGGACAGAAAAGGCACAGATAAAAAAAAGTGTCGAGATCTTCTGGTGCACGGAAAAAAAAAAATGATGACTTTTCATGTAGATACTGAGATTTTGACATTGTACACCGGCTTAATTACAATTTGGTATGTTAATAAATCAGTGTTTCCAGTAAAAAAAATTCTACTGTAGAATTTAAATAAGATCACTGATTTTTTTTCCTACACGTAAACTGCAAAGGTTACAATGCATACACTGGGGTCTGCCGAAAGTCCGCTTTTTTCGAAATTCTTGTAGCAATACCAAAAATATTGTTCATTATGCTACAAAAAAAAAATCTGTGCAAGGGAAAAAAATTTTGAGTTTTTCCTCGTCTTATGTTTATTGGGAATTCAATTCTGGACAAAAAAGGTCCTTATATCATCATCAAATCATGTAGGATTGATAGTTTCTAAGATAATTGCTGTTTTAGTGGAAAAAATAGTCATTTCCCTCTAAATTTATACTTTTTATGGGTAAAAAATAATTGATGAACTTCTTATTTTATAGAAAATTTAATTCTCCACATAACGACGGCAGTATGGAAGAACGTGCTATCTTAAATTGTGCTAGAAGAACGTGCTATTTCAAATTGTGCTAGAAAATAATAAGACTGGAAGATTGTTTTTGCAGAGAATTTAATAAAAAATTTCATATGAGGAGATTTTTGTAGAAAATTAAATTTACTACGAAATAAGGAGTTTATCAATTATTTTTTAGATTCTCTGCAAAAACAATTTTCCAGTCTTATTATACAAGAATGAAAATACATATGAATATACGGGGGATTCTGAGTTGACTACCTTTCAAATATATGATTCGCGATTTTTTGAGGATCATAACAAAGCCATAATCCCAATTGTATTCGGATTTTTTTCATAAAAATTAAAAAAAAAAAAAAAAATTTATTTACAACATGCTTTTTTTAAAGACAGCCCCCCATGGAAATAAAGCATATGTATATTTCCCAATATATAAGAAGTAAGAAGAAGAGGTTATACGCAGTCAGGAGGCCAAAATAAGGGGATTTTTCAAGATTTTTTTTTTTTTAAGACATCTTAAGTCATTGACGTACAAATTTATATACATATTTTTGTAGCTTTAAATTTCATTTTGGGATTTTACTTTTAAAAAAATAAAGATTTTTGAGATACAAGAAAATGACCATTTCTTTTATTAAAATTGCAATTATCTTAGAAACTATCAATCCTACGTGTTTTTATATAAGGACTTTTTCGTAGAGAATTGAATTTCCAATATTAATACGGCCAACAAATTTTTTTTTAATACTTTGAACTTTGACGTAACTTGGCGAGCCGAAGATATTGACTCAAAATTGTTTCCCTCTGCACAGATTGTTTATGTAGCGTAATGAACAATATTTTCGTTATTGCTAAAAGAATTTTAAAAAAAACGGATTTTTGGCCCACCCTAATGTATAATATAGAGTGAATCATTAAATTTTACAGTGTTGCGATTAAGAGGATTACAGTGACTGGCCCCAATTGAAAATGACACGATCCAATGTCACAGTCATTGAGAATGCTTCGTCTCTGTGCATGCTGTATTCACCAGGCCAATCGCAACGTAGGTCGGATGGTCAATGATTTTCGGGTAGCCCATTAATCTTTACCCCGTACAGACCGGGGATATCGCGATGGCGGGGAACGAAGATTCCTCGTGGAGGGTTCTGTCAACGATTGTAGCCATGACGCACACCGATTGGTCGCCGATAGGGTTCTCCCACGAGGATTTATCAAAGACCGGGCATTTACGAAAGAAGACTTCCTCCACCGAATGGTCAATGCTTCACTGTAATACAGCTGGACACTCGGGGGCTGAACACCCCCCCCCCCCCCATCAGGATGTCCAGACGCAATCACACGAACCACACGACTGTACCTTTCTTCTTAGGATGCATTGTATTCGTTATGTGTCTCTCTCGCAGGTTGACAAACCTCTGCTGCAAAAACAGGGATTTCCCGTGGTCGCAGTGTGTCTTGCTCGAGATAAGACTAGGAAATTCCTTCGTCCAGCGTTTTTGTTTGTCGCTTCGAGCCACCGCGATCGCCGTGGCAAAAAAGTAAGTACAGCGAGAAGGGAGGAAATTACACTCTGGCCGGGGCAATGAATCCGACGACCGCGTACCAAACGGGTGCTCCGTGGTGCGAGAAAAGAGGGATGTTTTGGATCGATTGCACAACTGGAGTGCACGTTTCACCGAGACCATATACATATACTCTCTGTACCATGTATTACATGTGGCGCTTCCTTTCTATCCCACTCTCCGCTCACACACATTCTTTCTCCATTCACTTGCGCGTGTGACGCTTAAGATTGCTGAATGTCTTTTCAACGATTCACACATAAATGTTGAGAAGAGGAAAAAAAAAGTGTAGCATTAAAGCATTGAAATAGCCGAAACAAACAAGGTTCCTTTCATCGAACATGCGCCTCTGTGGTTTTACGAATATACAACCCTTACCACCTGACCCCAACTCCGACTCTATCCCATAAATATCGAACATCGAAACTGGAAACAAAACAAACTAGCAATTTCTCTTTCTCTCGTGGCAGGGGCAGCAACATCAGCAGCGAGTATTACTTTTTTGTTTCACGAAAGAAGTCGAGTCAGCGGGAGTCATCGAAAGAGGCTGAGAGGCGTCGCTGGAATACCGAATGCGATGAACCGCTGGGAGAGGGAGGGAAAAGACGGAGTAAGAAAAAAAGGAGGATCGCTGTGTGCAGATGAGAGAGGATTCCTCGAGGTGGAAAGAGGGCAGAGGGTCGCGGGTGAGTCGCAGCGAGAGAAAGAGAGAGGGAGGAAAGGGATACCGTAGCAGATATATATCCATGGCCATGCGTTACGGGTTCAGCTAAATCCGCCATGATGAATGTGTTGGCGGGAATAAATCCGCAATGCACACCCCCACTATGCGCAACTCCGCTTCCTCTCTCTCTCTCTCTCTCTCTCTCTCTCTCTCTCTCTCTCTCTCTCTCTCTTTCTCTAACGCTTCGCACAGCTCTGGCAGAGCCACGGACCAAGCAGCAAAGTCATTCTCCCCGCCAACCCCTGGTTGTCCTCGACCGCCATCTTTTCTCACCCTCTTGCTTCATCCTAATTCTACCCTGCCTCGCTCATGGCATACAAGATTGGGAGAATGATTTTACTTTATCCATGTGCGAATGGATAGGCAAGCAAAACGGTATGCTAGTTTATAGTACGAGATCGGCCTGGCTAAGACACCAACTTAACATCGATTTTTCATCGCAGAATTGTGTATTTGCCCTTATACTTCAGAAAAAATATCGATCATACAGATCTTAAAATTCCAGAGGCAAGAGGCGATGAAATGGAGTATCCATTTTTCACAGCATCGTGCGCATACTTTCAGCTATTCGGTATATTCTTTATTTTTTCCGCTTTTAGCATGGTCTTCGTACATTTTTCTCTCCACCATTCGTGTCTGTCCGTCCGTTTTATTATCTCTCTTTACTCTTCTTTCTCTTTGGCTATTCACATATCGCCCAACGCTTCCGTGTGAGTATTCATGTTCCTAGCAGAGGGGCAACTCTATACCGCGGAGAAACGATGCGGGTAGACGTTCATTATGATTTATCGACGACTCGTTCTGCGTTCGGGACTCCAAACATGTGATTCCTTCTTTTTGTGCGCTCGTTTCTTGTTCGTTTTATTCATCGGCGTTGACTTTGATCACCCTGAATGTCATAAGAGGGTGCAGTAATTACTGAGCGTGATAACAAATTTAGATGATACGACTTGGGAGAGGCGCAATTGAAATTCTTGATTCGGTGATGAATCTTTGTTATCTGTAGCACAACAGTGAGAAAAAACCTGTCAGCTAACCCTGTTTGGGTGTCTAAAGCTAGAAACTATTCCCACGAGCAGGGTTACAAATAACGCATTCCTTTTTTTAATGCATTTACATTTTCAATAACCATTAACTCTTATTGATTAATTGAAATAGTTTCCATTAACCATTAACATTTAATGGTTAATCGAAATAACTCCCATTAACCATTAACATGTAGTGGTTAATGGAAATAACTTCCTTCAATTACTGAACGGTTAATGGAAATTATTTTCATTGACCATTAACATTTAATGGTTAATGGAAATGATTTCAATTAATAAATAAGAGTTAAGGGTAATTGAAAATAATTTCCATTAACCATTTAATGTTATTGGTCAACGGAAATTATTGCCATTGACATTGAATTCAATTAAAATGGGAGTAATTGGTTGGTTTTATTCTGGGTCAAAATGACCCAAAGGTACTAACAGAGGTTATCTCGGTTACTCTTCGCAGGCGCGGTTTTAGTCTAGTTCATAATGACCCCATGTTAGTAACCAAGGTTTTCTTGGTTTCACTTGTGGCCGTAAAGGAAATCATTTTCGTTATAGCCATTAAATTTTAATGGTTAGTGGAAATCATTTCCATTAGCCATTAAAAAAGTACTGATCAATGCATTACTTTTTCATTAAAATTTTCGCAAACCTGCCCACGAGGAATTCAGTGAAGATTCGCTATCTCCGCACTTTGGCGATTGCCAATGTAGCCTGAACTACGCGTCCAGTTAGCTTTTCGACGGTTTACCTACTTACGTCCCGTGATTTACAGTGGCGAAAGATTTATCGGCCTATTTGCAAGTACACATGCCCCACATATGTGGAAAGCATTACGCGTTATTGTACGGTATGCAATGTGCGCACAAATACATTTGGATACGTGCGGGTACGTGAATACCAAAGCGCAAAGCATTTGCCTCCAGGTGCATATATTTGCTTCCGGAGGACTAGGCATTCGCACGCTATGTGTGCGAGATGTGCTGGACTCACTGGACGTTTGTGTGGATGAGGGAAATGGTCTAAGCGTTGCTGGACTCTGCCCGTGATAGGAATATTTGGTCGGTTCACCAACGAGCTTCAATATAGAGTCCCTTTTGCCCACTCTCTGTCTCTCTCTTTCCCGCCGGTTCATGGCATCGTTGCAGGCACATGCTCTCACACGAGCACTCGGGAATATAGCTGGCAACGCGGGGCACGCTGGAACACGAAGGATAATCCTCGTGGATTATTGGCGGTATCACGTGGGTCCATGCGGGACCATGAGGTTGTCCAAAAGCGGTTCGGGCTTCCAGCACAGCCTATGTATTCTCCGTTAGCGCGGACTGTCGGTATAGTCGTTGCCTGACAGTGCGCGGACCAGTGCAAGAGCGAATTCGCTGGAAACAACCCCTTCGAGGCTAGGGACGTGCCCTGGCACGGGGTTAACCATGGTAGGCCGAGAACGCGCGAGTTCACGCGAGGAGAAGAGCGTCCCTCTCGCGTGTTATATATATACAGAGCCAGGCCGGGACTGCCGCGATACCCTAATTCCTAAATCTGTCGCCATAAGTCCTCGTTACGATAAATATCCTACCAGCGTCTGGTCCCCTTTCCCGTATAACCTGCCGTGCGGAACTCTCTCCGACTATGTTCCCTGTATAGGTAGGATGAGTGTGTCCGTATAAATATCTATACATACAAGCATGGCGAACTTGCTGACCGCCGTTAGATTCAGGAACGTAAAGGTTAACACACAGGTATATATGACATATTCAATATTATTATACCTACTGTCTCCGGTACAATCTTTGGTGGCTTCTAGCCAGATTACGGCAAACGGCACATATATTGGTGAACTTGGCGTTGTCCAGTAAAATGGAAATCTTCATTTTCCGAGCATAGAATCTTGGGTCAATGGTATTTACAGCCTGGTATCTGAAAAGTCTTGAACTCGCGATGTCTAGAGCTTGGGTTTGGAGAATCCATGTCTGTATTTTGAGAGGAGGATATTTAAGCGGTCATACAAATCTGAGACCCAATCTATTTGCCAATTATCTTTTTTTATGGCTAGAACCTTAGGTCAATATCTATTGGATTATTTCCAGCCTAGAATTTGCGAGACCTCGACACCTTAGAGTCATGGGGTGGCCCATAATTCCTCTAAAATCTGCGACTGCGACTTCTGGGATCCTGAAAACCTACGCATCATTAGCATTTTCATTAGGCCAAAAGGTACTTAAGTAAAATAATGATGTTATGATCAGATCAGAGAGTAATTTTAAACCATTCATAATTATGAATGATTCTTCATTCTCCAATTCATTGAAACATCTTGAACCCTCATGGTCTGCTTTTTTAGGTCCCGAGAACCTACACCTTCATCAGCATTGTACTGCAGCCAGTGGATATTTCGACGATAACTGGGAACATTGATACAGACATCAATTCTTTTGCTAATTACCGATAATTGAAACATTTTTCATTGAGTACGCGGTCAATTGACCAAACTCGGACTTTTTACCTTCAATTTATTGACCGTTCTATTCACTCGCGTAAGCTCGACATGGTGTCGTGTCGATTCAACTGTTCGCGCCAGTATGGAAGAAATAATGACCGAGGAAGAGATGCGAGGAGAAAAATGCATGTCCATCCTGCGTGTGCATGAATATATAGCGAGGTATTATATACCGAACGGCGTTCGCAAAAGGACACTCGGTGAACGGTGGACTGAGCATACAGATGACAGGATTCATAATTTCACGCGAGCTTATTTCCCTCGGTTATTTATCCTCGAAGCTCTGGGCTTGGTTTCTCACTCCCTCATCCTCATTCCACATACAGGACACACTCCCTATAAGAGTATATAGAAGACCGCCCCTGCATGAAAGCCCCTGTTCTTCTTGTTCTTCTTCCGTACGTTGTCCCCAGCATCTCTTATTTCTATTTCGCTTCTTCGTCCGCAGTTATCGCGTTCTCCGCATTACGTTCCGTTCTCGCGCGTGCGAACGTCGAGCGATGACTCATGACGACACCTCCGCAACGGGCAGCACGTATACGTACTTTCCTCGTTGTCACGATGTGTAATTCTCGCGGGATACTCGCAAGATCTTGGTGTAATAAACACACCACTTGCAGAGTCATTCTTGTGAGCTTTCTCGCCGATCCCCTGTAGCTTTTCACCAATGGCAAATTAATCATCTTGAACTAATTGTACATCCGACCGGTGAGCTTACAAAGAAGCGGGATGAAGAAATTTTGAACAAAAGCGTTATACCCTTCTCCAAGTGATCTGAGCAAGGTTGCAGATAATGCATTACTTTTTTTAATGCATTTGAATTTTCAATAACCATTAACTCTTATTGATTAAATGAAATAATTTCCATTAATCATTGAATGTTAATGGTTAATGAAAATAATTTCCATTAACCATTTATTGTTAATGGTTAATTCGAGTTATTTCGATTAACCATTAAATGCTAGTGGTTAATAGAAATTATTTCCATTAACCATTAAATATTGATGGTTAATGGAAATTATTTCGATTAATATATGAGAGTTAATGTTTAATGAAAATTATCTCCATTAACCATTTAATGTTAATAGTTAATGAAAATAATTTCCATTAACCATTACATGTTAATGGTTAATTTGAGTTATTTCGATTAACCATTAATTGTTAATGGTTAATGGGAATTATTTCGATCAACCATTAAATGTTAATGGTTAATGGAAATTATTTCCATTAACCATTAAACGTTCATGGCTAATGGAAACTATTTCCATTAATATATAAGAGTTAATGTTTAATGAAAATTATCTCCATTAACCATTTAATGTTAATAGGTAATGAAAATAATTTCCATTAACCATTACATGTTAATGGTTAATTTGAGTTATATCGATTAACCATTAAATGTTAATGATTAATGGAAATTATTGACATCAACCATTGACATTGAATTTAATTAAAATGGTAGTAATCGATTGGTTTTGTTCTGGGTCAAAATGACCCAATGGTACTAATTGTAACTAGCCGTTACATATTTACCAATATCAGTAGTGAAGTAAACGAAATATCAATGAGGAACTTTAAAGATTCGTAGGGCCGATCAGCAGTGGACTGGTTGACTAATTGATTTAGGATCATATTAACCCAAAGATAAAATTTACAGACAGAGAGAGAACAATGTAGGAGCCGGAAAACGTTTCTTCGTTATTCTCCTTCAAGCGCGTTGAGACCAAAACCGCTGACGATAGCTCAATAATCGATTACGACCCTTTGAATTGCATTAAATGTCAACAGTCAATGGAAATAATTTCCATTAGCCACTAACATTAAATGATTAATGGAAATTATTTTCATTAACCATTAACTCTTATTGATAATTGAAAATAACTTCCATCAACGATTAACATTTATTGATTAATGGAAATTATTGTTATTAACCATTAACATTTAATGGTCAATGGAAATAATTTCCATTAGCCACTAACATTAAACGATTAATGGAAATTATTTTCATTAAACATCAACACGTAATGGTTAATGGAAATTATTTCCATTAGCCATTAAATTTTAATGGTTAAGTAATGATTAATGCAACACTTTTTCATCAAAAATTTCACAACCCTGGATCTGAGTAACCGGAAAGAGCGGCAAGAACGTGTATCACGTATTGCCATAAATACGAATTGTTATTATTCGTGATCCATTAATAAATTCTAAGTTGAAATCCTCCAACTTTTTTCACATCTATCCCTTCTCAAAATTGTTATATGTGTCCGTGAACGTACGTGCTCTAGCTACTGACAGGATCAACAACCCCCGGGACAGTTACGTCGGTGTCTTCAAGCTTTCGATGCAATGGAACATACACAGCGATCGCGAGGTAGCGTCAGAGGGAGTGCGGCTGCTACCGCACGGAGTTATACGCGTATTATATTTATTTGTCGAGGATCCTCAGAAGGAGAAGGGATGTACGCCGGTTTGGAATTCTGGCGCTGGTATTCGCGAGAAACGGTCTGGTTCAATCGCTCCTCGGTATACCAAGCTCCAAGCCCAACTCCTCTTGCTCCCTTCTCACTCCAACCGAACCACCCTCTGGTAAAACGGAGGACTCGAGGGGATGGAGGTTGGAACTTTGGGAGGGTTCTCGTTCCAGAAGTAGCGGGAGAATCAGCAACGAGTTTTACAGGCGAATGTCCGCGTACGCGACTGTGTGTGCAGAGGCGAAAGAGAGGAGCGATAGACGAGTCGCAGCTCGGTATGGCGGGAACAAGGCAGAGGGCGGAAGTGACGCCGGCGCCTCGACGGAGCCGGTTCGGGCGCCGGTGCGCTCCGCTGCCTCCTCGTATCGTCCCTTCTCTTTTTCCATCTATCCCATCTGTATGTATATCCATTTCACTCCTTTTTTACCCTCTTCCACCCTTCCCATCTCTCTTTTACCGCCAGGAGAACACTGCGTCTTCGTTATGTCCTCTTCCAGTCACTGCTATGTACTCTCCTCTTCTTCGTCCTTCCCCTTGTGCTTTATATCTATTCGCTAATATTTCTCCTCGAAGATATTTCCAGGATAACATTGGGGAGGGACGAGAGATAGAGCGAGCAAGAGCGATCAACTTTCGGTCTCAGTTGTGAATGAGACGGATGATTACGTTTTCATGACACCATTGATCATGTTCCAGGACCATTTTATCAAACTGTATATTGTGTATCGTTGACACTGTGATGTCACTATCGGGCCAGGATTTTTCACGAACGAACGAAGACGTTTCGCAACAAGACACACCGATCATCATGAATCCTTTTCTCTTACGGTCGAGGTTCGTCGTCGATCGTTTTAGCCATCACCAATAAGTTATTCTTGGAACAATGAGGGGCCGTAGCCGAGCCAATGTTCGAATGATCCCCAACAGGTACGGCTGAGGCACGACGAATCGTGATTTCCTGACTACCGGTCTGTATCGCAAGTATATTTATATATACGGTCACATCCGTATGGGTCATTCCATGTCAAATCGGCCAATAGTTGGAATCGACCCCTTTCAATTCCGATGAAATCTGGTCAGAAGTTTTCTTTTAACATAAAACGAAGTTCTACCGAAGGACAAAAATTAAAAAACAAAATTTCACAAGTTTATGCAAAATCAAAAATTTTACCATTTTTTCAATTTTTCAAGTTTAGTTTATTTATTTATTGAAAATCATTCCAGTTACGCGAAAATCGTTCTGGGTTCATCTTAAAGAGTATTCTTGAGGCAACGAAAAAATTTCGTGAAATATTGAAAAATGATGAATTTTGAGAATTTTTGATTTTTTTAAATCGTGAAAATCTACGATCAACCTTACATTTTTGGTTCACTTTTTTGAATAAAAAACCTTGTACTGATCTTAAAAGATCCTGAAATTTTCAGAATTGCGTTTTTTTCTTCTTCAAAAATATGAAGTTTTGAATTTCGATTTAAAAAAAAAAGTTCTTTTACCTCTAAGTTAAGTAAAGTTGAGCAATCTTGTAATTTTGTAATTTTGAGTAGTAACAATTTGAATTAATGACATTAGAATTTCAATTATGTTTCTGTGTTTACATTTTTATGTCATTCATTGAAATTTTTACTGCTCAAAATTACAAAATTAAATGATTGCTCAACTTTACTTAACTTAGAGGTAGAAAAAAAAAAAATTTCAGCAAAATTTAAAAATTTATATTAAAAAAAAATACAATCCTGAACATTTCTGGATCTATTACGATCAGTACAAGGTATTATATACAAAAAATGGAACCAAACATTTAATGTTGATAGTCGATTTTCACGATTTTTAAGAATTCTCCAATCCGTCATTTAAAAAAAAAAATTTCTTAATATTTTTTCGTTCGTAGCCTCAAGTATACTTTTTCAGACGAACCTAGGACGATTTTTTCGTAACTATAATAGTTTTCGAGATATTTAAAAAATAAACTTGAAACATTGAAAAATGGTGGAATTTTGCATAACTTTCGAAAAAAAAACTAATTTTTTCTTTCGGTAGAACTTAGTTTTATGATAGAAGAAAACTTCTGACGAAATTTCATCGAAATTGAAAGGGATCGATTCCAACTATTGGTCGATTTGACATGGAGTGACCCCTATATATAAAATCCGTCTCAAGTGAGAATGGGACATGTCGAAACAATAGGAAGAGGATGTCTTACAGCGGTTTTGACTGTTCAGTATGGCAGTCTCGATTTTATCGAAATTCGTCGTCGAACGAAGATAAATATACTTGTGCCCTCACGTATATAAGAGAGTCAATGATGAATGGTCCGGACATAGAATGAGCCAAAAGGGTGCGCTTTCCACTTGCAAAAAAAAAGAAGAAAGAAAGGATGCACGACCGCTGTACTCGATGAACAACCGTATGTTTTGGACTAACTAAAAGTGTGATCGACACTCGTGTGGAATTACGATGAGACGCAAAGCCGTGTGCGTTTCGTACGTGACTGGAAACTCACGTGCGATGGACGCACACCTAAACCACGGAAAAGTAAGACCAATGGTATTTCTATTATTCGCGGACACGTGTTGGTTGGTTCTCATCAGTGTTATGCTCACTCCACAGACAAGTACATAAACACATCTGTATACGTGTATAAAAATTAAGGTGGTCTTTAATTTACGCTCGGGCAAATTTTTTATCAGACGCCCCTAAAATCGACTCCAAATAATTCAAAAATAATACCCTAATTTTTTTAGATTTTTATCTAGACTCTAACCCCTCCCGAAAAGAAGGTAGGTTTCTCCATTTGAAATACACGTGTTTCGGCTATATTCTCAGGATATATTTTTTTCCAAGTGTAATAATTTTTTTTTAAATCTGTAACTGCAAGATTTTAGTGTTCATTGGTGCTACTATTTGAGGAAAAATTCACAGTATCATACGGAACAATCTAGACTAATTGCAATTCGTCTAGATTGACCCGTATTAGAATTTTCGACGAATAGCAATTGGTCTAGATTGACCCGTATGATAATGTAAAATTTTCCTCAAATAGTAGCTCCAATGAACACTAAAATCTTGCAGTTAGAGATAAAAAAAAATTATTACACTTGGAATAAAATATATCCTGATAATATGGCCGAAACACGTGTATTTCGAATGGGGAAATCTACCCTCTTTTCGCGAGGGGTTTCTAGATGAAAATCTGAAAAAATTAGGGTATTGTTTTTGAATTATTTGGAGTTGATTTGGGGGGCTTCTGATAAAAAATTTGTCCGAGCCCTTAATAAGGACCACCCTGATATATATGTATATACAATTACGGTGAGCTTGCGCCCCGTTTGGTTCGAGGTTTGACGTGTCGAAGATTAACTACGGGCACGTAGCGTCATCCGTCTATCTCACAGCGTGTAATCGCATGTACGCGACTAAGTGCATCGCAAGAGTAATCAGCGCCGTCTCGCCTTTGATTAATTGAATCGACCGGTCTCGCGACGGGTACATACATAAGAAAGATGTATATATATATGGGGCATTCCATACCAAGTCGACCTGAGTGTGACCCTCGACCTCGCTGATTTCGTTTGCGATTTTTTATATAATTCTTCCAACTCAAAATAGCATTCAGTATTTTTTTCAGATTTTTAAAACCAAATTTGAGTACGTTATGATTTTTTGAACATTTTTTTCGAAAACCTCGAGGGCCGTAATTTAAAAATCTGAAAAAATTCTCAAAAATCCGGTGTCAAAAATGAAAATTTTTTACCCAAAATTCATGATCTCTAGAATTTCCCTTCCACCTCGATTTAAGAATTTTATGAAGAAAACGTAAAAAAAATAGATGCAGAAATTGATCTACCGTGAAAAGTGGCTTGAATATTTTTATCGTTAACCAACTATTTTTGGAAAATTTTTCATTTTTTTCAAAAAAATAGTTGGTTAATTTCTGCATCTATTTTTTTTGCGTTTTCTTCATAAAAACCTAAAATCGAGGTGGAAGCGAAAGCCGGGACATCATGAATTTCGAGTCAAAAATTTTCATTTTCGACACGGGATTTTTGAGAATTTTTTCAGATTTTTAAATTACGGGTCTCGAGGTTTTCAAAAAAAATGTTCAAAAAATCATAACGTACCCAAATTTGGTTTTAAAAATCTGAAAAAAATTCCGAATGCTATTTTGAGTTAGAAGAATCATATAAAAAATCGTAAACAAAATCAGTGAGGTCGAGGGTCACACTCAGGTCGACTTGGTATGGAATGTCCCATATATACAATGACGCGCGTCCACGACGGTCACTGTACCGTGCACATATTCGTCCAGCATTGGAGTGGAGCGATGTGGAGGTTTTTAATCGGACATTTCTTGGAAAATAGTTGCCTGATAAGTAATATGATCTATTTTTTTAATTTACAGATTAACCTTCCGTGGTCATCGGAGGTCAAAATGACGCCAGCGAAAATTGCGGAATTTTTACGGCTTTTGGATAGTCTTCAAATATTTGTCAAATAACAGTCCAAGTCTCTAAGAGCACGCAATTTTTCCATTTTTATATCCAAAAATTTTGAAATAAAAGACGTGTTTTTAGTATTTATTGTATTATTTTACTCCGAAACAGAGTTCCCTAAGCCCCTCTTTAAAAGTCCGAAGAAATAACTTTTTTGAAACGCCCACTATGGAGTTATTTTTTTCTTAAAAGTGCCATATTTCAAGAGTTTTATCCTGAAATTTTATGAAAAAGAAATAAAAATTGCAAAAGTTATGATTTTTTTCGTAAAAAATGGTTTTTTTTCGCGTATTCACTCGTTCGTGATTTTTGTTCACCATCTTAACAATTAAAAAAAAAAAATCAGGATGCATGCATATTGAGGATGATTAAAAGTATCACCCTGAATTTTTTGAAGTCATTTTGAATAACACTCTGGACATGGCAAGCGCTCAAAGGTGACTCGGGTCACAATTGACCCATGCGTGACCACCGTGTTACGATTAGGATGTGTTCAGTAATAATACGTGACGCGATCGTTCTACTTTGCCGGCTCGATAATCAGCCGATTTTTAGGGTTTTTTAGAATATCAACAATAAAATCAATGGAATCAAACTTCCTGACGATTATTGGATTTATTTAAAGTTGGATATTCGTTAAAGTACAAAAAATAACGATAAAAGTGGCGTTTCTAAAAAAATATCCATCGCTGGCGATGGTGAGTTCCGGTCAATCCCTTATCTGAAACAAAAAAAAGAATAAGGGTTGTTATCAGTATGAAATTGAAAGTTTAAGTATTAAAATTTCACATTTCATTTTTAGGTTTTGCAAATCTGTTAAATAATTTTTTTTTAATTCGTCCAAAATTTGACTAAACTTAGCAGTGGAAGGCTGACGAGTTGGGTCTAAAAACACCAACGTCACTCTAAATACAATCGGCCATAAAATCCTAACTCTTTCACATTTCTCCATAAAAATGTTACAGAATATGTAATCTAAACGATCTATACTTTCGAAAATTGCAATTTAAAATCCATTGTTAATAATAATTTCTTGAGTGTAATACTTGAGAGTAATAATTTCAATAATCTCTTGAGTGAAAAGTGAGGCGTCACGTCGTACTCCGAGGAATTCACTTCTAATATATGGGTCATTCCGTTTCGAATTGACCATAGTTGGAATCGGCCCCTTTCAATTTCGATGAAATTTGGTCGGAAGTTTTCTTTTATCATAGAACGAAGTTCTACCAATGGAAAAAAAATTTAAAAAAACATTTCGAAAGTTATGCAAAATTCAAAATCTCACTATTGTTTCAATTTTTCAAGTTTATTTTTTAAATATCTCGCAAATTATTACAGTTACGAAAAAATCGTTCTGGGTTCGTCTTAAAGAGTATACTTGAGGCAACGAAAAAAAAAAATTCCAATTTTTTTTTTTAAAATGATGAATTTGTAGAATTTTTAATTTTAAAAAATCGTGAAAATCGAGATCCTAAAATTTTCGGAAAGGTGTTTTTTCATAATTTTACCATTTTACCTCCAACTTAAGTAAAGTTAAGCAACCATGTAATCTTGTAATTTTTAGCAGTAAAAATTAAATGATTGCTCAACTTTACTTAACTTAGAGGTAAAAAAAATCACCATAATTCAAAAATTTATCATTAAAAAAAAACACCTTTCTGAAAATTTCAGGATGTTTTAAGATCAGTGCAAGGTATTATATACAAAAATTGAACCAAAAATTTAATGTTGATCGTAGATTATCACGATTTTTGAAAATTCAAAATCCTCCAAATTTTTCCAATTGTTTTTCGGAATATATATATTTTTTTGTAGCCCCAATCTACTCCTCAAGTCGAACTCAGAACGATTTTTTCGTAACTATAATAGTTTACGGGATGTTTAAAAAAAACTTGAGAAATTGGAAAAATAGTGAAACTTTGAATTTTGCATAACTTTCGAAATAATTCGAAATAAATTTTTTCAATTTTTTTTCCGTCGGTAGAACATCGTTTTATGATAAAAGAAAGCTTCTGACGAAATTTCATCGAAATTGAAAGTGATCGAATCCAGCTATTGGTCGATTTGACATGAAATGACCCATATACTATTTCTTGCAAGTATACGAGCTTCGCCCTATCACCCTCTTCCTAAACCGAGGACATTTTTCGCGGCATCATTTTATGGCTGTTTCAGCCCTAGATTTTCCAAGTAACGTCACCAGAGGTACGTCGCTGCGGAATTAAATGTTTATTGATGGCTGTAAAATCTCCAGTGGCGTTACCGTGAAGCAGCGGCATGCGTGATGGTCCACGGGGATTTGAAATGGTCAATCCTATAATGAACGACCGAAGAGTATATAACCAACCGATCGAGATCTATATATATCTATCGGTACAAAACGCGTTCACGTTCGATTTTCCCATCACATTATCACAGCGGCACTTTCGCGATACCGCGTCGCGCGAACCGAAAGGGTTATTAACAGCTAATTATTTATAATGGAACAATGGAATTTAAATTAATAGTTTTGTTTCATTAATTATGGTCGGGTTGTTAATATCGGTTGGTGCGGTTCGCGCGACGTCGAGAGCCTAAATAAAATATATGAAGTCCGGGCTGAGGTGCGGCATCGGCACATCGGGATTGGGGGAGTGCAGAACGAGTCGCATTACAGATAGATATAGGCTCGGTAATGCGCTCTATATGCGCTCATACTTTTGCCGTTCACTGCCGAAAACGGGAACTCGCACGCGACGTATTATACAATCCCCGTTCCCTTTTTCCTCTGCCTCTGTTTTGGCGGGACGAGCCAGCAAACTCACCGCGTCACGCGCTCATTATGAACGCGTAAACACGTGCCACGCGGTTCACGTTCAACTCTGCTTGTCCACTATCGGGGTAAATGATGGTGCATTAAGCTTTTTCATTCGCGCATATTCGCTCGTTTACACACTCTCTCTCTCTCTCTCTCTCTCTCTCTCTCTCTCTCTCTCTCTCTCTCCCTCTCTCTCTCTCTCTCTCTCTCGCTCATTCCCTCTCTCGCTATGCGAACACATTTTCCGCGATCGTTTGCAACAAAACGCAAATTTCACCGTTTCTCTACCGGACACAAATCGCCAAACGCGTTACAACGATGCGCATGAAGTGGAGTCGTGTAACGAGTCATCGGCCCGTCAACTCACGATTTGCCATTTTAATTCATTCATTTGTTACATCCGATGCGTATTATACACAAAATCGCTGATAGCCGCGCGATTCGTCCTGCAGGTAACCAAATCAATTATCCTTGAATTACGAGCTACATGATTTATGTCTGTAAAACGGAAAGCATTCGGTATGTCCACCCTTCGGTGTGGCCTAAGCGAATAGATGTCGATTACCATCTAAAAATCGTGCCATTTTTTATGGGGAAAGTGGAACAGTATTGAGGAAATGTTACTTAGCAAACACTAGTTTGCTATCGAGAGAAACCAATTAAGGTAGTAGTCCACTATGACGACCGAAATTTCGACGTTTTTTTTATTAATTTTTTTAAATGACAAAATAAAATGCGATCGTTTTTAAGTTTTTACATGTTGTTATTTGTATCTTGAAGAGTACAACAAAATTTTTGTTTATTCAATTTTACATGAATTTGTTTATGATTTTATATGTCAAAGTGGAGTCCTCGAAAAAAGGTGACTTGTTTCGGAGAAGCACACAGCCTTCCGTAGTCATCTGAAATAAAAAATCCAAAGAGATTATTGTTTTGTAGGCTTAATTTTAGGTCTATGACCTATAATATGCATATTTTAAGGGAAAAAAACGAAATGGCGGACTTGCGAACAAAAAGGTCTTCAAAATCGATTTTTTTGATAAATTGTTTAAAAAAAAAGCATTTTTTATTAAAAAATTGAATGTTTTGAAGGTTAGGTATTTAGCTATGTGTGTCTAAAATAACGGGTAAAATTTGTAGCCAAATCGGTTGAATAGTTCTTAGTCAGTGCTTCCCCGAAGTTTTGAAAACGTAGTTCCGAGAAAAACGCGTTTAAAGTTTTGACAACAGATTTTGTATAAAAAAATTATACTTACGTTAATCAGCTATGCCTGGTGCATAGAGCCTTCCGTTTCCTGAAAGTTATCTCAAAGCTGTCTTCATTTCTTCGAGAGATTTACAGTTTCTGGTCATTGCCAAACCGTAGTAATTAGTCATTTTTAATATCAACTAGTTAGTTAATGGCTCTCTTCTTTTGGCTATAACTTTAAAAATATTGTACATCTTGGTCTAAAACTATTACGACTATTCTTAAGTCGTTTATCTTGTGAAAAATGTAAAAAAAATCGGTTTTTTGAACCCGTAACAGTGGTTAGTGATTCGATGCACTCTAAACGCTCTTTATTCTTTATCAGTTTTAAGTCTCATTTCAATAGTCCAACAGTTTTCATTCCATAATGAAATCTACAAACAATGCAAAACAGAAAAATCAACTAAGTGGCAAAGTCAGATTTGACGATATCGTCAGAGGTAGACAGCGGAGGGTTAAGGGAGTATTTTGGTCTAGAATTTTGAACAAATCATTTTTTTCAATATTCTTAAAGTTCAGATCTTTAAGAATATATCCTCGGAAGGGAATTTGTAAATTCCAATGATTTACGTAATTATAGCTATTTTAGCGACGCAGTAACTACGCCCGTCACGTCGGAGCAACTCGGACAATAGACGTTTTTCTCCAAATTACTTTTCTCAACACGGCTGACATGATATCTCAAGTTCTTCTCAACCGATTTACTTGAATTTTTTCACCAGTCGTTAATGTATGACGCTCTGTCGCCCCTACTACTTTTGTATAAAAATTATTCTTTTTTACTAATGTAAAAAAATTAAAAATTATGATAAATAGAGTCAAAAAACGCTTTTTTTCGTTCAGACAGCCGCCATTTTACGAAATATTTTTTTCCGTTTTCTCTTAGGTAGGGGCTACAAAGATATTCTTACTAATTAAGAAACTTTTTTTAAATTTTGTATCGCATGACTAGAAAGGTTACAATCGTGTCAGCTAGTACACCTCTTTTTTATCCCTAACTTTGCCAGCTTATAACTTATGTAATTTTTATTTTTTTCCTCGAAATTTTTTATTGTTTACCGTCAAAATATCAATAAATATGTTATAAAAATCGTGGTGAAAATATTTTTTGTTTTTGGTATCAAGCTCGACAAAACGTTCAAAATATATGTTTCTATACCAGAATACCGCCTTAACTCTTCGTAAGAGCTGCGAAATCTTTAAATTTCTCTCGCAGATACATCTTTGCGAGGAATAATTCAGTTCGCATGCAGTTTGCGCCATTTACCGTGATCCCAGCTGATACATGCCTTCACTTTTGAAATTTTCACTAATTTTTCGCACTTCACCTATTCACGTGTGTGTCAGCAATGAAATGCTATCCATTCTGATCAACCGCGAGGCTCGATACGGCGCTCGCATTTTTTGTTTGCCCCGAAATAAGATATACGTCCTCCCGAACGATCATTCTCGAAGGGTCTCTCGGGAATTTCGGTGCGTAAGAATACGAGGGTGGAAATTTTCGGGCATGGCTATAGGTATACACAAATACATGTATATATCAAAGTACCAATCCCATCCACCTATCTCCCCCTTGAGAACGGAGCGCGCGCGCGACTTCTTTCGTTATATTTTTTTTATCTCGTTTCTTCGAGAGGAAAGAAAGACGCTAGAGTAAAGAAAGCCCAAAAAGAGGACGAAAGAGAGAGAGAGAGAGAGAGAGTCGTTGGAAGAGAAGGGTGAGGAGTGGAGAAGGAGGACCATGCGGCGAGGGTGTTATCTGGGTGGCGGTCGACCGAGTACCACATAAATATTAGGCTCCTCGTTAATGCCTCTGGTAGCTACTGGCGTTACGTTTCGCAGTAAGTAAATTATGCGATATGAAATTATTAGCGCCATTAAAGAAATTTATACTTTTTGGCCGCGGCGTAGAAACCAACTCGCTCTCACTCCTACACCTCTTATATACACGCCGCTCTCACCACACCTCCCCCCCTCCTCCTCCTTCTCCTCCTCCTCCTCCTCCTCCTCCTTCTTCTTCCTTCAGACGCGCGAGAGTCCCTCGCGTTGACGATTTTTCCACTTTTATCTGCGAGCTCACCCCTCCCGCCCCCTCCCCCCTTCTACCCTCTCATTCGCGTTTTTTTCTCTCTCATTTCTCCACCCTCCTTCCTCTCGCATCTACATCGGTTCTGGTATTCCTTTGCTCTGTATACGAGAAAGATCTTTTTCCCTCTTGTTCGCGCTTCTCCCTTCCATATCACGTTTCTCGCGATCGCACCGACACACGGTAATACAGAATGATATCAACCACCACCCCAAACTTCCCTGCTTGCTTCTCAATGGGCACCACCGAGCACCCCTCTCTCACCCCTTCGCGATCTCTCCCTTTTGCCGTATACCCATCTCGTCTCCATCCACCTCCGGTCTGTGCTGGATGCTCCGCGACGCCTAATGTATTTGCAAGAGCCAATTCCCATCGTTATCCCCCCGTATGATCTACGGTTACGGCGTTTTGATCGTCGGATACCCACTGTCGTTTACTCGCCTCTGGCTAATGTATGTGTGCGCATATACACGGCAACAGCACGCGTATCACTATGGATATTGCGGTGGTTTAAGGGGGTCGTCCAGTGTGAAGGCTGTTTTTTTTTTAATGCTTTTTTGGGGAATTTTTTTTTGACAAACCACTGAAAGAAAATAATTTATGAATTGTGTATCATTTTTATTAACATTTGAACAAACTTTGTGAATTTTTTGAAGTGAATGTATCAAATATAATCGGAGATGTATTATGTGTTCCTGTTGGGCGGTGTATCTCCGATTATATTTAATACATTCACTTCGAAAAATTCACAAAGTTTGTTCAAATGTTAATAAAAATGATACACGATTCATAAATTATTTTATTTTAATGGTTTGTAAAACAAAAAAAATTCCCCCAAAAAACATTAAAAACTGTCTTTACACTAGACGACTGCCTTAAGGTAGTAGCCCACTGTGACGGGTTCGAAAAATCGATTTTTTTACATTTTTCGCTAGGTAAACATCTTAAGAATATACTGCAAAAGTTTCAGACCGAAATTTAGAATGTTTTTAAAGTTACAGCCGAAAGAAGAGAGCAATTAACTAATAATTTGATATAAAAAATGACTTTACGGTTTGGCGATCACCGGAAACCGTAAATTTCTCGAATAAATGAAGAGAGCTTTGAGATAACTTTCAGGAAACGGACAGATTGCTATGTGCACCAGGCATAGCTGATTAATGTAAGTATAATTTTTTTTATACAAAATCTGTTGTCAAAACTTTAAACGCGTTTTTCTCGAAATTATGTTTTTGAAACTTCGGGGAAGCACTGACTAAAAACTATTCAACCGATTTGTCTGAAAATTTTAGCCATTATTTTAGACATATATAGCTAAGTCTAGCACCTTTATAACATTCAAATTTTTAATAATGAATGAATTTTTTTAGACAATTTATTTTTAAAAATCGATTTTGAACACCTTTTTGTTCACAAGTCCGCCATTTCGTTTTTTTCTCTCAATATATGCATATTATAGGTTATAGACTTAGAATGAAGCCTACAAAACAATAATCTCTTTGGATTTTTAATTTCAGATGACGATACGGAAGGCTATGTGCTTCGCCTAAAAAAGTCACCTTTTTCGAGGACTCCACTTTGACGTACAAAATCATAAACAATTTCATGTAAAATAGAAGTAAACTAAATTTTTTTTGTACTCTTCAAGATACAAATAACAGCATGTAAACATTTCAAAACGATCATATTTTATTATATTATTTAAAAAAATTAATGAAAAAACGTCGAAATTAAGGTACTACCTTAAGGTGCACCGGCTTCCTGAAAAACCTAGTTTTGAGTTTTCACATTCTACACGTGATGAAACCTCTACAAAAATGTCAAATGAAGGAGGAATTGGAGGAAGGCAATGAAAAAATAGTGGGTCATTCCATGTCAAATCGATCAATAGTTGGAATGTTGGAATCGACCTCTTTCAATTTCGATGAAACGTGGTCAGAAGTTATCTTTTATAATAAAACAAAGTTCTAGGAAAGGAAAAAAATTAAAAATTTTTTTTAGAAAATTATGCAAAATTAAAAATTTCACCATTTTTTGAGTTTTTCCAGTTTATCTTTTAAATATCTCGAAAACTATTATAGTTACGAACAAATCGTTCTAAGTTCATCTCAAAAAGTATATATGGGGCTACGAAAAAAAAAATCGCTAAAAAAAATTTTGGAAATGATAAATTTGAAGAATTTTGAATTTTTAAAAATCATGCAAATCCAAGATCATCATTAAAATTTACTAGTTCGTTTTTTCTAACCACTCCAAACCATATTCGTGTAGAAAAGTGGGAGTTTGAAAAAAAAATAAACGAACGTAACATGCATTGCCGGTTATGTAGAAAGACATCTTTGTTTATTCAAAATGCGATTCAATGCAGTCTCAGGTGTGCAATAATGCACTTTCGACTCACAGATTTGTGATAAACGAGCGACAATCTATCGACGTAACGATGCGCATTACGATTCGAAACACATCGTTACGATTGAGAATTTTATCAGCTCAATGAGCCGTTATCGCCTCTGGATTATCGGAACTGAAGTAGTCTCGATGCATTTTTTTTTTTTAATTCTCCGATATAACGATGGCTTTTTTCAATCAGAAGAATGTGTGATATTTCGAAAATAATCCTGATAACTTATCAGTGAGATAATTCGTGTTTGGTATTTTTTTTTTTTTTTGCGGAAACTCGTTTCTTCGGTCAGGTGTCTTCTTCGACGCTCGGCGCGTTCGTAGCTCGCTCGCATTCGCCGATCGAGCATATATAACGCACCTACTCGCTTGTGAGATTCTCTCCTTTACCGCTGCCGTTGTTGCCTGGTGGTTTATACCGGCGTGGCCATGTTTCGTATGGTTTCGTGGTCTCTCTTCGTTGGGTATAGCCTTTTCTCGTCGTCGTTGAACAGTCCCGCCTCATCTCGATCTTCTCTCGCCGCGGGTTTGTATCTCTTCGTTGCGCAACTCCGCATCGAACGAATTTTGAGCCTGACTGTAGGCTACATTCTTGCGCCGCGGGAAAATAAAACCGTTTCGACGAAGACAACATTATTACGATGCTCTCCTCTACCAGCCATTGCTCATTCCACGGGCTCTCTCAACGTTATTCTCCCGGACAAACGGACGATACGAAATTATTGAAAATCAATGCTCTTTCACGGAAAAAAATGATCAGTGACAATTCATGTGTAATATTAAAAAAATTACTGAATTCAATGTAGAATATGAGGTTCAGAACTGTAATTCAGGCGTTTTACTGGGAATCCATTATAAATTAATGGATTTAATGTAGTTTCTACTTTTCAAACCATTATAAATGCTGAATTAGACTGTAAAAAATGCAATGTTCACCGCAAAAAAAATGACAAAGTAGAAATCACAAGCAGAAACGACGAAATTCACTGTGTTTGAACTGTAAAATTTACAATGGTCTCTGTAGAATATTCAAAGCACATAATTAAAAATTGCAGTGTTCCCAGTGAAAAATCAAATGCGCGCCGCAAAATATGCAACGTCAATTTCAATTTTTATATTGTGGCACTGTAACGGAACGACCTGCGGCGTGTCACGATCTCGGCATTTCGCCCGAGATCCGCTAGATAGCGTCGGACAGCGCGCCCTCTCGCGCCAGCGAGAGAGCCACCGAGCACCTATAAGGTCCGATGTATTACCAACGTCGTCGTCCTCAATTGACATATAATTGTTGGAACATCACCCGCGTTCTGTGGTCGAGCAGTCCTATGGACTGAAGACTACATTTTTTGGCGAGGATAAATAACTGTTTATTGCAATATTTGAATAAATTGGAATTTATTCAAATATCGAAACGTTTCACTACACTATAATTTATTATAGGAATTGCAGTATTTTCAGTGAAAAATAAAAAACGTACCGCAAAATATACTACGTTTTTTTCAATTTTTACAATGTACACTGTAATTTTTTCGCGGGCCCTGGATAATTTTTACAATGTGAAATGTGTAAAAAGTTCAACGGATACAACAGAAATATTCACGTAGTGTACATTTTACTATTCCACACTGTAAAAAAACGTCCGATGGACATGTACTATGTCATATGTGACATCTGTATATTGTATTAAAGTAATATGCAAATTTCACTGTTTGCCCTTACAGGAGGCGCTGTTGATGGCAGAAAATGTAAAAATTAATGAAAATTTCAGCAGTTCTCACAGATCATCTTTTTCCGTGTTCTCGAGATCAAAGATGTGCACTTATATCGCTATCCGGATCTTTTTGAAGATAAATACTTGTTAATAATTGAGAAAAAAAAAATTGGAAATTTGCACATCGCTTCTTCGTGTTTTTCCGACGTTGATCAAGGCTCCTTCATGAGGACCTCCTTGACCTTGAGCATCTTTGTGGCATGTATGTTTATTATCATGGCTTCCTCATAGAGGAAGCTTCATGAATGACGGAAACACATGAAGAAGCTATGAGCAAATTTCCAATTGGTATGATTGTTTTGCAATTACGTAATTATTTTGAATTCCATTCAATAACGTAATTATTTTTTTTTGTCAATTTAAAAATTTTTTTTTAACCAAACCGCTCTACCGATTTTTCTGAAATTCAGTATGGTTTTTCGCTGCCATTGAATGTATCTTCACAAAAAAAATCAGCTTGGTAGGCACAAAATTACGAAAGTTAGAGTACTCACGAACTTTCAGCGAAAAATTAGAATTTTTTGAAAAACCGAACCTGTTCAGCGATTTTTCCCATATTAAATCGCAACAGTCTTTATTATGAAGTGTATCTTCATAAAAAAATTTCAGCGTGATAACTGCAAAATTCCGAAAGTTAGAGCGCCCCCAAACATTTGTCAAAAAATGAAAAGTCCCGCCAAATTGACAATTGTTTTGCAATTTAATCGCTTAAGCCGTTCCCCAGATATATCCATTTTGGGGCGAGTACAAAGCGTTTGATGTGAAAATGTGATTTCTCGACGTTTTGGGACATTTTGAACATACTGTCATAAAAACCTCAACAACAAAAATTTCGTGAAATCAAAGCTTCGTTTATGAGGAAGCATAATCAATCTATATTTTGTGTAAACGGTGAAAAAGGAATGTTTTTATGATCTTGGATTGAAGACTAAAAAGTGTGTTTTTCTTTAGTAAAGAGTAATTTTTTGCAGCCATCTTTTTGCGTATGACAAATGGAGATTCAAAATAAATCGCTTCAGTTAAGGATGTAGTCTGGAGGTTTTGCACTTTTTATAAGACTATATTCCCACAATTTTTTTTACTAGAAAATAAAACTCAATCATTTTAATTTTTTTATATGTTGTTATTTATGTCTTTGTAAAAAATCGCGATGTTTTTTCTTCGAAATTTGGGATAAAAAGTAGGAAATTTTTTATGAAAATTAACGATTCTGCTACCTGCGATAACCACTGATGTATGCAATAACATATACAAATTTCAGCCCAATCGGTTCAGTAGATTTTTTTTTTGCACGGGCCGATCGGGAAAATGTAATCGACTTTGGCCAAATGAAGCACCATTTAAATATTCAAAAACAAACTTTAAAAATTTTTTTTTGTGACGTCAAAGACATAAATAACAACCGACAAAAAGATTAAAATGATTGAGTTTTATTTTCTAGTAGAAAAAAAATTCCTGAAATAGTCTTATAAAGAGTGCAAAACCTTCAGACTACATCCTTAATTAAAATATAGTTGCATATTTTATATCCACCAGATAGATAAATTAATAATGAACATTTTTTCATTTGTTGAAGCGGAAATGGACAGCTGATAATTATTTTATTGGGACAAAATGCTAGTAACTTTCTTGGGACGATCAATAAGGGTTAAAATAATGGAGACCAGGAGAACAAATATATATATCTGTGTATGGAATGGCTGAGAATAAAAGGCTATATGGAATAAGGGAATAAAGTGGGTGTGCGAAGAGGTCTTGGAACTACAATGGAGTTGGCAAGCTTTGCGGTCATAGAATCATAGCTGTCTATTCAATGAGCTCGAAAATGGCCTTCTCCTATAACGGATATCTGGCGGACGTTTCTCCGCGTTAAGATGTACTTTATGAAGGTCCTGCGCGACCCGTGCTCCTTCTGACACGATATCATCCTTGCGCAATACAATTCAGCCATAAAAGTATGTACTATATATTGGGACGTGTCCTCCGATATACATATATATATATATATATATATATATATATATATGTATACACAGGCTCGACAGGCAACTTTAATTCATTAGCAAACATCTCATTCATTTATTCACTTATGTTAATTCACACTGTCTCTCTTGCTCTCATCAGAGGAATGAGGCGTCGGTCGCTGAAATCGTTTTTCACACAAACTTGAAAATCTTCTATCGTTCGAAGGAATCTCGAATCCGGTTTTTTGACACTCGTTATTACCGGATTCTCGACTTTTGCCATGTGTTTAGATTCAAACGTCTCCAGTATCAATGTATCTTAATGTCCAAATACACGCATACACCGAATTTTGGAGTTGAGCGGGACAACAAAAAAATGGAAGAAAGAATTCACCTCTCATTTCTCATCTCTCTCTCTCTCCCTTTCTCTCTCGATTAATACCGCACTTGGGAGAGTGAGCGAATAGGCGTAAAATTTCTCGCGACTGCGGTGAATGGGCGCGAGAAGTCCGAAAAAAATAAGCAATGGCCATTCGTTATTTCGCGAAGCGACAACGGCGATAAACGAACCCGGAGACACTTCTTTCTCACACTCTCGGGACGACGACGACGACATCCCAGATGTTCATATTTCTCGAAGATTTCACATTGGTTACATGATCTTCGGAGGAGGAGATGTGCAAAAGAAGAAGAAAAAAATCATCGTCATTAGCGACATTTGCACATGGTTCGGGGACTATTTATGTCTTCGCACTGTTAAAAAAATTTTTTTGATCCAAATAAACGAAATTACTTGAGTGGCATTCATTCGTGACAAATCGATTTTTCTTTGCATTGAATAAAAACAGAAATTGCGCTCAGTAAGTCATTTTCTTGGTAGCAGTTGTTTGGTCAAAATAATCTAATTCATTGATACTAGTTACAGTTATTTCATTCGAATACAGGATTTCTGCGAAAAACAAGGCACAAATATTAATTGGAATTAATTAATATTTTGTATCGTAATACTTTATTTGGTCAACACCAACCGGAGTTATTAGTTGCGAATATGTAATATTTTTGATTGGATAAACCAAAAATACTGTAACCAAGTAATTTACATTTTTTACATCAATCGTGTTTTTCTTTGGTACAAGAATATATATCCAGATGCAAAGATTTCATATCCTGGGATAACGAAAAAAAATTACTTGATTCAACTACTTCAAATGATCCACCGGAACATTCTGTTTTATCAAGCTAAATAAAAATTATTTAATATTAAAATAGGATTTTTTTCATTTTAAAAATTATTATTATTTGTCTGAATTGATTATTGTATGTGAGCGCAATATTTAATTCATTTAACACAAATTCGAGTTATTGGCTGCGTATATGGAAAATTTGTGATTGAATTAACCAAAATTTGTTGACGCAAGTAATTTAAGTTTTTCACCTTACCGTGTATTTTTCCGGTAAAAGAAAAAATTATGTAACATAATGACACGGTATTCTTATTTTGGTATTATTATTATTGTTATTATTATTCATCTGACTCAAAATTTGATTTTTTAAAATTAAGTTAAAAGACAAGTTGAACCAAAAAATGGCCTTCGGGTAATGAAAATAAATTCTTATGAATATAATATACAAATATATAACTAAATGTGATATTTACATCAGTATATTAAAAGTAGTCGGTGGTGTCGTGGTTAGCGTCCCAGTCTAAGGTCGTTAGTTAGGCTCGATAGGTAGGAAGATTTCAAATCCCAGTCTGGTCTCGTACATATTCTAGGGTCCGCGAATATGCAAGAAAACTAAATCAGTCGGAAAAGTCGATGAACTTTCAAAGTATCTATTTTTTAAAAATTTAATTAATGTTGAATTTGAGGATATGCGTAAAAACGAGGGTCGCGGGTTCAAACCCCACCGGGGGCAAAATTTTGTTTTCAATTTTCGGCACCACGTAGTCGGAAGCTTGATTCAAATTTAAATTTACTTGACTGAAGGAAATGGGTTTGATATTTTAGTAGCCCGTACATTATCCCCGTATAGTAACTGTGCATTGTTTTAAACGATTTCATATTTGCTCTCATTGAAGAATGATATTTCTATCAAAAATATATTTACTTCATCCCAATAACGAATTACGGGTTAGTATACAAATAATTAATTTACTTGCATCAAATAAATTTTATTTGTTTCAAATAAATTTTTTAACAGTGCGGAGGAACGTATAGGACAAACGCTGAAAGTTAGAGGCTGAAGTTCATGGAGGAACGCGAGTAAAGGACTAGTATACACGCTAAAACCCTCGTGACCGACCTCGGGGCGTAAACAAGAAGCTCCGGCTCTTTTGGTACCACGCTCCTTCGGGCTATGCAGTGCATTATATCCTGCGGTATAAACTCCTGAGAGGGTGCATATGTGTTGCTTCTAGCGTTCACCGGGGAATGACGGATTGCCATTTATCCAGCAATAAAGGAGGAGCGGCGGCGAGTGTATATGAGCTGTAATAAACGTTCCGCTCCATTCAGCAGCCTCGCTCCTCTTTTCTATCCGACAAAGTCGCGGCGAAAAGAAAAAGCGACTGAATGAAAAAATACCAAAAACTCGGAGAGCAGAGAGGAGTGAAAAATAAATTTGGTTCGTTGGGAGAAACTGGAGAACGGCGCAATATTCGGTGTACAGCGGGCGTCCGGGACCGAAAACGTGTATAGTTGTGTGTACTGAAGCAGGAGGAAGCGAGAGGGAGAGGGAGTGGGAGGGAGAGAGAGGGAGTTCAAGAGGAGGAGAAGCGAGAGGGAAAATCAGTGAAGGTAGAAGTGTGCGAGGAGGTAAAAGGGTCGTGCCGGGAGGTCACTACCGAAGGAGAGGTGTACAAGAGCAAGGGAGAGTGCGGAGATGATGGTGTTTCGCGAGAAAGACCGAAAAAGGAGGGAAAAGGGGTGGACGAGTCTTTTGAGACGAGAGAGAAAGAGAGAATAACGCAGAGAATGGTACGAAACGAACAACGAAGATAGCGGTGACTGAGGAGAGGAGCGGAGGGAGAGAGGCGAGAAGACGAAGTGAGGGGAGGAGGAGAGAGGTTGCCCTCCATGAATCACGACACGGAGGCTGATTTAGAGGCCCAGAAGTCGTTGCTATATAGGTAGTGATACCTCCTCCCTCCTCCTACCCCTCCTCCTTCCCCTCCTTCTCGTTGTTTCTAACCCCGTTTTCCCGTGGGTGCGACAGCGCAAACAGCAACTCCTTCACGTCTCTCAGTGGTTTTGCACTTGGGTGATCTTATATATACATATATATCGCATTGTCGCGTGTCCTTTCTAGTTCGAATCGGCGAGCTTTGAAATCTCGCTAACGAAAGGATGTGATAATGTCGCGTTTTCATTGAGAAAATACCAACTGGCGCCACGGCTTAAAAAAAAAAGTCTCGATAATTTTACAACTGTCGATTGGAACGCATTCGAACGGCGCACGCACACACGGAGTGAAAAACGTGCTCCGAAATCGTTCGAATTAAGACGGTGTAATATCAAGATTGTGCATATAGCGTGGAGTGGGAGAAGGAGGAGGTGAAGTAGAGGGAGAGAATATACCGCCGAATGAGCCCTCTTTCAACCAGTTCATTCGCCGCACGGACCGAATAAATTAAATGCAGTACCTGCCCATCGTGGTTCGGACCTGATAAAACCCACGTATATGTATTGCATCTGCATATATGTATATAGTAACTGATGTATACACACTTATATACGCACATACACGATTTCCCTCCTCATCCTATCGCTACCACTCTCGCTTTCTCACACATCACTACACACTCTACACTATATATGAGGCATTCCATCCCAAATCGGACAGTTTGGAAAACTTTTTTTTTCCTCAATTTTGTTGTATTTTTGAGTATCTATCAAAAGACCCTTCCTGATAAATTTTGAGGTTTTTTTTTGTTACTCGTTCAAAAGATATTAAATTAATAAAAAACCGCTCTTTTTTTGGTATTTTGGTCATATCTTCTTTAAAAATGGTCCAAATTATGAGTTTTTTTTTTAATTTTTGTTTTTTTATAGCCATTTCAGAAAAAAATACAAC
Source organism: Alloplasta piceator (assembly GCA_946863875.1). NCBI lineage: Eukaryota > Metazoa > Arthropoda > Insecta > Hymenoptera > Ichneumonidae > Alloplasta > Alloplasta piceator. The sequence continues at coordinate 15,795,039 of OX333077.1, read as the reverse complement.
AAAAATATTCGACGTGTTTTTGAACGATTTTTCTAAGTTTTAAACTTTAAATCGCGTTTTTAAAAGTGATTGCCGTATTTATTTATTTTTTTTAATTTTTTGTTTCAAACATCTATCTATTCAACAATATTTGAGACTAGTCCAATCGTGGGATCTCAATAACTACTATTTTTTCGATTTTTGAAAATAATTTTTTTTTTCTATAAATTATTATGAATACCAATGTTTGTTACTGTATAGTATTTTTTTCAATATTTAGAATTTATTTGGACACTTTTTTATTGTTAACAGGTTCTTAAAATTAATAATTAATCGTTAAGTCTGTTTATGAACAATAATAACAACAGTTTTTATTTATTCACGAATTTTTTAAAATTGGAATAATTGAATGAAATTTTCGTATCCCCCTGTGATTGACTTTGCAGTATTTTATCGCAAAAAAATCTTTCTTTTGCATCTGAATAATGTTTCTCATGTGAAAATTTGACAGCAATATTCGGTAGACTATTTAGATTGAATGCCCACTCATACAATTCTTCAACTGTTGTTATTTGCGCATCGATTAATATTATTAATTTTAAAAATCTGTTAACAATGAAAAAGTGTCAAAATTAATTCAAAATGATTTAAAAAATACTATACAGTAACAAAAATTGGTATTCATAATAATGTATTAAAAAAAAAAATTAATTTCCAAAAATCGAAAAAAATAGTAGTCATTGAGATCCCACGATCGGACTAGTCTTAAAAATTGTTGAATAGATAGATGTTTGAAACAAAAAATAAAAATAAAAATAAAAAATGACATTCACTTTTAAAAACGCGATTTAACGTTTAAAGATCAAAGAACTCATTCAAAAACACGTCGAATATTTTTGTTGTATTTTTTTTCTGAAAAGGCCATAAAAAAACAAAAATTTTGAAAAAAAACTTTTAATTTGGACCATTATTAAAGAAGTTATTGCCAAAGTACCAAAAAAACGTGCGGTTTTTTTGTTACTTCAATATCTTTCGAACGGGTAATCAAAAAAATCTCAAAATTTAACAGGAAGGGTCTTTTGATGGGTACTCAAAAATATAAAAAAATTGAGGAAATAAAAAAAAAAGTTTTTCAAACTGTCCGATTTGAGATGGAATGCCCCATATACAAGAGCGGGATGACACACGAATACGAACATCGCTGTCATCACGCATGCATGCAAAACATATACGCATATGCGCGGGGGCGAAAGGGAGGATATATCGCAGCATGTGCGGGACCCACGTTTGTATCGTGCAGAAAGGGTGAAAATCAGGGAGAGAGGGAGAGAAGCCTGGGACTTTGCGCATGTATTTTACATTCTCAATTTGGTATGAGCAGATTTATTGGAGCTCACGAGCTCTCTCCTTTTTTTTCTCTGTTGTAGGGTTGCGCTCACCTTCACACTGGTTCACACATGCAGGTTGCGTATGGGCATTATACACACATGTATATGCTGTCATGAGTAGGGGATGAAGCCAAAATCGGGATCTCTCTCTCTCTCTCTCTCTCTCTCTCTCTCTCTCTCTCTCTCTTATATACGCATATGAGGGAGGGAATGGAGCGAGCGAAGGAGCGAGAGAGATAGAGACTCAACGCACGTGGGGTTCGCACAATCGTGCCGTGAGCGGGTCAAAAAGGGTGGGCGCGAGTGAGAATTCGATCGGGGGTAGTTCGGGTTACCCTACAATGGCAGCTCTCCGGCAACATGGTCCATGTGGGATGCTGGATGAGCAGTTTGCGACGCTCCGTGTGCCGCTACCGGGAGGAGGAGGTGGAGGAGACGAAGGAGGAGGTGGAGGATGGGAGTTAGTTGGGTTATAGTGAGCGAAAGGGTAGGGAGGGATGGAGAATTTGCAGATCCTATATAGGAAAGGGCGAGACAGAAATGGGAATTGAGCGAAGTGAAGGGAAGGAGAGAGAGAAATCGCAGGAGGGAGTGAGCGAGCAAGTACGAGAGTGGCTCGTCGCTTCTCCATTTCAAGCCTAAGCGCGGCCATTCATCAGGATTTCGGCGCGCAGACGTGCTTTATTACTGCTAGCTCGAAATTGCTATCCTACGACTCCATTCCGGGGTGAGCGAGCGAGGGAAACGCGCCTGAGCGAGGGAGTGAGCTTCCACTCCGCGTTTCTCCCTTGCTCGCGCATTGCGCGATCGGGAGGGGTGGGGGAGGGGGCAGGGTGCATGGCAGCCTCTACCGAGAGCCACGGTAATGCATTCGAACCTTATATAAGGTTCGGTTGCGCTCTACCTATCCCTCCCCCCCCTCCCCCACTCGCTTGATCCGATGCGTTAACCGGGCTTCAGCCAAATTCCGCTCACCTTCCAAATCCTGGCTAACGTATCACCTCGTGAATGCATTCTGCCGGACTCGAGAGTTGGCGTGGCTCGCCGGTGCACTTGGTTTATAACCAGCGTGCATATAAACCTATAGTGCATGCCTACCGCGCGATGATCTTTATCTTACTGGCCTACAAAATCACTGAATGATTGCGGCGATTGACTCACAGGCGTAAACGATAGCGCATCGTTGGCAAGCCTCTTTTCGATAGGCTCAATAATGGAGTGAGGTGAGCATCGAGCGATATCATCGTGGTACTATCAATCGAGTTGATTGTTGAACGAAAAACATCCACGAAATTGGGGCTGGAGTAAGTGCGAGCGAAATAGCCTCGTAGGTGAAATGGTCTATTTTTACCGTTAAGATGTTTACCGATAAATAAAACTTTTTTAAAAATGTAAATTATGAAAATATAATAGGAATAGTATAAAAATATAAGTATAAAAAAAAAGTATTTGTTATATTGAGAATAGAACCGTCCCAGATAGACAGCCATGATTATCACGCCGTGTATACATTTGATGAAGCAAATTTTCCAGTATATTGGCTACATGTTGTTATGCATGCCCATGAGTTCACTATTAATATGATGAATTTATAAAACATTTCGATCTCATCATGTCGTTTACATCATCCGTTGACTACAAGATGAACTCATAAGCCGGCAAATTTACATTCTGCAATGAATATTTGCAAATGGACATCATATGAAAGCCATTTAACGATTTTTTTGGTGTATTCACTAGGTTAACATTGAAAGTATACATGTCATGCATGCAATATGATGGCGAAATGCGTGTTTCTCAGTTATACATTCGATGAGCGCAATATGACGGCGATACGCATGTTTCTTAGTGATACATTCGATGAGAGCAATATGACGGCTGCAAAATCACTGCAAAATGACAGCATGTTGTGACAAGCCTCGCAGCTTGCGAGTCCAAAAAATTCATTAAAGTTAATAATGTTCACCAACATCTGAGAATTTTTGCAAATCACGGCTGCCATATTGATTTTTTTAAAATTGTTTTTATTTATTTAAAAAACAAATATTTTTATAATATTATAATATATATAATATTATATATATAATATTTTTTTATCAAATAGAACCCTTGTTTTGAATTCTACAAATTCCCCTATAGCTTCGATTGAGATATTCGAATTCGCGAAACTGTAAAAAATACTAAGAAATTGACTTTTACGAATATCCCATTTTTTTTTTTGAAATTTTTGATGCCATATTGAATCGTCTATTTTTTTAATTCTTATAATTTATTAATTACTTTCATTTTTAACTGTATATATATAATATTCAAATGTGACTCGCTTTCCCTGGAATGTCACCACTGATATATCATATAAGTGAAGAAAATGCATAAGTACTCGGTAGCGTAATAGGTAGCGTGTTAGGTTATTAGGTAGGATAGGTAGGCAGGTCGCAGGTTCGAATCCCACTGGAGACAGAAGAAAATGAAATAATGAAATTGGGTGTTTTTTCTTAATTTTTTAAAAAATGTAATCGGTTCAGAAGCTATGTAAATAAAAAAATACACAAAATAAAAAATTTTGCGAGCAATAGAAATTTAAAAAAAACCGTAAGAAAATTACAATAATTACAATAAAACCTCACATCCCGACGGTCATATGAGCTTCATATGAGCGAACCAATTTCACCGAGGTATGACGTCAATATGATCTTCATATGAGCACCACAATTTCGTCACGCCGTGACTGCCATATGAGCCCCATATGATGTGTCATTGTCAATCATCATATGATGCAAATATGACTTCAAGGTGAGCACTCATAAGCGACACGCGGTTGTGTGTTGTTCTATGCGTCATAGATAATTGCATTATGATGCCAATATGAGCATCATGTGTCTATCTGAGGTGTAAGGTACGTTTTGGGACTATTCGAAAATTTGTCGTCAATGAATTGTCTTGTCAATTGTCAAATTATTACTACGACGGAAAAGCGTGCTCTTGCAAAAAGAAAACATCACGGAAAATCTCGTGTGAAACTCGATCGTTTTCCAGATTTCCCTCGCTCTTTTCTCTTTACTGTTATATGAAAGAAGCAGCGAAGCGTCCACTCTCGTTGCCCATCATCCAGACGCTAATGTGACAGTCGCCACATTCTTCGCGAACCCCGCGAACATATATTCCCCTCGCTTGCTCGGTTAGACACAGCAATAATAATAACTCCACCGGAAGCATACAAGTACACATCCATACATAAGAGACATGTAATCGTTGTATGGTCTCGCATATCGAAGAGAAAAGACAGCTGAGACAGAGCGTACACGATCTTCAACTCGCGCTGAGAACAGGATCGAGGAAAAAAGCGCACACAGAACTCGAAGGTACTTTTCTTTGAGTCATATGGATTCTTCCATGAAAATTTCTCGGTTATGCACGGAATACTCTCGTGTCATCTTCATCATGGGAGGATGGGCAGAGAAATGGTGAACGAAGTATATATCCAACGAATAGAGTAAACATGCACACTTGACAACCAACATGGCCGAATATTCGACATTCTGCGTTCTAAAATCGCATTGCTTGCGTCCTTTCTTTCGACACTGGAAAGTCTGACGTAGGGGAGCGGGGGGCTGTTGTAACAGTTTTTGGAAAAAGGCCTGTTTTGTCTAAAATATGTATACTTTTATGATTGTGAGTAAGAGGGTTTGTAAAGTATATATTTGAGCACTAGTTCCAATAAAAAAATAATTTAAAATTTCTACCCATTTTTTACACCATCCACTTTTTGAAAACATGGGAGTCGTTGAAACTTACCCCATGTTTGGGGCTAGTTGTAACAGGCTCGGGGCAAGTAGTAACAACGAAAAGATTGGCAATATTTATAAGAAAGAACACATTTTTAATTTTTATTGGTTATCAGTCTTGAATTATCCATCATGAAATACCCACATCGTGGTTCATTCTTACGATGATCATAATCTTTGACTATAAATAATCAACGTGACACTTGTTATATTTATCATAAATACTTTTTAATCTCAACGTTTTACTTAAAAAAATGAACATGACACTTTTGACTTATCTCTTAGTTCAATCAGTCTTCATTCGAGTTGCGGTTCAGGCAACTCAGATGAAAAACTTCATTTGTCTTCTTTTTTATATATGGGTCATTCTCCCGAAATACTTATTTTCGAAAGTACAAATTTTTTTTTTTAAATAATCATTTCAATTTCTAAAAGTGTCGATGACCGTGCTATAATATATTTAAACGTCATTACCATTTGGACAAGCTGGTTTTTCTATTTTGCAGGATTTATCGTACTTTAAAGAAATTGTAGTGCGAGAGGAGTAAATGCGAAGGCAGAGAAACGATGCAAACCTTTTGCCATAACGTTTTTTATTAGTTTATTTCAGTATTTTCAGTTTTATTAGATTATTTAATATTGGAACACTTATAGGCGGTTATAATAAAAAATGAAACCCAAATACAAACTGACTATCTTACTTCCTTGTCCTTTATAATGGCATGGCAACAACCTGGAGGAATTATTTGTATTCGAACCCTTTTTTATTCGAACCCATTTTTATCACTCAAACCCAGTTTGAGTGATTCCTCCGGCAGATTCGATATTCCTCTGGATCTGATTCAGAGGAATGATGCCAGAGGAATGACGATTTCGATGGTTTTTAGGTCGTAATGTGACACGCGAGTTGTTTTGAGCTTCGAAACGAATTGATGAATTTGTGCTCAATAGTTTGCATTAAGGAGGTTCTATCACCATAATCATAATAGTATATACAAAGTAACGGCAAAATCATCAGATACCATTTTTTGAAGATAATTTTTTTAAATTTTGTGTGAATCTTCTAGAGCGCCGTATTATAATGTGTAAAAAATTTGAGAAGGTTTCATCGTCTGGTAATCGAGATATTCAGTGTTTAAAATCGCAACTTTAACATAAGGTTTTATGGGAAGTTACGAAAAAATACGATATTTTACAACAAATAACTCAATTTCTAGAGGTTCAAACTTTCTCAAATTTTACCCACAGTTGAGTATGATTGTTAAGAAGGTTCATACGAATTTTAAATAATTAAACTTGAAATTTATCGAACGCATGAGAAACGATAGAACCTCCTTAAAAAAAATGAAGCAAGGTTTTCTTCAGCCGAAAATATGTGATTGATACTTGCCAGAGGAATGACGCTCCAGCTTGTGATATAATCCTAAACCACACTGTTTTGAGAAAAAAAGTCACAAACATCGAAAATGAAAGATTGACAAATTGTCAGCTCGGTTAATTAGATCTGAAAGAGACTGCTCTCCATCGCCAGAACATACCGCTATCTATTGTGCTAATATCGACTGATTTCCATCGGATGAGTGGAATGACGGTAAAGCAGCTTACAAGATTGTCGATTTGTATTGAGATATATCTGTGCTCATTATTATTATTTTTTTTCTCAGGAGGAGGTTATAACCAACGTTCATTTTCAGAACATATTTTTTATTTGCAGTTTTTTAATTTTCAAGTACTTTTTTAGACCGTTACAAGATGGGAAAATGCGAAGGTTACAGGTCAGAGGAATGATTTTTAGGGGTCAAACAAAAGAAAAAAACGATTAAAATGATTTTATATCATTCGGTACAATAATGGACGCTTTTACGTCCGCAAGCGGACGTGAAAACGTCCATATTGCACCTCGTGATATAAAATATCGTACATCACTCGGCGTAAAAACATTTTTACGTCCTCGTGATGTAATGTACTGTTTTTTAATCTGTTCCAACACCCTGTTTCAAAACATTATGATCTAATATATTCTGGTAAAAAAAAATCTAAGAAATTAGAGGGATTATTGAAAATCAACTAGGTTACAGCGAAAATGAGTATTTCGGGAGAATCACTGTTACAACAAGTCCCGCTCCCCGACGTACGGTATATCTATATTACTCGCCGCACTTAATAAATATATGGCGTCTATGTACACCGTGATACGTCTTAGGAAGGAAATAACCCTCTCCAACGGGTTGTTCTATCGAGGGTAGCAACGCTGAGAGCGCTGGAGGAACTGGGTGAAGAATAAGATACCAGACACATATTTTACACTGACTTTCTTCAGCAACGCCCGACGTCTTTACCGATGTATGCGCGCGTGCACATGCACACATATACATGAAAAATATGTATACCGGTACGATCCTTCGCGTATTCTGAATTATCGTCTCGGAAGGCGCTTGGCCAAAACGTACATACGTCTTGTTGGTGCGGAGAGCGGCAAGAATCCTCGCGCATATGGCTTTGGTACATTGCCGGGAGAGAGAAAAGCGTCGCGTCGGCTTCTCTTTCTTGCTTTCTCTCTCCTTCTCTCCCTCTCGACAAGGGTGTACGCGTGGGCACCCCATCGTGAATCGCAAAAGAGACCACGCGCTCCTTTAATACTCTCCTCCTTCTCCTTACAGACTTCTTCGCTCCTTTTTCCTCATCCCACGAACTTACATCGACCTTCCGACAGTCAAAAGGGCTTATCTGGTATCTGAGAGCCATTGTTAATGCACCTTTTGTCATTTGAGCTCTGATACGTGTATTCGCGCATATACTCTTCCCTCCAACAACGATCGAGAGATCTTCCCTCGTATGCAATATCTTTTCTTGCATTGGTAACGCCAGGACTCACGTGAGAAATCGCCGATTTCCAACTTGTATCTCGTATTACCGAGGTCGATATAGTATTCTCGTGATATCCTTACCTATACATGCAGAAATACATACGGAATTGCCGTGAAACACACATTCACCAGCTTAAAACGCCGTACCGTACTTTATACAGATCGCGATTTGATTTACTGCGTCATTGTCATTCCCGCGTGCGTTTCTTATAATGTTCCTCGCGCTTTTCACTCGTTTTATAAATATATATATATATATATGATATCGTGCTGTTTCTGCGCATAGAAGTGTAATAGACACGCCGCTGTGGCACGGCGTGTGTGTCCTTATAACTTGCGGAGACGTATTCATACCGAAAAGCTACTGGCTTTAGCTTCTGGAGTTACTCAGTGTTCAAAGACGTATAAAATGACTGAATGGAAACATCGCGGTAGGGTAAATGTACCAATTATTGAACAGCTAAGGATATGGGGATTGAATTCGGTGGGAAAAAAATATATAATCAAGAAAAAAAACCATGGCTTTCATGTTCAAATGATACTTTGATATTTTTACTTTCGAAAAATCACCCTTTAAATTATTTCTAAATGATTTCAAATGAAAAAAAGGATAACAATAAGAAGCATGCAAATGTCCCAATTATTGAACGCTGGAAGTGCCTATTACCCTAATATTGAACAGGCATGTCCCAGTTATTGAACACTCTCGAGAATTCTTTTTCCGTTCTGAAAATATTATTTTGGGTACAATATTAAGAAATAAAAGCAAAATCAAACACTTGAATAATATTTTATTAATCATGTAAAAATACAAAAATATATATATAGTCTCTTTTGACAGGTTTTTGGTTCATTCGCATTTGGTTTATTTTTGCTTTTCAACTAAAACTTTATTTGATTTTTATTTTCAGCTTCCTCGTTTTTATGTTCTGTTTTTGTTTGATTTTGTCACAGCTCTCTTGTTCTTCGACTGAAATATCGGAGAGCAAAAAATATTAAACATTACATTCGTATTTGTAGGTTACATTTAGGTTATATTCTCTTTTTGCTTTTCTTTTCATGTTTATTGCACGAAAATACAAATAAAAAATATATTTGACGATCTTAGGGTTAATATTAAAAGAATAAAGGTCAGTTTATTCAGGAACTTACAGTTTTTGTTTGAATAAATCCGATTCACACGATCTGCCACGCGTTAACTGTCTCGATGTTTTCATGGGTTTAATGACGCCATCTTGGAGAATTCAAATGTTCAATAATTGGGACACACTGATCCCAATGATCAAACACCGTATTTTGTAACAAATAATTGATTGAAAAAAATTTTTTTTTAATTGTTATTTGTAAGAAATTTTCGGAGGAACCTGAAACGCCTTTACTTTTTGAGATGCGACAGTTTTTTAATTTTTTATGCCCTTACGCATGAAGCGGCGCGTCTTAGCAAAAACGATAAGCAGTTACCACGAGACGTCAAATCGATTCACCGTTGCTGATTAAATAATTTTTTCCCTATTAATTGAAGCTTTTTTTGCACAAGTAAGGTAACATTTCGATAGCTAAAAGTTTCATATATGTAATGAAATTTGTATAAATAAGTCAATGCATACAAGTGAATGAGAAATAATAAAAATACAAGAGTGTTCAATAATTGGGACATTTACCTTGTATGTGCAGATGTCAAAATAATAGCATTTTATTGAAAATCTCGACGATCCAGAGGAGAGTGAGATTGTTTAAGGGGAAATATACACCTCGCAGGGTCCGAAAAATCGACCATTTAATTTTTACATTTTTTTTAAAGTTTGGGTTCTCAAAATTTCAAGTAAAAATTCCAAAAAATGACAAAGTTATAGCCCAAAGAGTATATGCGTTCGTTGCGCACGCGCACGTGAAGATGAACACCGTAACGCGTACCGTAACCGATTAACTTCAAATTTTGTGGTTATTGTATACATAATTATCTAGTTTTTGTCATAGGATTTTTTTCCGATTTTCAGTTTTTTTTTGTCAAAATACGAACGAATTTTTTCTTGAAAATAGCTACGTTGAGTTCAAGCGACCACTTCTGACAGAATTTCATCGAAATTGAAAGGGGTCGATTCCAACTATTGGTCGATGTGACATGGAATGACCCATATATATAAATATTCGAACGCAAAGGTGTGTGTATGTACACTAAGCATGTGCATACGGAGATAAAGGAGGAATACACATGTGGATAACAGGTAGAATAATGCACACGAGGAAAAAGGAGACAGAGAAAGAAGAACACCATCACGCTGTCGATTTGATGTACGGCATCATTGTCATTCATTCATTCTCGTTCGGTTCACTCTCGTTCGCGTTCGGTCGATCGTTTTCGCGCGCGCTCTTCTCCGCGAGTCCTCGTTCATTCATTCGTTCCACTTGAGTCACACACATACGATGAATCGGCGACCGAAAAAGGACGAAGAGGAGTAAAGGAACGAGATAAAGAGAAAGAGAGAGGGATGAAAAGGACGTATCGACGATTGAATGCGTCCGATATAACACCGGGGATCCTTGATTCGGCAGCCACAAGCAACATTTTTCAATTTTTTTTTTTATTGACCTCCCACCCATTTTTTATTCGCATAGACTTCCATCATGGGTTTTTTCTTCTCGAACATCGCGAGATGAAATAATCTTATATATTTGTGTATATATATATATATATATATATATATATATATGTATAATTGAGTATGGATTGAGAGAGGAAAGAGAAAAGCGAGTGTTCGAGCTCCTCGGGGGATTAATCGACGAGATTGCCGTTCACTCGAATTGCTTTCTGCCTTTGGAGGAAGAGAGATAAACTTTCGACATTGTCGATACATACGTCGATTCGTCCTGCTGTGTTAATATGCTCTATCTCTTTCTCTCCTCTCTGTCCATCTCTCTCTCTCTGTTTCTCTGTACGGTAAACTGACACGCGCAAATTCTCATCTCCCGCAAACCGATTTACGAGAATCGTTGCATGGGATACGTCTGTATGTATACGTATATATGGGTCATTCCATGTCAAATCGACCAATAGTTGGAATTGACCCCTTTCAATTTCGATTTAAATTTGTCAGAAGTTTTCTTCTATCATAAAACGAAGTTCTACCAAAGGAAACAAATTTTAAACAAGTTTTTCTGGGTTCATCTTGAAGAGAATACTTGGGGCTACAAAAAAAAAAATGTTCCGAATTTTTTTTGAAAAATGATGAATTTAGGGAATTTTGAAGTTTTAAAAATCGTGAAAATCCACCGTCAACATTAGATTTTTGGTTACATTTTTTTAATATAATACTTTGTACTGATCTTAAAAGATCCTGTAATTTTTATAAAGGTGTTTTTTTCTTAAAAAATATGAATTTTTGAATTTTGGTAAAAAATTTTTTTTCTTTACTTTCAAGTCAAGTAAAGTTGAGCAATCGTGTAATTTTATAATTTTGAGCAGTCAAAATTACATGACTTTTCAGCTTTACTGAACTCGGAGGTAAAAAAAAGAAAAATTTTGTTTACCAAAATTAAAAAATTCATATTTTTGAAAAGAAACACTTCTTTGAAAATTTCAGGACCTTTTGAGATCAGTACAAGGTATTATATAAAAAAAAATGGAAACAAAAATTTAATGTTGATCGTCGATTCTTACGATTTTCAAAAATTCAAAATTCTCCAAATTCATAATGTTTAAAAATTTTTGTTTGGAATATTTTTTTTTTTCGTAGCCCCAAGTATACTCTTCAAGACGAACCCAGAACGATTTTTCCGTAACTATAATACTTTTCGCGATAATTAAAAAATAAACTTAAAAATTGAAAAAATGGTGAAATTTGGGATCTTCAGAACAAAAATTTTAATTTTTTCCTTTGGTAGAACTTCGGTTTATGGTAAAAGAAAACTTTTGACCATATTCCATCGAAATTGAAAGGGTCGATTCCAACTATTGGTCGATTTGACATGGAATGACCCATATATATGTATATAAATACCTATATATTAAAACGCGTCGGTGGAGATTGCTCGTTTCGCAAACCGTGTGTGCCCCCGCGTCGAGAATGAATTATTTAAGTCCCTGCGAATCTGTCCGGAATGAATAATTCGGTTTGTGGGATCTCTCCGCGGCAAAGCCAACAGTGGTGTCCGCGCGCTTGGACATGACCGAGAGTTAAAAGAGAGAAGAGAGAGCGTAGAATATTTCGTCGATTAATAACGAGGGGTTTTTTTTTGTGTTTTTTAGCACCGAAAAAGTCAACCTCGACGATGTGCAGCAAAAAGTAATCTCGGTTTCATATATTTATTCATATTTCGTCACAATTTCATCTGACAATTGTGCTAAAAAAATATTATCATTTTACGGTAAAAAAATCAATCCAAAAATCACTGAAAGACAAAAGAATCAACATTCAAAATTTTATTTAAATGTATACTTTAAAGTATATACTTGCATTTTTTGAAACTTGCTGGCATTCCCTTTTACTTTTCTTTTTTTCTTTATGAATTTTTTTGAATATATAATCATTCGATTTTTAATAAACTAATTTTTAATACATCAACTAGAATGTTTGAAGGATGTTCTGTAATTTTTTGAGATTTTCCCGACCAACAGTTTGGTCACAATACTTGTTCAAACATGGACAAGGTCAAATCTACCCAGATATAAGTGTAATTCATAGACTATTTTCAAATGGAGTCTGAAAGTTTTGCAAACTTTCTTGTGGTGTGTTATTCGGACTCTTTATATACAAATATAACGAGTATAAACGTATGACAATGATACAACAATAATAATACAAAATAATAATAATACAAAAAATGGCAAAGGCAAATGGTCAAAAATTAGCAAATATAATATGCGCATTTTTAAAACTGAGTATAAATATCAATCTTTCGATTAGTTGCAGCCATTTTTTATATAGATAATCATTGCATCTAATAAAGCACTTCGAATTTCATTGCAGCTTTAGATGTCCCACCTTTAGGACAAGTCTGTCTAAATTTTTTGCTCAATTGTTCGTCACGTTTAATCCACAATATGACAATAATTTTATGGTCAATTACTCGTTAAATACGAAAATCATGTCTTTTTCGCGAGATTCATCCTCGTGATCAGATGAACCGATAAATCGACTCTTTACTGTCTCCCTCCCTCACGTCATTGTTGAAGAGGAGCGGGAAAAATGAAGGAAGTGCCAAGAATGTTAATACAAATATTAGGATTTATCGACGGAACATCGGAAAAGAGGAGAAGAATAGCTTTCATGGAAAATGAGGGTGGTTTTGTAGAAGGGGATGCTCGAAGGAAAAGACCGAAATCCAGTTACTGGAGTCAGCGTCACACAGAAAGATGGGGCAAAACGATCATTGATTTTGTCATCGATAAACGTCGGGAACAAAAATATTATAAAGTCGAGAAAAAAAAACATTGTTTCCATAAGATTTCTTCTTCGAAATATCTCATGGACGTCTGGAAAACCGGAAAATTCCCAAGACGTTTTCGTCTCTGGAAAAGTCATGGCAAAAAGGAATTATGTGATTTTTCTGGAATTTCATTGAGATCCAAAAAACATCATAATATCTGTTCGCCCTTGTCAATATTTGATAAAATTCGTAAATTCCTTCAAAAAGTGCCTTACCGTTTTTTTCAAAATTTGCATTAGCGATAATGCAAAAACCAAAATATCAAAAAATGTACGAACAAAAAAACAAATAACGTCTACAATTTCTCATGGATGTTTCAATGCTTCCCCCAAACAAATCACCTTTTTTCGAGGACTCCACTTTGACGTAAAAAATCATAAACAAATTCATGTAAAATTAAGTAAATAAAAATTTTTTCGTACTCTTCAAGGTACCAATAACAACATGTAAAAATTTCAAAACGATCGCATTTTATTTTGTTATTTAAAAAAATTAATGAAAAAACGTCGAAATTTCGGTCGTCACAGTGGACCAGGGTTGCAAGTAATGCATTACTTTTTGTAATGCATTGTCATTTTCATTACCCATTACAAATTAGTGTGTAATCGAAAAAATTTTGCTTGTTCGTTACAACTTAATAATTGACTTTATAATTGACAACTTATAATTGAAACTTTTATAATTTTCTTTTATGATTGACTATTCGAAAAACTTTTTTGAAACATAATACGTCACTGCCATCGTCTGCCCCGGTGGAACGGCTTTTCAGCTACGCAACGATAACGAACGCTCCTAAATTCAATAGGCTCACATAAAATCACTTTGAGCAAAGGATATGGGCCAAAGCAAACGATGAAAAAAAGTATATTTAGAAGTGCAGTTCAACGTGCAACTTTTTGTAAGCATATAGATGCTTTTTAGAATTTAAGGTACCTAAGTCATTAAAATGTAATGGAAAATTGCAATAATTTATTCATCGATATTTTTCCATTACCAAAATTGCAATCGAAGTTTTGTCCATTACACATTACATTGCAATGGAAATTTTTTCTATTACACACTAAATTGTAATGGATCATGAATTTTTCTTTTATTACATGCTACATTATAATGAGTAATGACAAATTTTTCCATTACACATTATACTGTAATGGGTAGTGAAAATATTTTCCGTTACACACTACATTGTGATGGGTAATGGATTTTTTTTTCATTACACACTACATTGTAATGGGTAACGCAAATTTTTTCCATTACACACTACATTGTAATGGGTAATAAATTTTTTTTCCATTACACACTACATTTTAACGGGTAATGCAATTTTTTTCCATTAAACACTACATTGTAATGGGTAATGCAATATTTTTCCATTACACACTACATTGTAATGGGTAATGCAATTTTTTTCCACTACACACTACATTGTAATGGAAATTTTTCCATTACACATTCTAAAAGTAATGAATAATGCATTACTTTTACATTATAAATTTCGCAACCCTGCAATGCACTACTACTTTAATATTTTTACGGGCAGATAACTCGAAGAATCACGCAAAAAAAAACGAACAACTGCAAGCTGAAAGTAACATCACCCGGAGGCCATTTTGCCCCGTATCCTCCCTCAAGCGGAGTAGGGTGAAACAAAAAAGGAAGCAGTAAAAGAGGAATCTCGTGAGAACGAGCAGAAACAGGGTGGGAAATACGGAGTATGGCGAAAGAGGGTTGAAAGTCGCATATATAGAGCATCCACAGAGAGGAGGACCGGTGGGGCGAAAGGGAGAGATGAGGAGGCGCATGGCGGCGTTTTTCTTAGTCGGCTGAGCCGTTGGAGATTTATTTCCGGACCCACCAAGACAAATGGTGAGATTGTGTCCAAAATTTTTAACAGCGCATTTGTGTGAACACGTCTGCGTAGTGAACCACGTTTGCAGTGAGAGAGAGAGAGAGAGAGAGAGAGAGAGAGAGAGAGAGAGAGAGAGAAAGATATGAACAGCGAGGGTAACGAAGAGGAAGAGAGGGAAGAAACGGGGAGTGGGTGAGAATAGATATGAGACTTTTCCATGTATATATATATATATATAGCGGACTATAACAGCAAGCTACACGACACCCAGCGACTCGTAACTTATACATGTATGTATGCCTCAAGCATATGGAGGGAGGACAGGGTGCAAGCGGGGGTTTCAAGAATGAGAAGGACAGCGGCAGCGTCTTGAGGGTTGGTCGGTTTTGCTTGTGCGTCCCAAGGAGAAAAGAAGTTTTCTAGTTATCGCAACCCCCTTCGGACGAAAAAAGAATCCAGCAGGAGGGAGGAAGGGAGGAAGAGTAATGCCCTGTGTTCGTAAAACTCGCGGCTCGTGACAGAATCGAGGCGTGAAACGAGATTGGGGCTGTGTCGGTGTGTCTGTGTGTGGGCACGTTTGCGTGTATGATGTTGCCTCTCGGATAACTGCCCTGAGTTTATTCCAATTATTGGCTTTCGATCGATTTTCTCCTTTTTCATCCCCCATACAGAGCCCTCTCCTCAATACCAAAATGGATGAATTTGTACACACGGACTTTCTTCGTGATGGGTCTCACGATCCCACAGGAAGTACCCTATTGCGGATACCTCTGTCCCTTTCCTGGAGCCACACGTGTGGCTCCAGGAAAATTCGAACGAATCTATCTCTGGCTCTTATAAAGTTGAAAACTTTCGCCGAGACTTTTTTTTTTATAGCCGCAAACTTTCATCCCCATCATTTTCCTCGCTCTTTTCTCGTGGAAACGTGTCTCTATCAATACTGAAGCGGTTGAATTTGTTTTTCAGCTCGTTGCGATTCTTCGAGCCGCGGCACCACCAATATTGTGAAACAATGGCGATTGCGGAGAGAAATCGTAGCAGGGTGTTGCACGGATAATAGAAATGCCCGTTGGTCTCCAATTGTGTGCGGTTTTGTGTGTGGAAAGAGAGGCGTTAAACTCGCGTTCGCCTCTTTATGATGCGCGAACGAATTTGCATTAAGACAAAAGCTGCGATATCTCTTTCTCTTTCTCTTTGCATATCCATACTGTAGTAACGTGCAAAAAGCAACCTCACACAAATGTATTGTTAGCAGAGAAAACGAGGCACAGTTTTGTTTCGAGACCCTTTCTACGATGTTTCCTGTATTAATGGAGCTTAAGAAAACGACACGAACAAAGACTTCCTGGTCAGTATTGCACCTCTGAATGCTGCGAGTAGAGAGGCTGAGACTGCTGAATGCGGGGGTTAATGCACTGACTATATTTTGGACGTTTAAGGACAATTAGTTACCCCGACGATGTCAGATTCAAAAATAAATCCATTGAAATTCTAGAAAGGAAAACCGCTAACATCTTTCCACTTTTATACAGGAAGCTTTGTGACAATGAAAAGAAAACAGAAATTTCAAGTTTTTTGCAGTATAGTCCTTAAGGTAGGTAGGTAAGTAGGTAGGTAAGGTAGGTAAGTAGTCGACTGTGACGACCGACATGTCGACATTTTTTCATTAATTTTTTTAAATAACAAAATAAAATGCGATCTTTTTAAAGTTTTTACATGTTGTTATTTGTATCTTGAAGAGTACAAACAAATTTTTGTTTAATTAATTTTACATGAATTTGTTTATGATTTTGTACGGCAAAGTAGAGTCCTCGAAAAAAGGTGACGTGTTTCGGGGAAGCACACAGCCTTCCGTAGTCATCGGAAGTCAAAAATCCAAAGAGATTATCGTTTTGTAGGCTTAATTCTAGGTCTATAACCTATAATATGCATATTTTAAGAAAAAGAAACGAAATGGCGGACTTGTGAACAAAAAGGTCTTTGAAATCGATTTTTTTTTTTATGAATTGTTTAAAAAAATTAATTTATTATTAAAAAATTGAATGTTTTAAAGATTAGGTATTTAGCTATGTGTGTCTCAAGTATCGGGTAAAATTTTTAGCCAAATCGGTTGAATAGTTTTTAGTCAGTGCTTCCCCGAAATTTCGAAAAAGTAGTTTCGAGAAAAACGCGTTTAGAGATTTAACAACAGGTTTTGTATAAAAAAAATTATACATACATTAATCAGCTATGCCTGGTGCAAAGAGCAATCCTTCGGTTTCCTGAAAGTTATCCCAAAGCTCTCTTCATTTCTTCGAATGTTTTACAATTTCTGGTGATTACCAAACCGTAGTAATTAGTCATTTTTA
The DNA here is from genome assembly GCA_946863875.1 of Alloplasta piceator. Lineage (NCBI taxonomy): Eukaryota > Metazoa > Arthropoda > Insecta > Hymenoptera > Ichneumonidae > Alloplasta > Alloplasta piceator. The sequence continues at coordinate 15,777,396 of OX333077.1, read as the reverse complement.
ATATTAATTTATCAGTTAATTGCTCTCTTCTTTTGGCTATAACTTTAAAAATATTTTAAATTTCGGTCTGAAACTTTTACAGTATATCCTTAAGATGTTTTCTTGCGAAAAATGTAAAAAAAAAAATCGATTCTTTGAACCCGTCACAGTGGGCTACTACCTTAAATATGTCGAAAAAAATCGATAAAATTTGAATAAAAAGTTGAAATTTCACAAGCATGATTTTAAAGGAAGGAAGGTAGTTACGAGTATGTCATCATTAGGTACGTTTACAGATCTACCATTTATTTCACTCCCACAAATATATTTCTACCACAATAAAATACAACCTCAATATCACTACCGATTAACAAGTCTACAGATTAACATCTCTGCCAAACAGAAGCGTTTAAATAAAACCATCAAATAAAAAGTCTCTACCAATAACTCTCTCAAATTACATCCCTACCACAAAACAAGTCTTCCAGTAAACAGCTTTCCAGTAAAATCTCTACCACTTGACAGCTATCCCATTATTAAAAATCTATTAGATTACAAGTCTCCCGGACTTCAATCCTGCGATACCTAACTTATCGACTGCAGGGCGACTGTGTGTTTTTTTCATTGCGACGAGCTCCGAAGTCGATAAGTGTCCGACCGATTTGACAAGCCGGAGACTTGTTTATTGGAAGTCTTGTTTTGCGATACACATATTATTTAAGAAAGTTAATATTTTATGGAGATTTATCGTGGTAGACTTGTTAATTGGTAGGACTATTGGTTATAGACGTTGTCGGTAGACTTTTCAATTGTTATAGTGATATTCGGCGTCGTGTTTCATTGTGGTGAAAATATATTTCTGGTACATAAATATTTGGAAAAACTGTAAATGTGCCTTTTATTACGATAAACATTCATATTCTTAAGAATCATTAATATAGCCATTTATTTGGATAACGCTTATGAATGATTTTCCATTCAAACAACGCTTCGTCGTTCATATTAGCGCGTCATATCATTCAAGTAAACATACAATTTGAGGAATTTGCACGTATGTTTCTTGGATTGGGGTGCGTTTTGTCGGCCGTGTCGAAGAAAGGCTCACGTGACGGGGTCGTGACTGGAGAACACATCATAAGCGCATAGCACAGAAGCGCACATACGCATCCGGCACAAACGCCCACGTGAAGAAGTGAAGGCAAAAAAAATGAGGGTGAGGCGGAATATATATACAAGAGAATGGGTGAGGGATGAGCGCGTGCCCGGAATGCTCAGGCACCAATTTCGGACCTCGTATAAATAATACAGTGAGAAATGGCTTCTCGTATCGTATCGCACTATGTATGGAGCCTCACTCCTGAACCCTCACTATTCGCCCGAGAAAACATCCCCTTTCTTCGTGCTCTCGAAAATTAGATTTCCTATCTGTCTCGCGCAGCAGCATTGTAACCGCGGCATTTTCCTCACCGCACACAGTATCGGAGCCCAATTTTCCTTTTCGAGTGGGTGCGCACAGTGAGAACAGTAGGCCCATGATTCCCTGCGATACGCTCACACTTGTATTTTTCGTCGTATCGGAGGTTTTTATTAGTTCCCGTGGAAAAGAGCTAAATTGCCTCTAGGCGAACAGAGGAGAGAGAGAGAGAGAGGGAGAGAGAGAGAGAGAGAGAGAGAGAGAGAGAGAGAGAGAGAGAGAGAGAGAGAGAGAGAGAGAGAGAGAGAGATCATTGGAGGGTCTTGCGAACCAATTACCTTTATCTCGTACTTTTTCTTCTTCTTATTCTTCGACCTCTCTTCCCTTACCATATGACGATGGTTTTTTTTCTTTCTTTTCCTCCCACAATAATGGGGGAGCCGGAAGAAGCGATTTATAATACAATTTGAATGAAAACTGGGTGTTGCATAATGAAAAATTTAACTTATAGTTACCATGAATCAAATTTAACTTATTCGAACATTGATGCAAATTAGTCTACCGCTGCCGTAATTTCACGTGCGAAGGTTCGAAGATACAATTTTACGGATGTACACTCCTGTTCAAAAGTTTGAAAACCATGAGTCAATATCTCTTGCCGCACTAGAAGTTGCATAACTGCGCAAAAAAAAAAAAGATTATCGATTTTTTAAAAAGGCGTTTTGACGAGAAGGAATTCAGATTTATTTTTCCTTTTTTAAAAATATTTTTTATAATTTTTTTTCGGTCTGGTACGCATTTTTGTACGCGACCGTTTTTTTGACCTTTTTTCGACCATCGCGAATATGGGCGCATAACTTGAGAACGTTTTTTTTGTCTTTTTTATCTATGGTACATTTGAAAGGGTTAGCAGATGCTTCATGTTTGTCTCATAAAAATTTTCGTACGATTTTTTCTCGCATAGTTATTTCACTTTTGGCTAAAAAAGACAAATTTTGAAAGATGCAACGTAACTTAAAAACTATGGGTTTAAAGAGAAAATGTCAAGTGTAAAAAAAGTAGCGCACGTGAACACGGAATCACCTGGAATTATTTCAGAATTTTTCTATGGATATATATATATATTTTTTTTTTACTATTTTCGCTCGAAATTCTGATGACGTCCCAGCGAAAAATTGTATCTCATTGAAATTTCCGTACTTCGTGATACGATAAAAATCTGAAAAAATTCAGCAACATTTGGCATGCTATAAACAACAACGATCAATAATAATTATTGATAATTGTTCATCATTGCTTAATAAATTATTTTAACAATTTGTTAGTGGCTTTTGGGCAATATTATTATTGATAATTATTGTTTGTAGCATGCCGAATGTTTTTGAATTTGTACAGATTTTTATTATATGACGAAGTCCGGAAATTTTAATCAGATATAATTTTTCGTTGGGACGTCATCATCAGAGTTTCGAGCGAAAATAGTACAAAACAAAATTTCATAGGAAAATTCTTAAATAATTCCAGGCGATTCCGCGTACACGTACGTTACTTTTTTTATACTTGACATTTTCTCTTTAACTCAATAGTTTTTGAGCTAAGTTGCATTTTAAAAAATTTGTCTTTTTTAGCCAAACGAAGACGAAGACGAAAACGGAGCATCTGCTAGTCCTTTCAAATGTATCGCAGATAAAAAATACAACAAAAAAATGTCCTCAAGTTATGCGCCCAATTCGCGATGGTCGAAAAAAGTCAGAAAACGGTCACGCCCAAAAATGTGTACCGGATCGAAAAAAAACGTAAAAAATATTTTTAAAAGCACAATGAAGCGGAATTCCTTCTCGTGAAAACGCTTTTTTTTAAATTTGATTATCTTTTTTTTTTTGACGGAGTTATCCAACTTCTAACGCGGCAAGAAATCTTGACCGGCGTTTCCAAACTTTTGAGCGGGAGTGTACGTAAATTCGTAACGGACCTTTTATCCCATACCCGTATCCTAAATCCTGTGACGAAAAAAAATTCCAGGCCGTATCGGAGTTTATCCAAATTTCAACGCGGTAGCGCGCGCCCGTCATCGTATAAACATCAATGAAATTCATGCGCGAACCCGAGAAATCTCCGAAACGAAGATGAACGGATCGTATATACGGATCGCAATGGTCGTATTAGAGAGTCACGAGGGTGGACGCGACGAGGGCGAAAACACTTGGGGAAACTTTTTATTCGACTGCATGTTTGTGTATCCTATTCGATATGTTTCTATGGAAAAGAAGAATGATAGTCAAATTGTAGTTGGCAAAGGAAAATATGCTGCTGGAGCTAAATATCCGTGTGTGGGATTTGCGTGTTTGGGGGGTAGGAGGCTAAATGTAGGAAAAATGGTGAATGAGAGATTGCGAAGAGCTCGAAAAAGGGAATGTGCGGGGAGATTGTGACGTGAACACGGTGGGAGACAAACGTGCGCGAGATCCGCGCAATGAAGTCGACTGTGAGGGTTGCATGGTGAAGGGGAAGAGGGGCGGGGTATTGGAACGAAAGAGAGGGAGAGAGAGAGAGAGAGAGAGGAAAAAAAGGAAGAAGGATAATCGAAAACGAGAACGCGAAAACGAGATAGTTTCAGAGAAGGATGGCTTCACTCTCCCCCTCTCTCTTCTCCCTGCAGACTGATAGTAGAGGAATTGGGGGTGAGCGGGGGTGAGTTATCGCCGCGGCGCAATATCTCGCGCGAGCGGCCTGAGAATTGGTGGACGGATAAAGAAAATAAGGAAGCGAGAGAAAGGACAGAGAACGCGAAAAAGTCTCCACCCTCTCCCGTCTCTACCTTCCACCCCGCCTCTTTCATCCCCCTCAGGACCTTCGTGACCCGAAGCCAACAGTCGGCCATGACAGTTTTACCTCGAGGGTGCTTGATAAATCATGTGAGAAGCAAAATCCACAGGAGCACTATCGATTCGGTCTTCTTCCTTCAATTCCGTACATTCCACAGTGAGACGCTTTTTGCGACTTCAACGGAACAGGATAAAAATATTGTCCAAGTTTTTCAGAAACTATGGATCCAATATGCGCGCTGATGCACAGGACCGGTTAAGCGGTTAAGGAATCGTCCATATACTTAATTAGTTAATTAATAATTTATTATCGTTCAAACAGGACGGTCAATAGATAGGAAATTTTTTGTCTTGCGCGGTTGTGTTTGAAAATTTTGAAATTGACTTTTGCTCGACACATGGGAAGGATTTTTCTCGTCTTTTCTTTGGCTTAAACCAGATTCTAGATGCAGCTGACAATTAAAGACAACGCCACAAGGTTTCGATTCATTCGACCTCTGGTGACCTTGGCCTTGGCCCTATTTAAATCCTGAAACATGCGATAACCAAGAGAATGCCACCAAGTTCATTCCAATATCTCAATTTTGTTCGATGCTGGAGAAATTTGTAAATTGTCCAAATTGATGCCCATCGCCTGTACGAGGTCAATTATGAGCATTATCAAACTCAGGAGGACGATCTTTTCCTCTTAAGCATTTTTATCGGCATATGACTTTAAGAAACCAATGATATTAAGAAACCGATTTCTGTCATGACGCGGTACGGTGACAATGAGTTCACTATTTTGACATTTCGAGATACCAATCTTTTAGAAGAGGATAAACACCTTTTACTGGAACTTGAGGAATCTATTTTGCTTCCTCATAAAGGAAGCTTTGTTTTCATGAAAAAAATTTTTTTCGAGATTTTCATGTCAGTATGTTCAAAATGTCCCAAAACGTCCAAAAAACACATTTAGAAAAAATGTTCAGACGTATGTATGTATGTATGTATGTATGTATGTATGTATGTATGTATGTATCTATGTATGTATATATTCGTGTGTGTGTATGTGTGTGTGTGTGTGTGTGTGTGTGTGTGTGTGTGTGTGTGTGTACGCTTTGTGCTTTCCTTAAAATGTCCCTATAGTCAGTGCAAATTTTGTTTAAATTGCAAAATAATTGTCAATTTGACGGGACTTTAAATTTTTTGTAAAATGTTTGTGGGTCGTCTAACTTTCGTAATTTTGCACTTATCACTCTGAAATTTTATGTACAGGTACACTTTATAATAGGGGCGGTTGGGATTGAATTTGGGAAAAATCGCCGAACAGGTTCGGTTTAAAAAAAAATGTTAATTTTTCGCAAAAAAATTGTAAGTTCTCTAACTTTTGCAATTTTGCACGTATTGAGCTGAATTTTTTTGTGATGATATATTCAATGAAAACAAAAAATAATACTGAATTTCAGAAAAATCACTTGAGAGGTTCATTTCAAAAAAAATTTAAAATTTTCAAACAAATCTTGTTAACGCTCCTACATTCGCATTTTTGCAAGTATCGGGCTAAATTTTTTTGCACAAATACACTAGATGATAAGAATTGTTAGGGTCAAATTTGGTGAAAAACGCTAGAGTGCTTTGTTCTAAAAAAAATTTAGAAATTTCCAGAAAAATGCTTGTGAACACTTTCGTAATTGAGCAGCTGTTTTGCAGTTGGCACCCTGAAATTTTATGTGTAGATACACTTTATAATAAGAACTATTTGGATTGAATTTGGGAAACTTTGCTCAAGAGGTTTGGTTTAAAAAAAATTATTATTTTTCGCAAAAAATGAGTAAGCTCTGTAGCTTTTGTAGTTTTGCATCTGTCGAGGTGAATTGTTTTATGCTGACACATTCAATACCAAGGAAAAACAATATAGAATTTCGGAAAAATTGCATGAGGGGTTAGGCTGAAAAAAATTTGAAATTTTCAAAAAATTATTATCAGCGTTTCAACTTTCGTAATTTTGCAAGTATCTAGATGAAACTCCGCACAAATGCATAGGGGGATGAATAAATTGATATTGAATGAGCAGCAAGAGATCGTGGAATATTAAAATTTTATGAAAATTATGAATGAATCGTGCAAACTGGAAATTTGCACATAGCTTCCTCATTTGTTTCCGTGTATCGTCAAGCTTCCTTTATGAGGAAGCCATGCAAATAAACATACATTAAATAAAGGTGGTCAAGAGGTCTTCATAGGGGAGGCTTGACGATAGACGGAAACAAATGAGGAAGCTATGTGCAAATTTTTTTAAATGATGTCTACATGCGACAAACATTTCAACAATGATTAAATCCCCAATAAATTTCCAACGAGTCCTTTTGTACATTGAATGCCATCTCTCAAGTGCTAAGGTATAGAAAATTTTAAGTACAATACCATTTACGAAATGAGATGGGCTGCGCATTATTTCAGTCTGACAGATTCATTGTTACGTAAACCCCTATAACGCAAAGGTGTCTCCATTCGATTTATGGGATTCGTGCAATAGTCTGCTGGAGTAACGAGATACTGCCCGAGAGAGTCTCAAATCCTTACTTCCTCGTTCTGAACCGCCGAATGCGAATGAGACAGGAGCAAAATCCTTCAGTTTGCAATTTTTCCATTTTTTCCAGTCACATAAATTCACCGAGTATTTTTTCTCTGTCTATGGTTGTCAAACTACGATGAATCTACCGAAGTGGTCATAGGAGATCTTCTGCGTCTCGAATGAACAAAAAAATTCCAAAGTGACCGAAAAAAAAAACAACGAAAAAGAGCTTCTCGCACGCATACGAAGCGGGAAAGTTCAATATACGAGATTTACGACTTTGCCACGTAGGATTATTCGTACGTGATCGAGGCCATCGAAATGCCACACACTTAATCCGGTAGGCGCGTCCCAACATCCTCCTCTCCCTCCCCTCTCTCCTGTTTATTTTGGATGATGAACGATGGGATCCCGGAGGGTTCCGAAAGGAAGAGGGCAGAAAAAACTCAACGATGGGTGTGCAAAAAAATAAGAGGCGAAAGAACCAAAGAATATAAGGGTGGACGCGCGCGAGGAGAGAAAAAAGGGAGTTACAGTGCCACCCCCGCGAAAGATTTCGGAGTCGAAGAAACGAGAGGGAGGGAGAGCTTTTTGCCCGGGCAAGTGTGAGAAAGGGAGCCGAGAAAAAACTGTCTAGAAGAATAGGAAGGAGATGGATAGATAGGAAAAAAATAGGGCGCGGGGGTGGAAATGGTGAACGGTTGGAAGACGCCCGGCTGCGTCTGAACTACGGCGGATCTATGAGCGCGCATCCCTCACCCCGCGTTATCCTTCATCCCCATCCTGCCCCTATTCCTCCTGGCTTCCCTGTAATTTTTTGTTTCGACCAGCGGAGCATCCCCCTCTTAACTCCCGGCGCTTGTATCAAATTACGATAAATAAAGGGGAATGTCGACGCTCGCGTGGGTGTGTGTGTTTGCCCGGCGAGGGCGTCAGCGCCAAGAACTGACGTACAAATTTTCGGGCTTAACCCCACGCAGATACGAAGCATGAGTTGCATGAGTTCGAAAAGAATTCCAAACCTTTGCATCCTATAAAAAATGATGTATTTTTCTCTATTCACCATCCTCAAATTAACCTCTTAATGGAATATTGAAATTTCACGTCACGATTTTAGGGGAATCGGGTCTCGAAAATATCGAAGTGATTGCCAATACCATCTTGCCCACTTCGGAGGGATTCTTTAAAAAAGTTTAGGAAAAATTTAACCGAAAATTGATTCTAAATCATACGCTATATATTCACCGAATTACCGAAATTACCATGTTTATTTTTTTTAAATATTTTCATCATTTAGCCATAATCCTTCCGTCGCCATATTGGACATAATATCTATATTCCTATTCCTCCATTGAAATTGTAAAACAGAATGCTTGATACTTTTTTTTTCAATAAAAGAAAACATACAAAAATCTTGAAAATTTCACTGCTCTTTCAAAAATGACGATATTTCAATTCAACAAGCGGCGATTCAAAGGGGATATATTCAGCTTCATTTCGCTGTTACCAAAAAAAGATTTCAATTTTTTGTTATTCCGATACGGTCTTCGAAACTTGGTCGTTTTTTGGCTTTTTTTGGCGCACGACACATGGAAATTAAATGTTTTTCGCGTGAAAAACTTGTTGGGGAAGTATAAGCTTTAATTTCGTTTTTTAAAAAGTTTTGTACGATTTTTTCTCGCGTAAATATTAAATTTTGCGCAAAAAAGGACGATATTTATAAAATGTAGCGTAACTCTAAAACTACTGGATTTTTGTGAAATCATTAAGAGGATAAAAAGTTCCATACAATCATTCTGGATTAAATGAAATTTTTTCAGAATTAAAAAGAAAAAAATTTTGTTTCCAAAATTTTTCCTGTCATACAGGTTTTTTTTTATCTTCAACAACCGGGTCTCATACCTCATCTATACGGCTTTATCATCGAAAACCCGGTGTAGATGAGGTAAGAGATAATGTAAGAGAGATTGTTTAAGATAAAAAAATATAATCTCGTTGACAGGAAAAATTTTCGAAAAAAAAATTCTGAATAAATTTTATTGAGACCAGAATGAATGTATGCAACTTTTGCCCCAATAATCCTCATCTGCACTACTTTTTCATCGAAAAACCCGTGAAAGTGAGGTAAGAGACCCGATTGCTTAAGATTAAAAAAAATCTCATTGTCAGGACAAATTTCGAAAAAAAAAAATTGAAACAAAATTCAAAAAAAAATTAAATTGAATCCAAAATAATTGTATGCAACTTTTTACCCTCTCAATAGTTTCACGTAAACCCAGTAGTTTTAGAGTTACGCTGCATTTCATAAGTATGGTCGTTTTTTGCAAAATATTGAATATTTTTGCGAGAAAAAATCGTACGAAACTTTTTAAAAAACAAAATTAAAGCTAATACCCCCCCCCCGCAAGTTTTTCATACGAAAAACAATTTTAAAAGAATTTGTTTATGGTGCATCAAAATTTCAACGCGAAAAAAGCCAAAAAACGACCATGTTCCGAAGGGCGTACAAGGTTAAAAAAAATCGAAATTTTTTTTGGAACAAGCGAAATGAATATTCATTTTTAAAAGAGCAGTGAAACTTTTTATGCGGCGTGGAATCGGGGCGAGTGTTTCCAAACTTTTGGCCCGCAGTGTACGTATACTTTATTCCATTACAAAAACATGATAAAATTAGTGCACTAATGCGCATTGATCCCCTCCGCCAGTCTCACGATAGGGACACACAAAAAATGGCCACTATTAATGATGGATACAGTTTCGGCTGTCGGAAAATTCTTGGTGCGTGTGTGAGAGGAGCACGAGACTGCATGGCAGGGAAGATTAGACAGGGGGCGAGAGAAAAAGAACATGAAAGCAGGAGTCCTGCCGCAGGAGCACGGAAATACCGGTGGTGAGAGGGCGAGAAATGATAATGGTAGAGGAGTGGGTGGGACCATCAATATTATATGTAACCAACCAATGCCCCATAATCTGAAGGTTCGTGCACACGGATCATGATCCCCATGATTCGTTATATTCCCCCATACGTTATGTTCCAGTGCAAAGTACACTGCGTCGAAAATTTCTCATGGCAAAAACGTGGAGATGCCATTATACCTACGAATTCGTATTAGTGGGCTGCCATTACTGTCCACCTCTGCCCCGAAGTGTGGTGCGTGTGAGAAGGATGGAAAATACCTGCGAGAGAGATAGGGTAGAGAGAAAGAGAGCCAGAGAGAGAGAGAGAGAGAGAGAGAGAGAGAGAGAGAGAGAGAACCAGGATTTGGGCGGTGGGTGTCGCGGGCGGACTCTGCTTTGTAAAACCCAAAGTGGGGAATGAAGGGGATGGCACACACGAAAACCCAGAGAAATACAGAAAAGAGAAATGTGTGTGCGTGGAATATGTATGTACAAAAGGAGCGGGTGAGAGAGAGAGAGAGAGAGAGGGAGGTATGTGCTGGGATTCAGGTTCAGGTTCGCATAGAGTGCGCAGGAGAGAGGTAGATGGAGAAGAAGTCCACTTGGTGGGGGTTTGACAGAGATGAATTCGTTTCATTTCACGCTGGGAAGCTCTCGCGTTCCCCGCGTCCGATGATTTACTGGGCTACAATGTGGTAACCCATGATTTATCGCTACCAACACGCCGCCATCGCTACCACGCCATATACCTGCTCTCTCCCTTTCTCTCGCACACATTTGCCCGCCCTTTTTATTCTCTCTCTCTCTCTCGCACACACTTTGTGCCCGATGTGTGATGTGCTTTTCTCTCTTTCTCGTGCGATTCAAACCCCCCATTTATATATATATATATATATATCTGATAATAGTTATATACCATTGGCCCAGGCTCGTTTGGTGTGCACGAGCTCTCGCACAAAATTTTCGGTCCATGTCCTGCGACCGGCATCACGTGGAATCTACTGAGAAAACTTTCGTACCAGGTACACGCTGGGTATATCCTAGGCAATCCTAGGTATCAAGAGTATTCTCTACCTCTGATCTGTGAGCCGGGGAAACGCGGAGGATCACCAGCTGGTCGAAGGAAGGAGGAACGAGGGCTTCGATTTTTTTAACAAAAGCTGGCTGATGGAGGCCAAATCGCTTATACGAAAGATCTATGAATCTTGATTTACCACACTGAAGAAGGAGACACCACGCATGCATAGACCTCTTGAAAAGGTGATAAATCTCGATTGTCCAAATCTCCATTGGTTACAAAAAGTATATCCTTATTTATCGCCCAACTCTATAAATTCACCTGACGTTGTGTAACCAGAGTTGTAAATAATGCATTACTTTGATAATGCATTAGTGTATTTATTACCCATTACACTGCATAATGTGAAATGGATAAGTGTATCATTACAAAATATACAAAAGTAATATGTAATGGATGCACGTGCCATTACAAATAAAAAAGTAATGTGTAATGGATGCATGTGCGATTACAAATAAAAAAGTAATGTGTAATGGATGCATGTCCCATTACAAATAAAAAAAGTAATGTGTAATGGATACATGTGCCATTATAAATAAAAAAGTAATGTGTAATGGATGGGTGTTCCATTACAAATAAAAAAGTAATGTGTAGTGGATACATGTGCCATTACAAATAAAAAAGTAATGTGTAATGGATGCGTGTTCCATTACAAATTAAAAAGTAATGTGTAATGTATGCACGTTTCATTACAAATTACAATTTGTAAAAAAAGTGAAGTTAAGTTACGAATAGAGAAATTGCCGTGCTCGTATTAGAACTTGCACATTGCTGTCTTATTATTTTATTTTGCTCACTAAAAGTTCGTCCACAATTATCACAAATGATCTATAAAGTTGAAAAATAGAAACAAAAAATCAGACAGTTCATCGTTAAATAAGAAGTACGAAAATGTACTCAACCCCAAAAATTATCCAACTTTATATTGAACTTACTTTTACACGCTGTTACCCATAATTATAAGCAATGTAATAAGAATTACAAGTTACTGATACAAAATTTGTCGCTTTATTGAATCCCTAAATAATGTGCATGTTCTTTTTTTAAACTTTATGGATCATTTGTGATAATTGTGGATGAACCTTAAGCGAGTGAAATAAAATAATGACAGTAATGTGCAATTTTCTAATACGAGCACGGCAATTTTCCTATTTGGAATGAAATATTCTCCACTGCAAATTACTTTTTTTTTTAATTGTAATTCGTAATGGATCGTGCATACATCACACATTACTTTTTTATTTGTAATGGAACACGCATCCAGTACACATTACTTTTTTTTATTTGTAATGGCACATGCATCCATTGCACATTACTTTTTTATTTGTAATAGGACATGCATCCATTACATATTACCTTTTTTATTTGTAATGGAACACCCATCCATTACACATTACTTTCGTAATTTGTAATGGAAAACTTGTCCAATCCACATTGTTTAAAGTAATAGGTAATGCATTACTTTTACATCACTATTTTCACAACTCTGTGTGTAACTGGTGCGCATTCATCATCCCCCTGACTGGAGTCAGACAAGTGTGTCGGAATTTCCGGCAGAACCAACTTTCGATGATGTCAGTTTCGTACAATGGGGTCGCAAAGTTCACAAGATCCATCGACCATAGGATTCATTTATGAAACCGAGTCACATCATACGAGGATGATTCGTTTATAGGCTGCATGTTGCTTACCGGTGGCGGATATTACGTTTTCCTGCGGTTGCATCCTGGTCGCAAGTGTCCTCGGCCCAAAGAGCGCGTGAAGACTCGGGTCGGGCGTCGAATCACTCGGTTTACCGTAACGCGACCATCGTCAACCGTATTACTGCTGCGGTTTCATACGTATACGGCTGAACCTTACGGATTAATAGCCGAAAACTATACGGGAACTTGGACAAACGCGGTCAGTGAGAAGTATACGAGAGGACAATTAAGAAGCTGGGTATACGTGCAGGGATGGAAGATCTTGCGCACCAACTACAAAGCCTGGTCTAAACAAGCGTCTCCGCTTCTAAGCAGCTCGTGTTGGATGCACACAGAGGCTAGAGGAGCTTCCGCAAAGCTTTCGCGGTATTTCTGCGCAACGGAAACCACAAATGGTCCGAGAGAAGAAGCGAAACTCTTGGTGAACTCGACCGTTCAGCTGCGTGACTCAAGTTGGATAAGCACTTGCACCTCCTCTCACCCTCCGTGGCGACTCTTCAACGCTGCCGGTATTCTCACCCTCCTCCTCCTCCGGTTATATCGCTTTACCTAGTCAGCCATTCTTCTTGCCGGATAGTCCTCTTGTTGCAATTCGCGTATGTCCGCCGTCTTCAGTCGCAGCAAACTCTGCAGACTCCTCACGGTTGAACGAATGCGCAAAGGCTAAGGGATGCTGCTCATGAAGCAGAAGAAGAAGAAGAAGAAGAAGAAGGAGAAGGGCTCGTTGAAGATTCCAACAAGCCACAGGACTGGCGAAACTTGCTGCGTCTCTGGTGAGGATCCCCGAAAGTCGGAAGACACCTTGTACAGATACAGTGAGACAGAGGACCGGAGGAATTACGATAGAGAACCAAGGAGCTCTCTGGCGTTGCTTCGAGGTTAGGCTTCTCGTCGAGGATTCATTAGGGATCTTGCTGATCCGACTGTTTAAACCCCTCCTCATTCTCCTCTCACTCCCTCTCTCTTTCTCTCTCTCTCTCTCTCTCTCTCTCTCTCTCTCTCTTTCTCTCTAGCTATTGCTATGCACCCTCTTGGCGAACTCGCGGCTTTCTCTCGACAAGATTTATCGCAACCAAACGCATTCGCGAAACTTTGCCGAACACACACTATCCTCTCTCTTCCTCTGTATTTGTCTCTCACTTGCTCGCTTCCTTTGGCGATATTGCACGTGGAGGATGGCGTAGGAGAAATAAAGCGAGATATAAAACAGGTGAAGATGAAATGTGCTTAACGCTCGCTTGTTGTGTCTCTGGTATTTATACATTTGCCATGAAGAGGAGGAACAAAGGGCCGTACCAATTGGAAGAGTTTTATCCTCCGTTATGTATCCGGTATATCGCGGTTTACTTAGGCAGAAGCCACCCCATGGCGGATGAATTAACATTTTAATTTGGATTCACGAGTTTTTGGCCCCAAGCCGAATTATAAGTTTTATTGTTGTTAATATATATGATAAAGCGAGTGGGATAAGTCAGGGGGTGGGGAGGTGCGGAACACCCTTGGGAGATATGTCGTCGTCGTCGTCGTCGTCGTCTCCCTTTTTAGTTGTCATATATGAGGCATTCCACGTCAAGTCAGTCACCCCATTTTTTTGAAATCGCCAAAAATCGCATAAAAATTTTTAGAAAGTAGTTCCAAAACTATCAAGAAAATTTGAGATTTTTTTCAGATTTTTAAATTACATTTTTTAGCCGGAAAAAATTACAAAAAATTTGTTTGTCCCATTTTCTAACGCGAAAATTATTCATCGTACGAAAAAAAGTACATCATAAAATTTAGGATTTTCAACGTGCTTTTCACTGAAATTTTTTACAAACTCCTCCGAAAGCTCTATATGCCATTTTCGGAGCAAGTAATGTTTTGATATTTTTTTTCTCAGATTTGACATCTTCGATTCGTCTGTAGTTTTAACCGTTTTTTACTTGATATATTTACAGACTATAAAAAAATTGGCGTAGTGGAGAATCCAATATTTCAAATGCATTTTTATTGATACAATCTATCATTATAGAGTGATTTAACGAAATAGTGTAGATATTGATATTTTATCATTATTAATCGTATACAGGGAAAAATAATAAAATAATCTCGTTTTGATACCGCGAAGACGATTTCAGGAACAAAGCAGTATCATTACTTCATTCCCAAAAATAATGCCCAAATCGAACTAAAAAAAGTACTCATTGGCCATAGAAACGTCGGTGTATCCAAAGAGGGTAAATTAATTCTTTTTTGCAATCGAGAGACGCGAGTAGCCTTTGACTCAAATTTGAATAGACTTTATCGGTGCACATGGGTCCATCGATAAAGTTTATTAAAATGTACAAAAAGATATTTAAAAAATAAAAATGAAAAAAGTTTAAAAAATTGAAATGTACAAAAAATAAACAAAAATGCGGACTTTAGAAAATATCTTTAGATAGTCTGAACCCTGTTAATGCACAGATAAATTTGTGTATTCGTTTGGGATGAAAAATGCATGGGAAGGAATGGATTCTCCACTGAGCCATTTTTTTTTATAGTCTGTAAATATATCAAGTAAAAAACTGTTAAAACTGCAGACAAATCGAAGATGTCAATTCTGAGAAAAAAAATATCAAAACATTATTTGCTTCGAAAAGGGCACATAGAGCTTTTGGAGGAGTTCGTAAAAAATTCAGTGAAAAGTACGTTGAAAATCCTAAATTTTGTACGATGAATAATTTTCGAGTTACGAAATGGAACAAGAACATTTTTTGTATTTTTTTCCGGCTAAAATATGTAATATAAAAATCTGAAAAAAATCATGAATTTTCTTGATGCGATTTTTGGTGATTTCAAAAAATGGGGTGGCCGACTTGACGTGGAATGCCTCATATATATATAGCTCTTGCGTTCCAACAGCAATATCAGTCACGCTTCCGGTATACCGGAGTTCTTGCGGCACGCCCTACGCTCATCCCTCCACCCTCTATATTCTTCTACCCGCCACCACGATCTCGCACCCCCTCGGTGCCGTGTGTACCACCGAGGAACTTACATATTTCCACGTACAATATTGCACGGGGGAGGTTTGGCGCGAGTATGAGGTACGTATATCGCCATCTCACGCGAGCAATATGCCGAGACGCCTGGCATCCCTTTCTCTCGTTTCCTGTCCTTCTTTATCTCGCTCGGGAGTGAAAGAGATACGACCTCTGGGATATAATTGAAAATCGTCCACTATGTGTGTGAGAAAGCTGTTATCTATGTCCATGTGCGAGAGCCGAGAAAATACTCAAGTCCAAGAGATGGTACCGGTCGAATTTCTTGATATTGCGCGACCCGATCCAGAGGCAGACGTTTTCCATCCTGTAATTTTTTTCTTTTTTTTTTAATTTACCTGAAGATAATTTTTTTTCTATTTATATTTTTTTAGTTCATCAAAGCATCGTGGGTGAGCCACGATCTCGGTGAGAGCCTCCGGAAAGGCTCACGAGGAACTTGCAATGGGCGACATGTTTGTCCCGAAGTCAGAACAAGAAGAAGTCACGGCAAGGAGCACATCGCAAAAATTCCACGAGATCCTTTGTACGACGATCCTGCAATCTCTCTTTTTCTCTCTTGCTGGTGGCTCTTTTGTTCGTGGCGAAATCAACGGACTTTTGCGCTTGCTAACAATTTTTTTCAACGACGATTAATTAGCTCCAGACTTGCGTGGCATTCGCACGATTCGCGAGGGTGGTCAATGCCAATGGCTCTCGAGTCGCTTTTTCTTTCGAAAGATAAAACTTTCTAATTGACCAGAGATCTTTCTTCCTACGAGGAATTAAAGGGGCTCGAACAAAAACACATTATTTTAGATAGCGTTAGGGCGTGAGAGATTTTGATAGGTTTTTTTTTCATAGAGATAAAGGACATGGGGATGTGGTTTTTTATCGTACTGTCAATATTGAAATTTAGAAAAAGTGGCCAAAAAGATTCTTCCGAGGAATAAATAGTTCGGATAATGTTCTATTTTGGAGTCGAATGGTAATAATTAGTTTACAAAATATGGTATGATTCATTAGGTTTCTTAAAAGTTATTGTGTATATATAAAATTGTAGAAGTAATAACAAAAAGCATAATTGTTAGAGGTAAATACAGTTGAGAATACAAAAGTTTCGACACTGATTAATCATTCGTAAAAACCACGAATTTGCAGTAATCAGAAACTCTGTTTCGTAACAAAGGATATTCACTCAAAAGTTCTTTGTGATATCTGAAATTCGTAATTCCCAAAAGCAGTGCAATTCTTTCCCACTGATGAAAATAATTGCACAGCAGTCCTTATGCGCGATATCTTTTTGGGGAAATGGAAAATTGAACGTTCAATTTTAATTGAAAAAAATTGAACGTATTAGAATCGCTAAAGTACTATTTAAATATAATTACGCTTCCACTACATTTTGATGGATGGGAAAAATTATATCTTGATCCTTCATGTATATATCTTTTTGGGGAAATAAAAAATTGAACGTTCAATTGAAATAGAAAAAAATTGAACGTATATTATAACTGCTAAAGTACTATTTAAATATAACTATACAGTTTCACTACATTTTGATGGATGGGAAAAATTATATCTCGATCCTTCATGTTAAAAAATCATATTCAAAATTATATCTTGATCCTTCATGTTCATATCTTTTTGGGGAAATGAAAAATTGAATGTTCAATGAATTTGAAAAAATTGAACGTATATTATAACCGTTAAAGTACTATTTAAATATAATTACGGTTCCATTCCATTTTAATGGATGGGAAAAATTATATCGTGATCCTTCATATTGAAAAATCATGTTTAAAATTATATCTTGATCCTTTATGTTCATATCTTTTTGGGGAAATGAAAAATTGAATGTTCAATTGAAATCGAAAAACAATGAACGTATATTATAACCGCTAAAGTACTAATTAAATATAATTACGTTTCCACTCCATTTTGATGGATGGGAAAAATTATATCTCGATCCTTCATGTTAAAAAATCATATTCAAAATTGTATCTTGATCCTTCATGTTTATATCTTTTTGAGAAAATGAAAAATTGAATGGTCAATTGAAATTGAAAAAATTGAACGTATATTATAACCGCTAAAGTACTATTTAAATATAATTACGCTTCCACTACATTTTGATGGATCGGAAAAATTATATCTCGATCCTTCATGTTAAAAAATCATATTCAAAATTGTATCTTGATCCTTTATGCTCATATCTTTTTGGGGAAATGAAAAATTGAAAGTTCTATTGAAATTGAAAAAATTGAACGTATTAGAATCGCTAAAGTACTATTAAAATATAATTACGGTTCTACTACATTTTGATGGGAAAAATTACATCTTGATCCTTCCTTTTTTGTAAATCCGATTTATTTTATGGTTTCGCTGAAAAAAAAATCACGAAATATGCCCTTTTTTTGTCTGTAGAGTGGCCTAATGACCTCTTAAGGGGATCATTTTAGCCACCCTTTCGCTGCACAAAATTCGGTTCACAGTGTATTTTTTAAAAACTGTTCCATTAAATTTTCTGATATAGGCTCACAAAAAATTACATACACGATTCACGCGTTCAAAACTCTCTGGTACATCAATTCTCAAATAAAAGTTATTCGCAGTGCATCTTTACAAAAGTAGTGCGATTTATCTTTCATGTGTTTTTCGGTCCGTATTTCCCACACTTGCCAGATGGCGTTTCATTCATGAAACAAGAAGTGTGTAATGACAAGAGAGAAGGGAAAAGTAAAAATTAAAAAAAAAAAGTCCAGAAGCGAGCTTCAACGCAAATCGCTGTGGTCATGGAAGCCCGAGTGACCACTGGGCGAAACGTGTTGGCCCCGTGTATATTCCACGGCGTTGTGATTTGTGACCAACCTCCGAGTCGTCCGTCACGTTGGACCGCGTGCGCACGATATAAAAGATGAGTTGTAAAAACACGAAGGGCAAATGAGAAAATATATACGGGAGTCGTGAGCGTGCGAGAGAGGGTGGTTTCACACCCCTTTGCACAGAGGACGATTCACCGGAATGGAAAAATAGTCCGGAGCTCGTAACACCGGTTTATATGAGAAAAAGAGGATCAGAGAAAAGAGGAAAAGAGGGAGAGGGAGAGAGAGAGAGAGAGAGAGAGAGAGAGAGAGAGAGAGAGAGAGAGAGAGAGAGAGAGAGAGAGAGATTTGTCCATCGTCGGGGAATGGAGATAGGATTTGGGCATAGCCATTAAGGGTGCAAGTCACCCTCGCAATTCGTTTTTTTTAGCGCCGTCAAATAACGTCCCACAACTTTGCTGTCATTTTAGCGAACCTTCGCCGTGATCGACTCGAGCCTTAATTATCAAGCATAAGTGAAATACAACGGTACCGAACAATATTTTCCATTTCATCACAGTGACATCTCGTAAAATACGTTCACCATCATCAATTGTATTCCGTTTGCAAATTGAATAAAATGTGCACGAAGAATTCCGCGTGACGTGTCTCGCGAACACGAGCAATGCTTTGAATAACAAAAGAGCCACGACGGAGGCGAGTCCACCTTTCGATGATCGCAAATGAAAAAAAAAGAAAGGGTTGGACAGTTGCATACTCATATAAATGCACGTATAGACAGGGCATAAAGTCTGAGGACACGCGTCAGCACGTTCTTGGCGCATGGCCAATATTCAAAAATGCCACGTAGGATTTTACTTCGCGACTCAAATCAAAACGAGAAAGCCGCGGACTTACGTATAGATTTATATGTGTGGGTCATTTCATGTCAAATCGACCAATCGTTGGAATCGACCACTTTTAATTTCAATGAAATTTAGACAGAAGTTTTCATTTATCAAAAAATAAAATTGTACCAATGGAAAAAGATTGATTTTTTTTTTTTTCGTAAGTTATGCAAAATTCAAAATTTCATCATTTTTCAATTTTTCAAGTTTATTTTTTAAATATCTGAAAAACTAGTTACGAAAAAATCGATCTGGGTTCGCTTGAAGGCTTACTTGAAGGATACTTAAGGTTACGAAAAAAATGTATTTCGAAACAAATTTTTGAAATATGATGATGAATTTGTAGAATTTTGAATTTTTAAAAATCGTGAAAATGCGGGATCCTCTAATAAAAAGTTCATGGTTTTTCGTTTTTCGTGGAATGGAATGGAATGGGTTGGAATGGAACGGAATGGAATTTTCGATTCAATTCAACCCAGGCTTTAAACCTTGAAACGACGAAAAAAAACTTTATCGTGGAATGGAATGGAATTTTTTTATCTCCAAGTTAAGTAAAGTTGAACAATCATGTAATTTTGTAATTTTCAGTAGTAAAAATTACATGATTGCTCAACTTTACTTAAGTTCGGACTACAAAAAAATTTTTTTACTAAAATTCATATTTAAAAAAAAAACCTTTCTAAAAATTTTAGGATCTTTCAAGATCAGTACAACGTATTATATAAAAAAAATTTTACCAAAAATTGATTGTTGATCGTGGATTTTCGTGATTTAAAAAAATTAAAAATTCTCCAAATTCATCATTTTTCAAAATATTGTTTCGGAATATATTTTTTTCGTATCCCCAAGACGAACCCACAACGATTTTGTCGTAAATATAATAATTTTCGAGATATTATAAAAATAAACGTGAAAAATTGAAAAAAATGGTAAAATTTTCATATTTGGAAAAAAAAAAAAATTCTGTAAAACTTCGATTTTATGATCAAAGAGCACTTCTGACGAAATTTCATCAATATTGAAAGGAGTCGATTCCAACTATTGGTCGATTTGACATGGAATAACCCGTATAGTGATCGATAAGGAAGCTCAATCGGACGGAAAATCCCGAACGTTCGTCATCCAATGATACTTTTCATTCGTCCGTGAAATTGCCTTATGTGAGGCGCGGAACTTAGACGAGAGACGGGGAACAAAAAAAAAAGATAAAAAAGAGACGATGATGCAGCATTATTTGCATTGCGTTATAAATGTGTTGACGAATAAAAGATTTTAAAAGCCGGTACTTGGGCGGGACTTAAGAAGTCGCGCAGAGAGTCGACGGTAAATCAAGAATAACAAGCCGAGGAGGGAGTACGGTGGCTATGAAAGCAGGAGTTTTCTCTCTCCCCGTGAATGGGAGAGCACTCGAAAAGGGCTTTTTTGACGCCATAACGGCTTAGCCCAATTGCGCCAACACGAGTAAGCGCCTCGGGGGGTGCGTGTCACACTTTATCCTGTTTCCTTATATTACCTCTCGCTCTTTCTTTCTCCCCGTCTCACTCTGTCGCACTCTCTCGATTCTCGTACTCTTCGTGCTGTTTCTACAACCCCTTACGCACTATTTAACGCGAAGATTCTCGCTAGCAGGGAGGGCCAATCCAAGACGCTTCCTGTTTACTGAATTAGACCTGGATTTACGAGGCAGCGGGACCCTCGCGGAGACTTACGCTCTAACACCGCTACATCTATACGCGTGCACTCTGTACCTACGATAGGTTGTTAAATATACATATATATATGGGGCATTCCAGGTCAAATCACGCGGTCATCGGCCTGACCCCCTCGAATTTTGATGTCCAATGAATTGTGGGTTTCGTTTGGCCCAAAACATGACCTCAAATTTTTAGAAATTTTTATTTCATTTTTTAGGAGTTGCCCTAACTAAAATTTAATGATTTAATGATTTTTTAGCTCGGGCAACCCCTAAAAATGAAATAAAAATTTTCAAAAATTGGAGCTCATATTCTGGGCCAAACGAGACCCACAATTCATGGGACATCAAAATCCGAGGGGGTCAGGCCGATGGTCGCGTGATTTGACGTGGAATACCCCATATATATGTATCTACATGAGAGTACTCCTGCTACAGAAGAGGAACACCCATAGCTACCGCCAGCGGGGGTTGTTTTATATACGCGAGTGTTCCGCCGCTCGGAAACGTGAAACGAACGTCTTCCGACTAATTCATGACGGGACCCGCCGAAATTTCGGGCTCACTGGCGCGAGAAAGAACTACCAATTCCATCCGTTCGTGAAAAACCGTCTTTCGAAATAATGTTCGAATGAAATCCTCCCGATCTTAAGATCTATGTTAAGATCAAAGATCAAACTTTCCATTGAACTTAAGTTGGAACTTAGAATCGAACTTAAGTTCCAATTTACGATGAATCTTAAGTTTGAACTTAAGTGTCATTATGAGTTCATACTTAAGTTCAAATTTTAGTGCGAACTTCAAATCGATTCTAAGTTCAAACTTAGATTTGGTTTGAAGTTTGAACTTAAGATCCATCTTGAGCTTAAACTTAAGTTCGATCAAACTTAATTATTTTGACAACTCATGGCAAAATACACGGTCGAGGGCGGCGATGAAAGGAGTTTGATCGAACTTAAGTTCAAGCTCGAGATGGATCTTAAGAATAAACTTCGAACCAAGTTTAAGTTTGAACTTAAGATCGATCTAAAGTTAGTACTACAGTTTGAACTTAACCGTCCACCGTCAAGACTTCTCCATCCTATGTTTCTGTTTGAAAAAATGCTGCAGTGACTTGAAACAATAATTAACCCTTGCTGATCACACCTCAAAATAATCCCAAGTCAGTCACACTGGGTCAATTTGACCCGACCGACTGTTTGGATGATTGCCAAAAAAAGTACCTATCCGATTGACTTGAAAAAAATATAGGAATTATATTTGAACATTTGAAACAATTGTGTTTTTTTTAAATATTTACATGGAAAAAAATCATGAAAAAAAAGACTTTCGAACCCGGTTTTTTTAATTCAAAAATCGTAACTCTTTCAGTTTTTAAAATTTTTTGGAAAAATTTCTACACGGTACTCTCGATATATGATACTTTATGAAAAAAAATACTACTCTCAATATATGGTACTTGAAGAAAAAAAATTCTCCGAGGGCTTGCGTTCCAAAAAAGGCTACCTATAATAAGGTAATCTATAATGGCTACCTATAATAAATACTTCAAACTTCCACCAGAGGGCCGGGAAAAACCCACGAGGGCCCGGATAGTTAGATATTTGAGCTCAAAGTGAGAGCTCGGGTCAATTTGACCCACGATGTCCAGGGAGGGTTGAAAAAATATATCCTGTTTAAAAAAAAAAATATCGCAGTATACCCATGTCGACCATTCTGGAACTTACGCTCAGAATTAAAGGGTTCTTTATTCCATTTTCCGGAATGATGGAATACGGTTGTACAGGGAGTAGAATAAATGTGTAGCACGGTATTCGCGAGAGTAGACGCATATAAAAGCAGAGATGGAGTAGCAGCGAAAATGGTAGAAGTGGTTGACTCGTGTTGCACAAGGAGCGACGAAGAAGAGGAATGGTGGAGGAAGGGTGAACATAGTGCACACGGTTTCTCTGGGTGTGCCGTGAATGGAACTGGCGGAAGGTCTTCGGAAATTAAACGTCTCGCGTGGTAGGTCTTTTTTTTCATCAGGGTGACGTACGAGCTTATCTCGCATTTTCTCTCCCTCTCGAACAAACGTATATAACCACCGGTGTCTCTCTTATTCTCGTTCTCTTTCTCCGCGTACACCCTCTCGGATCCTCCATGTCCTGTGCACTTGCAGCGCGAGCGGTCCTGGAAACCAGCATGGAAGACTGCCACTGGCGGGCAGGACAATTTCGTCCGCGATAAGGAAGTAGATCGGGCGGTGAGATACTTCGCGTGAATCTCTCCCCTCTACGTCACAGATGTATATCACTGTGTATCTGCATGAGGGAAGTCGTACTCAAATACTATGGCTTGAATATACAGGATGTTGAGCAACTTAAGCGACTAGTTTCGCCGTCTCGAGCGCGCCAAGACAAAAAATT
This sequence comes from Alloplasta piceator, assembly GCA_946863875.1. NCBI lineage: Eukaryota > Metazoa > Arthropoda > Insecta > Hymenoptera > Ichneumonidae > Alloplasta > Alloplasta piceator. Next base: position 15,754,127 of record OX333077.1, on the reverse strand, counting down.
AGCTTTTTTTAAAAATTTTGTACGATAAAAATTGGCTTAGTTATTAATATTTTTAAAGATGAATATTTTTGCGAAAAAAAATCGTAGGAAACTTCACAAAAAACGAAATTTAAGCTTATACTCCCCTTCCCAAGTTTTTCATGCGAAAAACAGTTTTTTTTTAATTTCATGGGTCGTGCACCAAAATTTCAACGCCAAAACAAGCCAAAAACGACCATGTTTCAAAGAACGTACCAGATTTTTAAAAAATCGAATTTTTTTTTTGAAAAAAGCAAAATGAAGCTAGATATGTCTCCTTTAAAACGCCGCTTGTTGAATTCAAGTATCTTCATTTTTAAAAGAGCGGTGAAACTTTTTGTGCGAAGCGGAATCGGGGCGAGTGTTTCCAAACTTTTGGACGGTAGTGTATATATGAGGCATTCCACGTCGAGTCGGCCACCCCATTTTTGAAATCACCAAAAATCGCATACAAATTTTTATAAAGTAGTTCTAAGTGTCAAGAAAATTCGTGATGTTTTCAGATTTTTATATTACACATTTTAGCCGGAAAAAAATACAAAAAATGTTCTTGTTCCATTGTGTAACTCGAAAATTATTCGTCGTACGAGAGAAAAAGTACGACATGAAATTTAGGATTTTCAACTTACTTTTCACTGACATTTTTTGCGAATTCCTCCAAAAGCTCTATATGCCATTCTCGGAGCAAATAATGTTTTGATTTTTTTTTCTTAGAATTGACATTTTCGATTTGTCTGTAGTTTTAACAGTTTTTTACTTGATATATTTACAGACTATAAAAAAATTGGCTCAGTGGGGAATCCATTCCTTCCCATGCGTTTTTCATCCCAAATGAATACACAAATTTATCTGTGCATCAACAGGGTTGAGACTATCTATAGATGTTTTCTAAAGGCCGCATTGTTGTTAATTTTTTGTACTTTTTCGTTTTTTTAAACTGTTTTGTTTTTTATTTTTTCAAATTATCTTTTTGTATATTTTTAGAAATTTTATCAATGGGCCCATAAACACCGATAAAGTCTATTCAAATTAGAGTCAAAGGCTACTCATGTCTCTCGATTGCAAAAAAGAATTAATTAACCCTCTTTGAATACACCGACGTTTCTATGGCGAATGAGTACTTTTTTAGTTCGAGCAGGGCAAGATTTTTGGGAATGAAGCAACGATACAGCTTTGTTCTTGGAATCGTTTTCGCAGTATCAAAACGAGATTATTTTATTGCTTTACCCTGTCTACGAATAATAATAATAAAATATCAATATCTACACTATTTCGTTAAATCACTCTATAATGATAGATTGTATCAATAAAAATGCATTTGAAATATTGGATTCTCCACTACGCCAATTTTTTTATAGTCTATAAATATATCAAGTAAAAAACTGTTAAAACTACAGACGAATCGAAGCTGTCAATTCTGAGAAAAAAAAATCAAAACATTATTTGCTCCGAAAATGGCATATAGTGCTTTCGGAGAAGTTTTCAAAAAATTTCAGTGAAAAGCACGTTGAAAATCCTAAATTTTATTTTGTACTTTTTTTTTGTACGATTAATAATTTTTGAGTTACAAAATGGGACAAACAAATTTTTTGTATTTTTTCCGGCTAAAAAATGTAATTTAAAAACGTAAAAAAATCACAAATTTTCGTAATAGTTGGAACTACTTTCGAAAAATCGATTTTTGGCGATTTCAAAAAATGGGGTGGCTGACTTGACGTGGAATGCCTCATATATATGTATATACACGGAGACAAACATACACAGAGAAGCAAACATGTACATGGAAGATCGAAGAAGAATAAAGAGGAGCATCGTCGAGGATATAAGCTACAACGGCGAGGATCGGACAAAGCTATGCGTGTACGCGCTCGGAAGCGGTACTTCTGTGCGTCTCAACGACGACTGTGCGAAATCCCATCGATAGAGGAAAGAAAAAGAGAGGAAAAAGAGAAGAAAAAGAGAGTCTACTCCAACTTCTGGCTTTAGCTGCGCGGCCGTTTATAGATTGTCGCGGCAAATGATCGAGCCCATCGCGACACCGGCTGAGCTCCGATACAGAAAGCTGGGCCGATGCTTTTCCTAGAGAGCCATACCATTTACGTATATGGGAAAATCCTCTCCCGCGTCCGGTATGTGCGTTCAACGTTTACAGCGCACCCCCTCGCGGTAGCGTCGGTATACTAAAGTAGCGAGAGCGCGCAACGCCGATAAACGCGCCAACACCATCTCGCGTCCCTTTTTTGCGTGAGACTCCTTGACCGGATGGACCATGCTTGGACGGCACATTTACATCTCTACCGGTTAAAACTCTCGCGTCGAGCAACTCTACCGAATTCCGTCGCTACATTTTATAGTTCTGATCGATATTATCTCTGTAAAATGTTAACTGAATCATTTCTTCCAACGTTTTACTGAAAAAATAAATCCAAGACTCCATAAATAAATCTACCAATACCTTTCTCCGGAATCAACTGTACCGAATGATAGCTTTATCAATGAATATATCTGATCGAGAGAGGGAAAGTCTCTTCGAAATATATCGGAGAGATGTTCTCCGGTAGAGGTGTAATGTTTTTAAGGGTCGACCCCTGGAAAAATTGTTATTCGGTAGACTTGTTCTCTGGACTTCGATTGTTGAGATTTGGTTTCTGGAAGAGATGTTTTTCGATAATTGTCAGAGTGATTATTCGGGGAATTGCATAATGATACGAATATATCGGTTTGTATTACCGTGCGATTTATCAAGGATGAAGTTGTAACAGGTAGAGATGTAAATAAGCCGATTCAAGATCGCACGGTCTCCATTTATCGAATATACGCATGCGGATATCGTGCATTACGTACAGAATAAGACGGCGTATGTTTCAGCGGAGGAAGGACTTTGTTCGTACACAATGAGCATTTGTCCTGGAGTATTGCTCCGGAGAGCGCGATCATCGAGGATTATTATTCCATTGAGTATCGAAACCGACAATGGGCGTGTGTACAGTTGTTACCTGTTATTATGATTCTCGAAACGATTTATCTTGTTCATCCCTTTTGCCATCCTGAGAATATGCCGCAGGTAGCCGATTTTTCGCGAAGAATTGGCAACGCTCCGACCATCAACCCTTGGACATTGCTTCTCTGCGTGCGGTTTTTGTAGACATGAGAGATGTCGAAGGGATTGGCAAACAGCCACCCGCTGACTCCGTCTTTGACTTGGGTCTGTCAAAATATTGAACGATTTTGACGATGTCTTTGGAGCCAAAAGGTGTCGACAGGTTTGGGAATCACACTGTCTCTTGGGACATAATTGTCCCTTGACGACAGGTAGATAATCCTTCAGTCCTCTCTCGGATAGAAACATACCCTGCTAAGTACACATCAGCTGCGAGCAACGACTCAAGCCGGAGACACAATGACGAAAATGAGAAATAAGGAATAAGAATAAGCCATCCGATTGGCGTAGCTTCTCCAAAGTGCGCGGGGATTGGCTGATTCTTATTCCTTATTTCTTATTCTCGTCATTGTGTCTCGGGCTTCACTTTCACTTTTGTCAGGACTCCTCGACGAGTTTCTCCACGAAGGGATAAAATTGATGACCCTCTGCGAATTTACCTACATTTGTATACATTGTCCGAACAACTATAATGCTCGGCTGAGACGTCACCCTGTCACAATATTGAGAGGTCCTTTCTGAATGTATTAGGACCGAATCCTTACACGCCCCGAATTATTTCTCGATTTAGCATACGGTCAGATATTCACGCGGTAGTTTTGATCCTTTGAGTTTCCAGGGATCATACACCGGAAAATCGTGCCATAGAGAAATAGCTATGCGGGATTAATGTAGTAGCCCATAGTGATGGGTTCGAAAAATCGTTTTTTTTTTTTACATTTTTTGCAAGATAAACATCTTAAGAATATACTGTACAAATTTCAGACCGAAATTTAAAATGTTTTGAAAGTTATAGCCAAAAGAGCAATTAACTAATAAGTTAATATTAAAAATGACTAATTACTACGATTTGGCAATCACCATAAATTGTAAATCTCTCGAAGAAATGAAGAGAGTTTTGAGATAACTTTCAGGAAACGGAAGGATTGCTCTGTGCACCAGGCATAGCCGATTAATGTAAGTATAATTTTTTTTATACAAAATCTGTTGTCAAAACTTTAAACGCGTATTTATCGAAACTACGTTTTCGAAACTTCGGGGAAGCACTGACTAAAAACTATTCAATAAATTTGGCTAAAAACTTTACCCGTTATTTTAGACACACATAGCTAAGTCCACAACCTTTAAAACGTTCCATTTTTTAATAACAAATGAATTTTTTAAAACAATTTATTTTTAAAAAATCGATTTCGAAGACCTTTTTGTTCACGAGTCCGCCATTTCGGTTTTTTTTCTTAAAATATGCATATTATAGGTTATAGATCGAGAATTTAGTCTGCAAAACAATAATCTCTTTGGATTTTTTATTTCACATGACAACGGAAGCTGTGGGCTTCCTCGAAACAAGTCACCTTTTTTCGAGGACTCCACTTTGACGTACAAAATCATAAACAAATTCATGTAAAATTAAGTAAACAAAAGATTTTTTGTACTCTTCAAGATACAAGTAACAACATGTAAAAATGTCAAAACTATCGCATTTTATTTTGTTATTTCAAAAAATTAATGAAAAAACGTCGAAATTTCGGTCGTCACAGTGGACTACCTTAAGGTTGTTTAGAAGCAAATCACGGTTAATGAGAAAATTCTTCAAATTTGGTATGTTTTTCAATGAAGTATTTAAGAGGTCGTGTAAAAATTTCACGACGATTTGGAAGCTCGTTATCGAATAATTAAGATTAACAAATTAAATAAAATTAAATGTAGTCTTATGAAAACTGATATAACTTCGCGATAAGTTTTTTTTTGACCTCTCAATTTTTTAATATCCACAATATACTGAAAGCAACGGAAAGAAAACGAAGTTTATTGATGAATATTTTTTTTATTTGTTTAAAAAATTGTTTTTAACAAAACGTTAATTTCTTAATAACGAGCTTCCTAATCGTTGTGAAATTTTCACACGACCTCTTAAATACCTCATACAAAAACATACCAAATTTTCAGAATTTTCTCATCATTTTTTATTTTAACCCTTAAGGAGGCTGAAGTAATGATGATAGAATTCTGAAAATTTGGTATGTTCTTACATGAAGTATTCAGGAGGTCGTGTAAAAATTTCACTACGATTAAGCAGCTGTTTATTGAACAATTAACATTCAAAGGTTTCATAGCTTCTAAACAACCTTAAGTTATTGTTGCTGGGAAATATGGAATGTGAGAAATTACAGCTAGATTCAAAGATACATTGTTTAGTTTAGTATCGAGATTTTTTTCAGCACAAATTAAATCAAATCTTGATTAATGAATAAATACTACAAAGATCGAGATTTTTTTTGCAAACAAATTTGTAAATATTTTCGTGAAATTATTTTTGATTGGTATCTCTCAATCATTGGCTCATAGAAAATGGAAAAAACTGGAGTAAAAATGTGAGAAGATACAACTTGATTCAGAGGTAAAATAGTATCGTTTCAAGACTCTCGTTTCATCATAAATTCGACAAAATCTCAATTTTTTCTACCCCATTAAAATTTAGAACTGAATTAATAAAATGCTATATAGCATGAGATTGCTCTTGCGAAGAAATTTTATGAACTTTTTTGTTGAGATATTTAAAATTATTGATGCCAATAATAAATAATTAAAATAATTTTTTAAAAATTAAACAAATATTACAATAAATAAATGCATGTTTTATGCTGTGGAATTTTTGTTCTTCGTCAGGAAATTTTATGGACACTTCAGCCAAATTTTTCACAATTTTGGATGCAAAAGGATCCCAAGGGAAAACACGATTCTGGAACAGCCTGTACACGTACGAATATAAGCCACCCTCGCAACGTGTAGGCTTGCCCCGAGCTCGCACCTGTTGGCGCCTCTACGATTATGACCGCAATAACATTCCGTCAAACTGCGAATGTGCTTTCCCCGCCCTCTCGTCTTCTCTCTTTCGCTCTCCTACTGTGTACCATTCCGCGGTACCCAACCCGACCTTCTCGAAACCAACGAGTTTTCCGCAGCTCACGAGAGGACGTGGTGTACGTTTCACACGTAACCCCGATATATATTCATTCGCGCGATTCACTCCATTCATAAATTTCAACTTAATTTGCCCAATCCAAATTGCATTAATCTCGACATAATAATAATCGCATAGGCGTTAGTTATAAAAATGTCGCTTAACCCTTACTTTACACACTGGGGTCGTTTGTACCCCATTGATAAAATTTTTTAGAAAAACTATACCATTCAACCCTCACTAATCCCACCTCAAAATAAGTCCAAGTTGGTCGGGTCAATTTGACCCGACCGACTTTATGGATGGTTTTAAAAAAAAGTATCCATTCGATTGACTTGAAAAGAAATATAGGAATTATCTTTGAACATTTCAGTTGAAACGATTGTGTGTTTTTAAAAAATATTTACATGGAAAAAAAATCATGAAAAAAAGACTTTCAAAAATCCAGTTTTTTACTTAAAAAATTGTAACTCTTTCAGTTTTGAAGATTTTTTGGAAAAATGTCTACAGGATACTCTCAATATATGGTTCTTTGAGATAAAAAATATTAATCTGAATATATGGTACTTTAAGGAAAAAAAATAGTTCGAATGCATGCGTTCCAAAAAATGTATTTATTCCGCTATGTGAAAATATGGAAAATCTAATATCTACAATAAATACTTCAAACTTACACCAGAGGGCCTGGAAAAACCCACGAGGGCCCGGACAGTTGGAGATATTTGAGCTCAAAGGAAGAGCTCGGGTCAATTTGACCCGGGGTGACGAGCGAGGGTTAATATTTTTACTTGCAAATTTTTTAGAACTTCTTAAAAGGTTACTTTCTAAAGTTATACAAGATTTATAGTAAAATATCAAAGTTAAATGTAATTAAAAAATTTAAATATCCAAAAACACTTAAAAATGACATCTTTTACGAAAAAAATCATAACTTTCTTATTTTTCGACAAAAATGGTTAAAAATGAAACTGAGTTTACTTAATATATAAAAAAGACACAAAAATAGTAGTAGTAAAATAATATAAGAGGAAAAAAATTCCCACCAAATTTTCGCACTCGACTTACTTGACCGAGACCACTCGACTGTGGACGGCTGCTACATAAAAACTTATTGTCTTAAAGTGATGCTATGAGCATCTCGAACTAATGACAGATGTCGCTAGAGGCCTAATTATTTCAAAATTTAGATACTTGAAATTAAGGAAATTCAGGCCTGGGTCGTTTTATACCCTAATGTGACAAGTAATGGTTAAAAGCCCCTTTATCAAATTTTCATGGGGGAAAATTATTATTTGACGAAAGAACTCCAGATATCAGTTTAATACGTAGAATTATACCCCCAAAATAAATAAAGAAAATTACGTATGGAGAAATAAAATGATGTAGGTTTTGCACTAAAATGGCGAATCATGCAAAATTTTGTTAGATCATCTTCGAAATATGCCCGTGCAATTCAATTACACCAAATTCATAATTTCTCAGTAAAAAACGCATTTTCTGTGCAAAAAAATGGACGTAAATAGGACATTTTTAAGGGTTGTTTATGTATTTTATCGATGAGGGTTAATTGTGGGAAATTAATAATTTTCCATAATTTTTTAATAATGAACCATTTGATCGGCTCTGAAGAAAATTGATACGGATGAAAAGCCATCGTTTACGAAAATTTGTCAATATTATTTTATCAAAAACCCTTTTTTCCGCGACTTCCGGTACGTTGAAATATTCGCCCTCGGAAAATCCCTTCGTCGAATCATTTCATTTCAAAACGAATGTTTGAGCTTTGACGAAAGGAAATTCGTGATTTTTCAATTATTTTTCAACGATAAATCAATGGATTGTCTCTGAAAGAAAATGAATATGGATTTATGCCCAATTTTTTCAGAGTGTTGTCCGTGTATTTAACGGAAGCATTTTTCTCCCTTTACTTCCGGTACACAAGTGATATGGACACGCGATAGTATATTTTGCACCCCTGGTGTAAAGGAAGCGATCCGGCAGTACTGAATTCGCACTGGAGTCATTGATTTTGTGTCCGGCGCAATATTATTTACAGCGTGGGCGATATATATCGTCGTCGAGTGTCGATACCACTCGTTGCGTCATGCCACGCTCCATAATAACGCAATATCTTTGCCAAAAAAAAAAAAAAAAAACAAATTAAAATAAAAAAAGGTTTGATTCTCGACGACGAAGTGAGTGCAAAAGGGACGGCCGAAAACGACAGCGCGACACATTCGGTTTTCGTTAGTCAAGGTTTTTTTTTCATGAATATTTTCGGATAACTGATGAAATAAATATGGCATAAAAAATACGGGCTCGGCTCAATCACTCGCGCCAGCGATGCAAGAGAAGTCGCGAGTATTTTCAGCGTTAAATTATTTTTCACGTCACGCGAAAAAGGGTGCATGTGCAAACAGAAATATATATGAGGCATTCCCTGCCATTTCGACCTGGGTCTGACCCTTAACCTCTCATTTTTTACTTGACCGTTCTGACTTTAAACGATAATCAGTTTTTTTAAAAGATTTTTTAGACTCGATTTGAATTTTCGACAATTTTTTAAAACGATTTTATCGATTGAGACAATTAAAAAATCTGAACAAATTCTGAAAAATCTCGTGTCAGATATCAACATTTTTAAGCTCAAAGTCGGAGTAACGAGATTTTTTCTTCTTACTATTTTGAAGCTTTTTCCAGAAAAAAAAACGTTAAAAAAATTAGAAGCAGGAGTCATTTTACTGATGGATGATTGTTGCAACATTTTCATATGTCATATCAGATTTTTGAAAAAATGTTCAGATTTTTCGAACCATTTATTAGCAAAGTAAAGAAAAAAAAATCTCTTGCGAAAAATATGAATAATTTAAAAAAAAAAATCTGATGTGACTTATGAAAATGTTTCAGCAACCATTCATAGTAAAATAACTCCTGCTTCTAATTTTTTTAACGCTTTTTTCGGAAAAAGCTTGAAAATAGTAAGGAAAAATCTCCCCACTCCGGCTCTAACCTTAAAAATTTTGATATCTGACACACGATTTTTCCGAATGTTTTCAGATTTTTTAATTGTGTCGATCAATAAAATAGTTTTAAAAAATTGTAGAAAATTCAAATTGAATCTGAAAAATCTAAAAAAAAAACTGAGTGCCTTTCAAAGTGAGAGCAATCATATGAAAAATCGCGGGCTTAATCCGGGAGATCAAGGGTCAGATCTAGGGCGAAATGGTAGGGAATGCCTCATATGCACCCTCTCCCTCTCTCTTTGTCTCTGCAGTCGGGAATCTCACGATTTTAAATTCACTGCGCACCAGTGTGGAAATTGGCCGTCGGTGAAAAATACAATTTCACACTGGGCGCGGGAAAAAAAAGGAGAGAGTTACGCACGCAGCCTCCGCGCTTCATTCGGGGTCAGTCAATCCAATTTAAAGTGGCGATCCGAGAACTGACCTCGCGTGCGGAGCAAAAGAGAGAGAGCGAGAGAGAGAGAAAGAGAGAGAGAGAGAGAGAGAGAGAGAGAGAAAGAGAGAGAGAGAGAGAGAGAGAAAATGCGCAAGAGGGATGATAAAAAAAATATGAAAAAACGTCCAACCGAAAACTTGACGTTGCAATCAATTCGGTGTGCTCCGCGGAATTTAATCGGACACGGTATTCAATTAAAACAAGCGGGCCCGACCCGGCGACTCCGCAAACACGAAAATAATCTCTCGCGATCGCTAATCATTCTCGACTCTCTCACGTGTGCGCTTGTATTTTAAATTAAAATCGCATCATCCTCTTATCCGTTGATCGGCCATAAAAAGCAATTTTAGTATGTTTCACACGAACGGATTTTTTCTTCTTTTTTTTTAAATCATCTTTCGCAACAATAATTCCCGATTAATACACTGTTGTGCGTCCCGGAGCCGTGAAGTAAATAAAATTGAGCGGATTCTCGCTACCGAGATAATGCCCTGTTCTCGCATCGTAAACGGCGGACGCCTTTTGCCGGTAGGCGTGAAATATAAACGCGCTTTTAAAGAGCACTCCCGCGCGCGCCGGGCAATGATTAAGAGAAGAAAACGATTGAGGTCCGATCGACGATTCCTATCTCCATTAACGTGCGCGTTTGTATATTCACGATTGCCGCAAGTGCATGCGACGACGAGCCAAGAAGAAGATGAAGAACAAGAAGGAGAAGAAGAAGAAGAAGAAGAGGTAAAAGGAGAGGGATGTATAGAGTTTAAGATGAAAGGAGTGGAGCAAAGAAGAGATACGCGCACGGAGGAAGAGAGAGAATGAGCGCTGGAGCAATAAACGAGCGCAGAAAGCTCCTCGAGCGCGGAAATTGGCAAAAAGAGAATCAGAGAGAGGGAGTATGAGGGTAAGAGAAAGAAGAGTGAGCATATAAAGACAGAAGAAATCTTGTACATGTGTGTACGCGCTCGGAGCAGCGCAACAAATCACCATTACTCGATGTGTATCGCGACGCTATATAATTATAGCTATAACGCGCTCTCCCGCGCGCGGAGGCAACGGGCCTCGCAGGTAATGGCTCAATCCTCCCTGCACACGTGCACATGCGATGATAACTCCAGCCTCCAAAGACCGACCGAGAGAGAAAGGGAGAGAGGGAGAGAGAGAGAATGAGAGAGGGAGGGTGGGAGGGGAAGCAAAAGTATGAGCTCACACACAAGCGCAGCTCAAAGATGCTTGCTCCCTGTTTCGCGAAACGCGCTCCAGCGAATCCCACTCCCTCCCACCGTCGGGAATGGATCAGTCGAATCACGAGTTTTGGCGGGATAATTCAAATCCCGGCGAATCGCAGCGCCTCCTGTTGCCTCCATTTCGCACTGAGAATGAAAATAAAAATCACGTGTCCCTCTCGATTGCGTCACCGTGCGTGTCCCGCTTTTTCCCGTAAACGAGCTGCAGGCTTCGCACACGCTTCGGGAAGAACTATGGCAGAGTACAATGCGCGAGGGAGCGAGGGAGAGATATATTTTTCGTGTGTGCGAGAAGTCAGCATGGCTGTGAAAAGGAGGTGGAGAAGGAGTGGGGGTGTACAGTATATCTCCTCGATTCGCGTCAGGCTCTCCTTTGCTCTCTCTCTCTCTCTCTCTCTCTCTCTCTCTCTCTCTCTCTCTCTCTCTCTCTCTCTCTCTCTCTCTCTCTCTCTCTCACTCGCCGGTGCCCCCTCCTTCCGTCTTCTCCCTCCCCTCCCTCGCGCGCGCGCACCGTTTCCCCTACTCCCATTACCAACGCCCTTGCATATAAATCCTCCATGGTTCGTCGTTGTGTGTGCAACAGATCCATACGTAATGGCTGCGTGTGTTTGTCATTCGTACAAACAGAAGACGCACACGCGCTCAACGCCTCTCCTCCATTCGTCTCCCTTCGACTCCCGACTGTTTTCGATCGTTCGTCTTTCTCTCGCATTCCAACTCCCTTTCGCCCTCCTCCGCGCGACCAACATCGTCCACATGTACAAAGACTCCACACAATCTCGCAGTTTCTCTTGCTCCTTCCCTCACCTCCTCCCAATGGCATTCTCTCTCGCTCCTTCCCTCACCTCCTCCCAATGGCGTTCTCTCTCGCTCCTTCCCTCACCTCCTCCCGATGGCATTCTCTCTCGCTCCTTCCCTCACCTCCTCCCAATGGCATTCTCTCTCGCTCCTTCCCTCACCTCCTCCGAATGGCATTCTCTCGCTCGTATACACGTCAAGCGCGGCCATTTCGCGTCACTCTCGTGCACGCAGGTACTCCCCATGTACAGTCCATCTCGCTTATTCGCCGTCGTCGCGATTGTCTCGCTCGCACTTCAGAGTTTATGTATCTCCTCCACGAGAGGCTTCTATGTGCACGCAGCCGACACACACTGGTCAGAGGGACGGAGGTGTACGCGGTGGAGTGAACTAGAGGGCGGAAGGGAGAGGAGGGAACGGCGTTGGCGGTGGCTGCCGGATTGCGCGGGCTCTCCTCGTTGCTTTCGTATCCTCCCCCTCGCCCCCCGCGACTCGAGGGGGAGCCGCGAGAGAGAAAGAGAGAGACGGATAAAAGGAGCGAGCGAGAAAACTCAAAGTGAGTGGACTCGGGGTGGGGTAGGGGGGGGGGAACTCCATGAGGGACGAGCACACGCGGATTGTAGCCTAGCCGCGGAGGAGCGGCGCGGCAACGGCGGCACGAAACGGGAGGCAGCGCCGCGTGGTGGCCCGTAGTGGGGACTATCGGCCGTAAACCATCCGCGGTGAACATTTAACTCACGTATTGCCATCCGACAAGTTTGCTTTGGCCCGCGAGAGAGCGTAACGCGAGTCCCGCAGGAATCCGCGAAGCTCGGGGTTAAGCGTCGTAAAAAATTTCGAATAATAACAATAATAATAATAATAAAATAATAATATCAATAATAACATACATCCATTCGGTCCTGATCCACGTTGTCACATCTCAACGTCCTCATCCCTCGTGTTGCACGCAAAACAAGTAGCAAACCATTGGATCTTTCCTCTTTCAACACACATTCATACTCTCTCCTTCTCTCACTCTCTCTTTCATTCTGACTCTTTTTTTCGGCTCACTGATCCTTTCGCACATTGACGTATAATATCATCACGTTTCAATCGTGCAATTCATGATGTATAAACAACGTTGAAGCGAGGAGAACGACCGTCGTCGTTCGCAAAAGCGCCTGGAATCGATCGTGCAACGTTTTTTTTGGTTTTTTCGTTTGTTTTTTTTTTTTTGCGTATTTACCGACCGTGCGACATACTCTTTGCGGGAAAAATTGGTTTAACATCGAAGAGAACGTGCGGAGAGGATCTTGTCGAACGAGGGAGCAAATCGAGGCGTGAAGAAGGAGAAGGATCAACGGGAAGACGATAAAGACGGGAAAGAGGAGGAGACACGAGGAAGAAGGATCGATAAGGACGCGGGATAAAAGGAGATCGTGATCACGATATTATGACGGGGAGGGAATGGAGACTTCTTCCGCAACCGGCAACGCTCTTTCGCTGAACATCCGACTCCGCCGCAGAACGGTAAGTCAGCTGTACAGATTGTATTAGGGGCATGAATATTGAAGGATCGACCTCGAAGACCATAACTATAACGATGGTAATGTGGAGGAGCTTTTGTAAGACTGCTCAGAAATAACGGATCAAACGATACGATTAATTGTCAATAGCTTGGTCGAAGGGCGGAAGTGGAAATTACATTATGACAGGATCTCGATGATTCCCGCCAAATTTCTAGCCGCACGTTCATGGCTTCCGTCGGGAATGGAGCCGTCACGTGCTTCATAAACAAACGCTGATTCGATCGACAATTCATCGAAAATACAAATTTTCATTCGCGTCTCAATAAAATGTTGTCATTGACAGCGTAAAAATGTGCAGAGCCACGTGGACATCGTCCACTGTTACTCTATTTTCTGGGAATCCCGAATATCCATTTGCGTGGATCCAATCGATGGATATCATAAATTACTGAATTAATGATGAAGGAAAACTAAGTTGGAATAAAGTTTAGATCTTTGCCAAACTTTGTCAACATCAATGTTAACAAAGAAGCTTCCCATCGATTCTGCAATATTTTGTCAAATATTGCAATAATGATCGAGAAAATCTGACAGGGAGAAAAGTGGAAGAGAGTTTGCGAGTAAGTTGATAGTCACGGTGTAGCGTGGCAGGAGCTTCGAGCTCCAATGACGGAGGCCATAAATAAGGATCCGACGGTCGGAGAGTCGGCTGCATTCGATGATAAGCGTTCTTTCGCACCCTCTTGCTTCTTCGTACGACCGCGGCGAATCGGGCTTTTCTTCCTCATCGAACTCTTTACCCACCCTCTTCAACCCATATACATATATATATATATACAGACCTAAATGATAACCCAAACCCTCCGGGATCGGTTTTCGACGGGAAGAACGAGAAGCACAGAGAGAGCGAAAGTTGTGCATTGAAGTGACCGCCGCAGAATATTCTCTCAGATACTTTTCGTTACTTTTCACATCTCAGAATTTGCGGTACATGTCCAACGCAGAAGAATGTCCAACGAATGTCCCTAAAATTTGATTCCCGAATCACTGTTCTGATATCACACTCCGGATTCGATACAAACTTGCGCTCAAGAGAGTCAAAAGTATCTTCAAAGTTAGGACGACTTCCGGCAACTACATTGACCATTGCTTTCCGCGCGAAAAATTGCCTCAGAGCCTTTGGCAACCTCAATATTGAGTCATAGCTTGGAATATAAATGTTTGAAGATTTATTCTGTTTTGCTCGAAATCAAGAGATGATTTTTGTCACCAAACGGAGGAAGAAACGATGTTTCTGGACGGGACGCGCGTCACGTTTTGGCCGCTCTCGGTGCCATAACCGACACTTTGCTCCTGGTTTCGTCTCTTTCTCCATAGCTTCATATATCTTTATATATATGTATAGATGGCGTTACAGCGTGTACTATACGGTAACGCACCCCGGGACGTACTACCATAGAATATAACGAATAGGTGGTCGCCTTGCGAGCGTCGGGGGCCCCCACGGGCAGCACGAAACGCTCGTTTCTCATATCAGTTTAGCCCCCGACACTTTCGAGAACTTGGTATGGCGCTGTTACTACAGCGTTGTTCCTGCTGCTGCGGGTACGTTGTAACCCTGAGGGGCGTCACGACGTCACCCGACGCCTGCTTGTGCCTCTGGTTTCTACGGTCTCAGGAGTAAGGGAAGCAAATGCGACGGAGACAGAGAGAGAGAGAAGTCCAACCCTCGAGTTTTGCCCGAAGCCCCTCGCGACACCTTGCACCCCCTCGAGAGTCCCTTTCCGCAGGCTCTTCTTCGCGTCTTCCTACTCTCTATCTCTGTGCTCGAGAAGCAGGGTGAAAGACGGGAAGAGAGAGAGAGAGAGAGGAAGAGGGAAGACTGAGAATGCCCGCGGCCGCGAGATAAGTGACGCCCGAAACTTAACAAACCCCCGTCGTATGATGAAGAGTCCCGAGCATTCCACGTCCCCGATCAAAACTCGCCCCTGGACGAGGAGAAAAGCTGAATATAAAACTTGAATTCGTGGGTGCCTGACGCTACGAGGAATTCCTCGTGGAAAATAAAAGGTATACCTGCACTGAGAAAAAAGTTCAGTTAAAACAATTAAATCCATTTGGTTGAAAAAAATTTAGTTGATTCAATATTAATTTGTTTGAAATAATGAAACTGTAATTAATTCAATAAATGGATTTGGTTAACTATAAGATATGAGGTGAACGAAATTATTTGGGCAATTTCCAGATACAGTTTAGTTCAATTTACACGTTACTGAGTTACAGTACAGAAATATTTCGTTGATTTCTAGTATATTGTAACTAAATAAATTTAGCTGTAACAAAAAAACAATTCGTATTTTCAATCACACAATTTATTCGGTACAAAGATATTTATTTGATTGAACTGAAACTTTGCCCATTCAAGCAACGATTTAACCGATTTAACTAAAACTTCCTCTGTGTCTTTGTTGAATTACCAAAATGATCTCGTGAAACGTCCGGAAACAAATATTTGGTTGAGTCAAACAAATTTTTGCATTTTCAACAAAAAAAATTTCTCAGTGTGCGGGTAATGAGGCCTAGCTAAGGAATATTTGTGATAAAATGGAAAATATTCAATTTAATCGATAATATTTAATGACAATCATTATTTGAGGATGTTGCCACTCTCAACCAAATGTTGGTGACACATGAAAACTTTTAAAATTGAGATCCAGCTGCAAATTGGAAAAAAAATAGTCTCAAACATTAAGTTTGTGCAAAAATGCACCTAAAAGAAACGCTTATTAATCAAATAATGTCAAATATATAATAAAAAACGTATTTATTATGGTGCGTCACCAAATTTTGTACGTCAGCTGCCAACTTTGGAAAGAAGAAAACACGCGCTTAAAAAAAAAAAGAAATAGACGTTGATGAAAAAGATTCAGAAAAAAGTGCACTTTTTTCCGATGTACTTAAAAAAAGATAAAAATATAAAAGTAATGTTTACAAACAGATTATTTGTTAATGCTGATTGAGAACGATAAATCGTGCAGCACTGTGAAAATTTTATGTTGGTACTCATGGGAGTCAGCTGTCGACTGAGATTAGTCGAAGTCGGGAAAAAATTATGAAAATACCAAAAAAAAACTATCATGAGCCACCTAACCCCCAAATTAACAGGCGTCGTATTGCGCACATCGAAAAATTGACGAAAAAACTCTTTTGTCAGGCTTGCATATTTTTATTTTTGTTTTTCAATTTTATGTATACATAATATATACAGAATGAAAGATAGAAATGAAAAAGTTTACCATTTTCAATGGCAAGAGTTTTTTTTACTATATCTGAATAAAATACTTTTGAATTTTCCTGCCCTAACCTCCGTGAGCGACGTTGCCACGTTGTCAATCCATATTCATACTGTCGTAATGAATTAGCTATTTTATATACTCTATCATTTAATTATGCAAAAACGACGATCTTGATCTCTTTGAAATTTCGCGAGCCCTTTGCTTAATATTTCAAGAATAGTACCTCCAATTTTTATCAAAATCTGTTTTTTATAAGCATCCGAAAAGTGCATTGTCGTACTTTTTTTTTATTGAAAAATGTACGAATCCCATAAGAATGCGTGTTAACTTCTTTATTAAATATCTCTAAAAATATCCTCCTAAAATTCGCCAAATTCGGCAAGCATTTTTATAAAGCCATTACCTATGTGCATGTACAGTTTCATGAAAATCTCGCTTTTTTGAGGTAAGAGTTTAAGAGGCATCGGGATCGAGTCACTGAAAATAACGATCAATC
Source organism: Alloplasta piceator (assembly GCA_946863875.1). NCBI lineage: Eukaryota > Metazoa > Arthropoda > Insecta > Hymenoptera > Ichneumonidae > Alloplasta > Alloplasta piceator. Next base: position 15,737,183 of record OX333077.1, on the reverse strand, counting down.
AATCATCAATCAATAATAAAGAAAATTAAGGGGAGAATAAACTCCCCCCTGTCTTTCCACGCTGTAAAGATCAACATAACCTCAAAAAACATTTCAACCCTTTTTCTATGGTTAAATTTAGCATGCCTTAAGGCCTACTAAATAACGAATATTTGGAGCATGATACGTTATTCAAATCGTTAAAATCATCGAAGTAGGTAGGTTATGAAGATAACGACAACGATTTTAGATGGTTAAGTGCAATATTATAAAAAATACTAACGATTTATTTGGACCGCTTTTCATTATTCGTGCTACGCAGTCGCGTCATATGACGTATGATCCAAGACTGGAGACGAAGAACGGAGTAACGCGCCTCTGCGAACTCGTAGCAGCATCTTTATGCAGCTTCCGATAGTGTGGTTTTAGGCGAAAGCACTTATTATAAATATGATTTTTGTCAATTAGGCCTTATTATCCGCGGGTACCTTATACGGAAAAATATTTTTCAGCGGGAGTCTACGAATGTTTTTTTTTTTTCAAGGGTGGAATAATTCTTTCGGTTGAACGGATGGCGGATTAAGTATGTGTCTTTTTTACCCTTGGTAGGTTTTTCGGTGCGATGAAGAGGGGACGAAGAATTTTCCAGGGACCATTTGTCAGGGCGATACTATTCTCGTTTCTACTACTGCGGGTAGCTTCATGCCTCGTCTTTAATCATGATTAATTAGCGAATTGCGAGCAGAAAGAGAGAGAGCGCACGGACGCTTGCAAACCCGACGGTGGTGTCGAAAAATTTATGTAACCCACCCCAAACTCTTGTAGTATATCGCGGAAGCATGCGAGACTCGGAGAAACTCGAATCGAGATCTCGAGCACGCAATCGGGATTCGAAAAATTTTTAGCGTCGTTCAACGGGAAACTGCGAGCTGGTCGCGGTCATCGATCGCGAGTCACACTTTGGCGCATAAACAAAGTTGCTTCTCACGAACGGATGAGCGCGATACAAAAATCATGCAAGTCGCGGAAATTTTAATGCCTTTCTGAGCGCGGTATTTTATTAATATTGCGAGGAGGGAGGGGAGGGGCACAAGAGAGGCGATTCGTCAGAGGGAGAATTAGACCTCTCGAAACGACCCCGCAGAGTGTGCGGATTTACACCGGTTAGAGCCCGGGCTAAGTTTAAATCTCCGTATATATAAACCCCCTTTGGTTCCCCGTGCTTCTTCTGCCCCCGTGTGTCTCGTCCGACGCCACTAATTATCGTAAATTTATCGTTCTTGCTTGTCGCGGCCGCGGTCGCCGAGGCGAAGGTTTCATTGATCCCACTTTCATTCGTTCCCCGTGTAGAAATGTGATAGGGCAACCATTAGTTGATTCTTGCCCCTGATCCGCCCTGCCTGATCCGATTTTCCTGGCAGGGCCCTGACATGGAACTTAACGACCTGGTCCCTAGTTATTACATTGAAATAATCACTTATTACCAGTGCCCTACATGATCAGAATATGAACAGTTTCCGACGACGTTATTTTTACACTTTTAAGCAAAACATATTTTTATTTTATTACCCTGGCAGGGCTCTGATGTGAAAACTAATTGGATTGCCCTGAGTATTTATTAAAATAAAATTATTTGTATATCGGCTTTCAGTAGTATAATAATAATAATAATAATAATAATAATAATAATAATAATAATAATAAATAACAATAATAGTAATAACAATAATAATAAATTAACAATCATTGCCTCGTTTATTATTATTATTATTATTATTATTATTATTATTATTATTATTTAATTATTATTTACTTTTATCCCGCGAGAATAACAAGCAATTGTGCGCCTGTCACAAGTTCGTTACGTAGGCAGAGGATTATTATTATTATCACGACGAACCGCATCGCGTTAGTTCCGAGACTTGACGCGAGATGGCGCAGGACAGCAACCGTTGAACTCGCATACGGATAATGTGTTCAGTATGCTTATATAGACGGGTGCGAGCACGGATGTTAGCAGAAGTCGGTGTCGGAAGAATCCATACAAGGAGTTCCTGCCGTCTTATGTAATTGTACTTATTTATTTAATTCTCGTAGAGAATTTCCGTTCACTCGGAATCTAATATTCTCTTCGAGGATTGCCAAAAGAAAAGTGTACCCTAAGAAAGGGTTGCCTCGAAATAAATAATAAGATGCATACATTGAAAAAGGAGTACCTCGTAAAAACGAATTGTTTAAAAAGCGCTTCGGTGTATGATCGTGACCGTGATCAGGGCCTTTAAGGGCATGATTCTAAAAATCTTAGGGGCCTGATCAGGATCTGCTAGGGCCGGATCATATCGTCATAGGGGCCTGATCATGACCGCCGGATCCGAAAATGGCCAGCCAGGTGTTACATGGCTAAACAGGGCCTGTTAGGATGAGCGGATCATTTCCCTACATTAGTTAGGGAGGGCAAGTCAGGGGCAGAAGTTTTTCCCTACCAAAATTTCTACACGGGTCTCCATAGGTCGCCCCGTGCACAAAGTGGATTCTAGTTATGTCCGCGAGACACTTTGCGCTCATCCTAAACCGAGGATTCCACCATTGCCGACCGGTTTACATAGTTTCCGAATATTTTATACACCCCGTTCTATCCTGACTGTTTATCCTGACAAACTGAAGGGAATGATTTAACGAATAAGTTGATCGATGGCCGAGAAGTTAACCACGGATTCGCATACTTCTGAATTAGCATTCGGCTTCAATTTTAATTCACGATTGAAGATTATTCACCGTTGCTCAAGTCAAAGTCAATCCGTTGTTCGAAGCTGCGAAAAGTTAGTTAACTTTGTACGACTACGTGGAAGATTCGAACGTTATTTTCTGAGGATTGATGACCGGAACATGATCAATGGATCAATTGGATCAATTGGATTATCCAAAACAATTATGAAACCAAGGCTTATTTTCCTGAAAAAAATGTATTTGAATATTGCCATAACATCCAGGATTGATGATAGGAGCATGATCAATGGGTCAATTGGATCAATTGGATCATCCAAAACAATTATGAAACCAAGGCTTATTTTCTTGAAAAAAATGTATTTGAATATTGCCATAATGTCCAGGATTGAGTACAGGAGCATGATCAATGGATCAATTGGATCAATTGGATCATCCGATACAATTATGAAACCAAGGCCTTTTTTCCTGAAAAAAAATGTATTTGAATATTGCAATAAATATCCAGGATTGATGACCGGAGCATGACCAATGGATCAATTGGATCAATTGGATCATCCAAAACAATTATGAAACCAAGGCTTATTTTCCTGAAAAAAATGTATTTAAATATTGCCATAACATCCAGGATTGATGATAGGAGCATGATCAATGGGTCAATTGGATCAATTGGATCATCCAAAACAATTATGAAACCAAGGCTTATTTTCGTGAAAAAAATGAATTTGAATATTGCCATAATATCCGTTTAAAATTCTAAACGACAATTGATATCCGCGAAAGCTTTCAAGGAACAAAGTACAGGGCTAAAAAAATTACATCGATTAGCAGTTTGGGTTCGTTCGCTATAGTTAGGGCAGTAGCTAATAAAATCGATTACTATGTGCGATACCGTAAACAAATATAAATTGAATCAAGCTAACCACAAAGAAAAATGAAGGACTCAACCGAGCAAAACAATCATTATAGCACTTCAAAGACAGACTGCTGTCAGAAGAGGCGAATGTGGAAGTCAACTTAGGGTCACCTCAGAGTTGATGGGAAAAGCAGGATGTAAGTTTGATAAACGATAAATCATCCAGAAAAGTTGTAAAATCAAGTCATATTTGAAAAGAAATATCTTTACAAAACTCTTGTAACTTCAGAAGTGGGTTAGAGGTCTAAAAATCCTTCAAAGGGAAGTATGAGAACGTAAAAACTACGAACAAACCATTTCCTACAAATATCAATAAAAAAATATTGATAGTTGCGAAAGAATGCCGTCTCAGCTGAGTGTAAGAGTAAAACCATCATGACAGTCCGAGGAAAAATCTCCATTAAAGGTTGCTAAAAGTTATTGACAGACTGCATTTACATTATCCCGCGAGATTATAGAATAAGAACGTGTTTCGTATAAGGAAAATATTCAATTCGGACTGTCAACCCTGTTTCAGCCATAAATCTCGCATGCTGTCAACTGTCAATCTTCTTCCATTGACGGTCCTATCAATTAAACCATTCCCTGCAAATATCAATAATAAAAAATATTGATGTTTCCATTGCGAAAAAATGCGGATTCAGCTAAGTGTAAGAGAAAAACCGTCATGACAGTCCGAGGAAAAATCTCCATTAAAGGTTGCTAAAAGTTATTGACAGACTGCATTCACATTATTCCGAGAGACTATAGAATCAGAAGGTGATTCGTGTAAGGAAAATATTAAATTCGAACTGTCAACCCTGTTTCAGCCATAAACCTTGCATGCTATCAACTGTCAATCTCCTTCCATTTACGGTCCAATCAATTAAACCATTCCCTGCAAATATCAATAAGAGAAAATGTTGATGTTTTCGTTACGAAAGAATGGGGATTCAGTTAAGTGTAAGAGAAAAACAACCATGACAGTCCGACGAAAAATCTCCATTAAAAGTTGCTAAAAGTTATTGACAGACTGCATTCACATTATCCCCAGAGATTATCGAATCAGAAGGTGATTCGTGTAAAATATCCAATTCGAATTGTCAACCCCAGCCATAAACCTCGCATGCTGTCAACTGTCAATCTCCTTCCATTGACCTCCAATACTACAACTCCCGTTTCGTTCTATCAAAAATACGATGTTCATCGATCGATAGTCCGTAGGTGCGAGTTCAACAATTGGTTGGTTTAATTCACGAAGCGCGAACACACTCGGTCAACTCGCAGAGACTGTTTACGACGGTTAGAAGAGGGTTAACCTCGTTCTCGTGTGCACAGACGTAAAAGCCAGTAGAGTGTGCGAGAGATGGAAGTACAGGGTTGGAAACGTGCAGCCATAGCCGGTTATGGGGGTTGGGCGAATGTGACCAGGGACAAAAGGGGTGAATCGCCCAAGGGATGAGGTTGAGGGACAAGCGCGCACACACTTGAACACACATGTAGGGATGAATAGTGGTGGGGTTGCACGAAACGCGAGCGCGGGACGATGACGTCGTTGCAGTCCCGTTGGCCCACACGGAATACTCCGGGTTTATCCCTATCTCCCTTCCTCCAACACACACACACATATGAATGCACACACTGGAAAGAGCCTCCTCGCCGCGACGGAGAGTTAGCTTTACGAGTATTTAAATGCGCCATCGCCATAACGGCATGGCCGCCGTCGGATCGCGATCCTCGCGCTTTCCGTCTTCTCAGCAGGTTCCTCTTAACGCACTTATACGTTGTCGCGTGTTCACCTAACCTATCTCTCTGCCGCTCTGTCTATGTATGATTATTACTCGGGCAATAAATTGCTGACTGGTGGCGCTTTGATCGATGGCCGCGGCGCAAGGAAGTCTCTTAATTTAATAGTTTTTCCAATCTTCTTGCGAAGATGTGGATGTTTTAAACAAAACAGCATTGATGATGGAGCCAAGAAAGTGTTTTAAGAAAAAATTTTGTCGATCCATCGCATAAATCGACTGGGAATTATATTCTCAGCTTTTTGGGTGACAATCTAGACGATTTGATTTCCGACGGATTAGTTTGTCGATAAAGATAATGTCAATTTAATGCTGTAAAACTGTCGTGTTCACTTTCATCGTCACCAGAGTAACCTCTGGCGACCATGAAACAATTAACCAGTATTTTTGTTGAAAAATTATTTTTTTGGTCTATATTTTTTTCTATTTGCAATTGGATATCGTTAAAATAATATAATAATGATTTTTGAAAGTATCTGAGGTGTCAATTTAATTCACATTCAAATTTTTGTTAAATAATAAATTTTTTGTTTTAGATTTTTTTTTACGTGCGGATAGATATCGTTAAAATAATAAAATAATGATTTTTCAAAGTATCTCAGGTGTCAATTTAATTCGCCGGTTATCAACCGACTAATGTCGTTGCTAATGAATCGACGATTCGTCGGAAATTCCAAATTCAATTCAAATTCAATTTTTATTTTATTCAATCATTTTTTGTTTCATATTTTTTTTACTTGCAAATAGATATCGTAAAAATGATGAAATAATAATTTTTGAAAGTATCTGAGGTGTCAATTTAATTCAAATTCAAATTTTTGTTAAATAATCATTTTTTTGTTTTATATTTTTTTACTTGCAAATAGATATCGTTAAAATAATAAAATAATGATTTTTCAAAGTATCTGAGGTGTCAATCTAATTCGCCGGTAATCAACAGACTAATGTCGCTGCTAATGAAACGATGATTCGTCGGAAATTCCAAATTCAATTCAAATTCTATTTTTTTAAATATAATCATTTTTTTGTTTTGAATTTTTTTACTTGCAAATAGATATCGTTAAAATAATAAAATAATGATTTTTCAAAATATCTGAGGTGTCAATTTAATTCGCCGGTTATCAACCGACTAATGTCGTTGCTAATGAACCGAGGATTCGTCGCAAATTCAAAATTCAATTCAAATTTTTGTTAAATAATTATATAATAATTTTTTGACTTGCTAATAGATATCGTAATAAAATAATGATTTTTCAGATTATCTGAGGTGTCAATTTAATTCGCTGGTTATCAGCCGACTAATGTCGGTGCTAATGAACCGACGATTCGTTGGAAATTCAAAATTCAATTCAAATTCTCTTCGTTACTTTCAAAATATTACAAATAATTTTTTGTTAATTTACGTGAATTACTCTTCCAAACACTTTAGTTTGTAATATGACGTTAACTAAAATATAAATCAGTGTTTGGTACTGTTTTCAAAAACGTTGAACCGTAGGCGACGAATTTCAAAAAATTTAAGGAGAAAAATCATTGTTGAAAAAGACATCGGTAAAATAATGAAACAACATTGGTAACGATCATTGGATATAAAACCTAATCGATTAGATTCGAAATATTAAAATAATAATTCTCAAATATTTTATACGGATTACTTTTAAGATGACTACATTTTTTAAAAATATTTAAACTTCACTAAAACATAAATCGGCAACGAGTTTTAACAAAATTACACAACAAAACAATTATTATTTAAAATATGTCGATAAAATGATCAACTAATGATTTTTTTAAGTAAATACTTCAAAAAATCATTGTTTACTTTAAATACTTTAAAAAATCACGAAGTCAGAAGCACGTTGAAATCAACGTGCTTCTGACTTCGTCGGAAAGAGCATATTTTTCGGTATATATTTATGACCCTGGGTAAAAATTTGTATTCGAATCCGAAAAACCCAAGGAACTTTTTGCTCCAATAAATCTTGGGCTCCGAAAAGTCGCGTTGCACGATGTTTGCACGGATATCGAACGAGCCTCTTTCTTTGTGTAGCATTTTTTCTGGTCGCGGTAAAGCGACGAAAATGCAAAACGTGAGAGGCGACAAAAGAGAAGAAGGCGACTGAAAAGCGGTGTGTGCGGAAAAAGAGGCTTCCAAGCGAGTTTGGGGGTGGCGCAAAAATGCGTTTTTCGGTGCAAGGACATCGGCTTAATTGCCGGGTCACCTGTTTAAGGTGAGCGAGCATAATAACGGTGATATTTCGGGATCCTGGACGCGCCGGCAGGTAAAAGTCCTGTTGCGCAATGGCGAATTCGAATTTTCCATCTTTCTCGGCTGTTATGTGTGGACGCGCGACCCTGACCATAGCGAACCTCATCATCCCCCTCCGGTCATCCGGAGCCGTAAATTACTCGGGGAAGCTTGGACAGCAGTTGCATGAGAAGACGAAGAAAAAATGTATATCTCTCCCCTCGTCTCTCGGTGTGGCACAAAAACTGCGCGACACGAAGTGCGTTAGAAGGTAACGGTAAAACGAGCATCCACGGTCGCGGACATCGCGCCGGAGAGAGAGAGAGAGAGAGAGAGAGAGAGAGAGAGAGAGAGAGAGAGAGAGAGAGAGAGGACACATTTCTGGACTCTTCGGTATATTCTCTTCCATATATCCCTATATAGTTCTCCTTTGCTGTTTGCGGTTCTCTCTTTTTTGCAAAACCAGGACGATAGCCTGTGTGAGAGAAAGAGAGAGAGAGGGGGAGGGAGAGAGAGAGAGAGAGTCGCGTATTCCCGAAGAAACATCCTGGCGAGCGGTCACGTTCGAGGTCCCAGTTTGCTCGAATTCTTCGATTTAATCTTCTCATAAATGTGAGAAATACTTCAAAAATTACGTGCATCAAAATTCATAAAATCGAAAAAATTTATTTGAATTATTCCATAAAGTTAAGGTTAACCTGGAAACGAAAAAAAAGGTAATTTTCGAGAATTTTTTCCAGGGAAACTATTGGAATGATCAGAACGGGTTTTTTCCTGGTTGAAAATATACACTTTCAAGAATGTTTTCCATTTTTTTCTATTTAAAAATGTTGCAAATTCACGGAGTAATTCAGTCGTCTACGGAGTGCCGTAAAAAAATGTACCATAGTGGTACCCAATGGCATTTCGTCAAAAATTATGTGAAAGGAAAATTCAAAACAGGATACTGAAATAGATACTATTAATCTTGTTCTTGTCGCAGCCGATTTAAAAAATATTGATTTTTGAGAAAATGGCGGACGCTTGAAATCGATTTCAACTAACTAACAATTTTCAAGGAAAAAATTCGTTCGTATTTTGACAAAAAAAAACTGAAAACCGGGAAAAAATCCTATGGCAAAGACTAGATAATTATGTATACAATAACGGACGAAATGTTAAGAACACAAACTTTAAAAAAATGTAAAAGTTAAAAAGTCGATTTTTCGGACCTTCCAGGTGTATATTACCCCTTAATAATCGATATGGCAATTCATTTACCATTGATTTATCATTGATTGATTGAATACCATTTTTTAATGATTATTATTATAAAGTTAATAATCGATATGACACTTGGTTTATTACCATTTTTTTTATCAACGAGGAAATAATTTAGCAGAATTCTCTGCACTATATTTCTGATTGAAGTGATAAGTGCAATTTTTTTTAGCCCAATATTGCAAAATTTGCGCAAACTATCGCAGTCGTAAACTTTTTTTTTGAAAGACTCTGCACTTTTGAAAGTTAAACTCCCTTAAAAGAATCTCGCGAAATTGAATACCAAAAATCTTGATACTTCTAAGTATTTGGATGGAAAATGCGATCCCGATATCTCGCGATTTGTGAAAACTGGAGCAATTGTTTTTTTTTATTCTAAAATTTTTTTGAATTTAATCATATAGCAATATTTACGAAATCATACATCTCCACGCACCGCAGAAACTGTTTGTTTTTTTGTCTCAAGATAATTCGTCTAAAATCCATGTTAATTAAGACATTCGTCGTTGAAATGTAAATTATACGAGATTGAGCATTTATAAACGACGTCCGAGCGTTGATTTTCAACCAAAGTGCTTATTTCCTCACGGCAAAAAATTTTAAGTAACTACGGAACGCTGTGCGCTGTTTATCGATCTGGCATCTTCAAATTTATTCGATTTTATTTCGATGAGTCAGCTCGTCTCATCGCTTTTAACTCCTCCTTATATTCCGCTATTTCTTTGCCGCGATTTTGTTTTCGTTCTCGCAAGATTCTTCGGTATTTTGTAGCATTGTGTGGCAATTTACAAATTTTAAATTTGCATCTCTACCGGTTACAACTTTTTGCCATTTTACAATTTTTCAAAACAATATATCTCTATAAAATATTTAGAAAAAACATCTCTACCGAAAAAAAACAAACCTTCGAGAATAGTGATTCTCGAAGGTTTTTTTTTGTTCACCTAATTTAACGAACGGCATTTTAAGGGGGAAGAATTCGGCTTAATTTCCCGTTTTTTTTCAATATTTTTACAATTTATTTTTAGATTTGGACTCCATTTTGGAAACGACTGTTTTTTTTTGCGACCGAAAATGGGAGAAACAAAATTTGGGGAAAAAATACGAATGAAAATTCCATTGTGTTCAAAATGGTAAAATAAAGTGTTTTCCCCTCTTGAAATTTCATCAATTAATCTCATAGTTCTCGAGTTATCGTAATTGAATGATCTAAACTCCGACCCAGAAAATGAAAAAAAAAAAAAAAATTTTATCTGAAAAAATTCCTCTGAACTTAACAAAAACAGACGCAACTTTTTGCTATCCTGAAATCTTTCATGAATCCTCTTTGTTTTCGTGTTATACGGGATTTTTCAAATTTCCTCGTTTTCCACAAAAATCAGAATAACTTTGGAAACAAAAATCGCTCAAAGTTTTTAAAGAAGGGAAATTGAAGCTCAAACTTTCCCTCTTATGAATCCAATCGTAATAATGTATTAAAAAAATTTCCTCTAGAAGATGGGTGCACCTGAAGAGAGGGAAAAAGGCCAAAACGGTTTTTTTCAAAATAGGGTCCAAATCTAAAAACAAATGGTAAAAAAAATTTAAAGAAAACACGAAATGAAGCCGAATTCTTCGCCTTTAAAATGCCGTTTGTTAAATTAGTTAACGTTGACTTCCAACGAAATGGCATAAAAAACGTTCCAGACCTTTTTTGAAGTTTTGTCCGGAAACTTTTCGTGTATTGTTTTTCAGTATTAAGTATATAGATATTATTCGGTACAGTTGTGACATGGTAGAGATGGCAGGGCTGTATTTTGTGTGGGACACACGGCGCGGAAAAGTAATACGTGAGTTGTTTCGATAAAAAAAAAAAAAAAATAGTCGAACTAAGCTGCCGAGAGGAACGACGACGATGGCGATGAGAGCAAAGAGGAAATAGGTGGCCGATGATGTCACACTGGCAAAAAGAGACAGAGGGAAAAAAGGAAGGAGACGAAGAGAGAGGGATAGCCTCAAAAGCTTGAGATCACACAGAAACGTGCGTTGTTCTTCGTGAAAGATTCGAATAGTCAACGGTGTATATAAATTTAACCCTTTTCCCTGGTGCTCTCCTGCGCTCTCTTCGGAACGAATCTACAGAATTTAAGAGAGTAAGAGCGAGGGAATGGATAATATGGAAGAGAAGGGAATCGAAGAAGAAGAAGAAGAAGAAGAAGTCACTCTTTCTCACTTATTCTCTCTTTACTTTGAGCGAGAGTCGTCGCGATGCGACACGTAGATTGTCCCGATACACTTTACGAGCAGTCAACTTGACTCAAGTGTCCTTCTGGTTACGTGTATCAAGATAATTCTCATAATAAGTCCGCATTAGCCATGACCGTTCTCGCGGTCTCCTCTTTTACCTTTCGCGCGCGCGCGCGGGCGCGATCAAAAGAGCAGAGTCCTCCTCTTCTATTTTGCCGTTCGCGGGCATTAAAAAGCTCGTAAATGTTAACGAGACGTTGAAAAACTATTCAAACTTGTCAGCGAACTGTCAACCGAGTCAATTAACGAGCTTGAGAAGGCTCGACGTAACGTTACATTGCCCACGGTCGTTGCGCTGTGCATATAATTAACGGCAAATAAAGACGAGCAAATAGCAATGTCTGATTTTCAAATGAATGTATGATTCTCGTATTTCGTGATGTAGAATGAGTCAGGTTGATAATCCGTTATCAGGACAGTGATATCAATTGAGAAGTCATATCGCAACGGTCAAAAATAAGAAGGCCAGAGGGAAATTAAGAATTTGCACAATTTTTTAATTATGTTTCGAAAATTTGAAAATGTCATCAACTCTGCAACCCTTAAAGGCATACTTCGTAATTTTTTTCCCGCGAAATCATAAAATAAATCGGATTTACAAAAAGGGTGTTTTATTGTACATTCAATTGGCAATACAAAATTATTTTTTCATGACGATATACTTCAAAATGGCGGCTGTGCAGCATTTTTCCGATGGCGCCTTTATTTCTGGAAGGTCGATGGCTGAACCAACAGCTCTTATAATTTTTGAGTTACGATGAGGCACCAAAGTTTTTTGGGTTTACATAGGATTTTTTTAATATGTTGTTTTTTGTAAAAATGGCGGATTTCTAATTAAAAAGTATAAAATTCCAGAAAATCGTCAGGAAATTGTTTCTAACAAAGGAACAATGCAATATAACGAAAAAATGCTACGCAGTGCTTTAGAGAACGTTATTTTGAATGTACGGTTGTAATTTCAAATGAATCGGTTGAAATTTGTCGAGTTATGAATTCGGCCAACTTGAAAAATGTAGTTCTGTGATAAACACGCTTAAAGTTTGTAGGCTTACGAAAATCGAGTACTTAGGGATTTTTCACGCACATAACCTTTTGGAATATAATTCTATACATAATAAGCTATCTTTTTAACAAAAACAAAAAAAAAATTTTTTTTGCAAATTCTAGAGTGGCCTAACCTTTTAAGGTATTTTAGTCTAGAGAAATACATTTTGAGCGTTTTGTCGAGCTCGATAAAAATAATACATTACATCACGAGGACGTAAAAACATTTTCTGACGAGTGACGTACGATATTTTATATCACGAGGTGCAATATGGACGTTTTCACGTCCGCTTGCGGAAGTAAAAGCGTCCATTATTGTACTGAGTTATATAAAATATATATTTTTACCTTTTTTACAACTTATTAATTAATATTTTGACAAGAAACAAAAAAAATTTCGAGAACAAAAATGAAAATTCAATAAGTTATAAGCAGGTAAAGTTGGAATTAAAAAAGGGACTAAATCCGAAACAAAATTTTAAAAAAGATTTTTAATTATTAAGAATGTTGTTATAGCCATTATCTCAGAGAAAACGAAACAAAAAAAAATTCGCAAAATGGCGGCTGTCGAAACAAAAAAGGCGTTTTTCGACACAATCTTACATAGTTTTCAATTTTTTCACAGTGGTAAAAAAAATGATTTTAATACAAGAGTGGTATGGGCGATAGAGAGTTATACATTGAAGATTGATGAAAAATTTCAAGTAAATCGGTTGAGTAGAACTTGAGATATCATGTCAGCCGTGTTGAGAAAAGTAGTTTTGAGAAAAATGTCTATAGTCCGATTTGCTCCGAGGTGACGCGTGTAATTGCTGCATCACTAAAACTGCTATAACTCCGTAAATGATTGAAATTACAACATTTCCTTTCGAGGATATATTCTTAGAGGTCTGAACTTCAACAATATGCAAAAAAAATTGATTTTTAAAAAAATCCAGACCAGAATATTCCCTTTTATGATATATTCGCAGAATTTATTTTTTGTTTATTGTGGAACATCGTTCGATCTCTTAGACGATAACATTTTTCTCATAGTACATTCATATAAGAACATGAAAAAAATTAATTTTTCAAAAATTCTAGTCCAGAATACCGCCTCAAAAGTTTCTTCCGGATTTAATAATTGACTCTAGTCATGGTTGATATTTTTGTACCAATTTTTGGCACGGCAGCCGTGTAATTATCGAAGTTGGAACATTCCTAAACTTAGGAAAACTCATAAAATCGCTTTAAGCAATTTTTGTCGAATTTGATGGTAACAATCCCGATCATTACTCGAAAAATTTCGGCCGAGAGTCTTAGTTTGATGTTTGCAAAATTATGAGCGTCAAATCATCCACAGACATGATTAGAAAACATAAAAATTACACTAAATTCAAAATTGTTTCCCAAGTTGAATAAAAACTGTATTAAATAAGAGGAAGTAATGTTGAAAACAAAATTTCTTTTATGAACAAGAAAAATGATCGAAAGGCGAAATGAAAGAATAGTAACGTTCAATAATGTTGTCAATAGTCGAAAAAGAGGTAAAACTATATTTGCTGATTATAATTTTAATTAATAAGCGTTGGAATGGTTTATGAAAAGATTTCCGAATCTTATCACTGCAAATAGCTATATTTATTTTGGCACAAGTCTTTCAAAATGACGAAACAATTAATTGATAATTCATTCACGCGCCCTACACGAAACCTACACGATGCGAATCTCAATTGAGCGATGAAAAATATGAGCCGTTTAATAAGATTTTAATCTTTCTCACATAATGCTGCACTTTAAGGAACTCGACGATTTTTCCCGCATTGCGCATTGCATAAAATACAAACGTACAAAGTTTCGAACGTCATTAAAGCGCATGCAGGAATTTAATCTCCGAGAATCAACGTTTATCTGGCGCACGCACTACGGACTCTTTGAGTTTTTGCACATTTAACGGCGGGCACTTTTTTTCTGTATTATTCCTCCGGTACGAGTTTTAATATTTATGAAGATTTTTCATCGTGTCAAGCGTCGTCGCAATCGCCATATCTCTCTCGCTCTATTTGTACATATACAAAGTATATTTATCTCTCTTCGTCTTTCTGCATGAAATCCTTTGTAGTTGCAAAAGTGCCGCAATTTTGCATTTTGCATCGCACTGACTTTACAAACGCGTGCGTAAGAACCAAAGCGAGCGTGAGAGAAAAAGAAAGAGAGAGAGAGAAAATATTGTACGTATTACAGGTGGAACGCTCAGCGAATCATCAATGTAGCGTTTATAAAAGAGTATCGAGTGGAGGCGAAGAAATATATGAATTCCCAAGAGAAATGCTGCCACGATTGTATTTAAGAAAAAAAAAACGCTGGTATTTCAACGATCCATGCAATGTCTAGTTTCCCCACTATATTCCAACTCGCTTATCTCCCTCGGATAAATATATATATATATATGGGGCATTCCAGGTCAAATCACGTGGTCATCGGCTTGACCCTCTCGGATTTAGTTCGCGATTTTTTCTAGGGCATATTTTGGGATTTAAAAAAAAAAGTTATTTTTTCCAGATTTTTATCACTTGTTTTACCCCATAAAATAATTTTTTTTTTCCATAAATGTTGAGTAAAAATGAATTTGAACCAGTTTTTAAATTCTGAAATTGTTTGCACAAATTTTATAACTAAAAACTAGTATTTTCATCATAGTTTGAGAGTGGGCCGAGAATAATTTTTTTTTTTTCAATTGATGACAAAAAATGTATTTACAAATTTTGTAAATTAAATATTTTAATGATGGTTTCCTGTAGGATAAAAAAAAAAGAAAAATAATTAATAAATCGTATTTGGTAAAAAAAAAAGGTTTTCCTGTATTTTGATAATAGTGAGATAAAGTTTGTATATTGTTGTTGTGCCTCGTCCGAAAAGTAATACACTTTCAATGCCATAATTAATCGATTTTATGAAATCAAAATATAAAAAAATCTATTTTATCGAAATACAGGAAATATATTATCAAAATATCGGAAAATTTCTTTTTTTTACCAAGATACGATTTATTTTTCTTTTTTTTCCTGCAGGGAACCATCACTAAAATATTAAATTTTCAAAATTTGTAAACAATTTTTTTTTCTTTCATTAAAAAAAAAATATATGAATTATTCTCGGCCCACTCTTAAACTATAATGATGAAAATGCTTATTTCTAGTTGAAGATTTTTTGAAAAAAATTTCCGAATTTGGAACCTGGTCCAAATTCATTTTTACTCAAAAGTTATGGAAACAAAATTATTTTATGTGGTAAAACAAGTGATAAAAATCTTTAAAAAATAACCTATTTTTTTGTACCAAAATATGCACACAAAAAATCGTCAACGGAATCCGAGGGGGTCAGGCCACGTTAGTTAACCTGGGATGCCCCATACATATTTTTTTAATGTATATAATACACCCATTAATAAAATTAGAAGTCTTATCGGCTTCGGGAGAAATTACGAATTCCTAATTTGTAACCTAAATCAAGATTAATGTTTTCCCGGTCATACGGATTTGATTTATTCATTACTTCAATGCACACTATCTGTCTGATTATAGAAAAAAAAAATATATATATATATATCATATTACGTAAAAATGTAATTGGAGCATGTCGTAAACGGGACAATTTCCGTAAAAAAATCTTGTTCATTGTGAATGATTTATTAATACTCTCGACGAAAAAACTGTATAAACTCAACTAATTGCTGTTTTCAAATATATCATTGACGCAATTTTAATATTATTTTTTTCAAGAAATAAATTTTATTTCGAAATGATATTTTTCGATACATTAATTAATTCCATTATTATTAATAATAATTTAAATTAGTTAATTAATTTATTTAATAATAAATAATATTTTTTTCAAAAAAAATATTTTATGTAGAAATGATATTTTCTGATATACTAATTTGTTGGAAACGTTGTTGGAAATTTGTGTACAGACTTTATTTGTGGGGGCAAATTCACGGTTTTTGAGAAAGAAAATCGCCGTAGAATAATCTCGTCTTACGAAAATGTTGGTCCAGAAATCGAATGGAAAAAAGTTTGGCGAATTTTTAAATTCACTCGCGGTGACGCGAAATCGCACGTACGAGCGTGATATATCTATATATATCAATGTATAAAATATGCATAACTGCTGATAAACTACTTTTCGTAATTGTTCCGGCGTCGGGAACATAAATCGTCGGGCGTATGGGGATCGCGCCGGTAAAATAGAAGAATGCTCTTTGGCGTGGGTCACGCTGGACTCTCGCTCGGCTCTTCATATACGTACGTATAGCATCGTGTGTACGGATATATATGAGGCATTCCACGATAATTGGATCAAAATCTTGCCTTGGTGATTGCGATTTTCCTCTAAATTTTTTATACAAAGAAACACATTGAAAACAAAATTTCCAAATTTTTTCAGAATTTTTTGGTCACGCGTTTTTTGGATTTTTTTTTTTTTTTTTTTTTAAAGGGACCACTTCGTAACATCTGAAAAAATGCAGAATAATCTAATAAAATATAACAACATTTTTGGGCTCTGTTCCAAAATGGAGATTTTGTTATATTTTATTAGATTATTCTGAATTTTTTCAGATTTTACAAAGTGGTCCCTTAAAAAAAAAAATCCAAAAAACGCGTGACCAAACAAGTCTGAAAAAATTAGGGATTTTTTTATAATGTGTTTTTTATATTTTTATATATTTTTTATATATTTAGAGGAAAATCGAATTCATCAAGGCAAGATTTTGATCGAAATATCGTGGAATGCCGCATATATATATATACAGGGGTTTGCAATGAGAAAATATGTTTTATCACTTCTCTCATGCGTGAAACCGCGCTCGGTAGCCGCGACTTTGCATCGCCCCAGCGGCAAATGCATACATATATATATATATATATATATTGCATGCATACGTATGGATCGTATTTGCATATGTGTGCATTAAACGCGACTGTATAGAGATACGGCAGCGAGACACCGGGGTTGGTCGCGACGAGAGAACAAGTTATAAAACGAATAGGGAAAGGATATACATGTGGGGGGAGGTCAGGGCAGGATGGCCCACTTGAGAGAAAAAAAGCGCTGCAAGAACGCTGCCAATGTCGAAATTCACAGTTTATAAAAAAAAAAAAACCTTCAACCTTTTTATATCACGTTGAAAAAATATGTACAGGTTCCCCTTAAAATGTATCTGGATATGTTGGAAAAACAGTTGTTTCCTTTCTCGAAGGGTAAGCAAAGAAAGAGGTGAGAAAGCTATTGAAACCCAGTTTTGGTCAACTTTTTGGTTTTTTATTTCCATCTAACAAAATTGGATTTTGAATGCGCGTCTTGTGACGAAAAGCTTGCTTATGCCCGACCAGGGTAAGATTTTTAATTATCCATTGTCTTCAAATAATTTCTGAGGGGCCATTTTGCCCCTGATAATGCGTTTTACTTCGTCCTCTGCAAAATTTTGTTTCTAATTTATTTATTTATTTTTAATTTTAATTTTTTTTCACTATAACGACCGTAATAATTTTCATGAAATTTTTCACATTCGGTGGGCACATTAAATAACATAATCCAAAATTGAAAAAAAAAAAAAAAAACATTTTTTTCGCCCATTATAAATATTCTTTTTTCTCCATTTTTCTTGAGACAGGTCATTCTGCCTCGATCTCGGTACATATATAAATATAAATATGCTTGTACATGGATGCAAAATAAACGATGCAAAAGAATTAAAAAAAGAGCAAAAGCGAGAGAAAGACGAAACGCTTTACACTCGTTGATTAACATGAGAGGGCCTCGAGACACCTGCACCTGTTTTGTGGGCTCTTACTTTATTAACGCTTTACTTTTGCTCCAAGAGTAGAAAAAATGCATATAACTATGTCGCGCACTTTTATATATCGTGTATATATGGGATATTCCAAACAAACTAAAAAAAAAAATAATTTTCCCGTCTCTGATTTGGTGGGCGATTTTTTTTTACCATTGTACAGAGACTAAAGAGCACCGTCAATATTTTTTGACATTTTTTCCATCAGCCCGCATTTTTTAATAATTTTGTTTTTACGAATCAACTTCAAATTCCAAAAATTCCAAAAATCTTTCACGAAAATATCTCACTTATGATCCAGGATGGAACGTTTCCATTTCCCCTACACTGAAAGAAAAAATTACTGAATTTGAGAACATGAATTTATTTATTAAATGAAAGTATTAATTCGATTATTTATTTGTTGAACCAAGAAAATCACTCTTCAATTAAAAAAATATTTTCACGAATCTATTACTCCATTATATTAAACTCTTATTTAATAGTAACAATTAAATGAATGATAAATTTGATTAAATTTGTATTCATTGGATTAATTACATTGATCGCATTATAAGCATGAGATTATTTGAATCTAAAAAACAGATTCAATACAAAATTATTTTTTTCGAAAAAATTATTTTCTTGCAATAAAGTCATTATTATTTTACTTCAAAAAATATTCTTATTTCAATAGATTTGATTGAATTTGTATTCATTAGATTATTTACATTTATCGCATCATAAACATTAGATTATTTGAATCTAAAATGATGATTATTTTATTTATTTATTTATTTATTTATTTTTTTTGAAGAAAATTATTTATGGCATCATAAACATGATATTATTTGGATCTAAAAAATGACTTCAATACGAAATTATTTTTGTCGAACAAAATGATTTCTTTGCAATAAATTCATCATTATTTTACTCCTAAAAATATTTCTGTAGTATTTTCAATATTTATTAGATGTAAAATTGATTGTGATTATTTGAAAAGAAGCTGTAGTAAAATAAATAACACATTATTTTATTCCAATAGAATATTTGTTTGGAATGATGAAATTTTTATTTCCTTCAAGCAAAGAACTATCATTTCTATAGTATACTTTAATAGTATACATAAGTTGTTAAAAAATAAAAAAATGGTTTTTTAAATGTTTTCTTATATTCGAATCTTCATAACTCCCAACTTTTTTCAAGTGCATAGTAGTAGTCGATAGCGTAATAGGTAGCGTGTTAGGTAGTTAGGTAGGATAGGTATGATGGTAGGTAGGGTCGAGGGTTCGAATCTCGGTCGAACAGAGAAATTTGATCGCAGAATTGGTGCAGATTTGTCTTTTTTTTCTATTTATCTCTTTTTGGGGTCACTAAACTATGCATATTAAATTATTTGGCAAGGGCTATATATTTTTTATAAAATGTTTAGCAACAATTAATAAACACGCCCTTGATCGAATCAATCATTTTTTCTGTTGATTGGACTAATTAATTTGTTGATTCAACAAATTTTTTTTCTCAGTGCTCCCTGTATTAAAAGACATGCATGTTTTAAATGCACGATAAAATCCGTTCTTGATTCAAACAACATATTACATATAATTGATAACATATTGTTAGATTCAAGAAAATTCGTTTATTGAAACAGAAATTTATGGAATTGACTGAAAAAAAATGAACCAAGTAAATATATAAGGGAACCAATCTAATATGTTTTGGCAAATAATAAAAAAAAAGATTTTTTGCCTTCAAAACTTTATTTCATTGATTCTAGTAATTTTTTCTCTCAGCGTACGATCAGACGCTTTTTCAGTATAGTTACAAAGATTTTGATACCCAAAATTAAATTAAATTATTAAAGAAATCTTTTTTAAAAGTACGAGCATTTTTGAAAAAATTTAATTCGTCTATTCTGACTTATGGTTTTTAAATTGAGAAATAAATTTGTGCAAAAGTAACGTCCGAGGAAAAAAGTCCAGTGAAAAAGTCTTGAATCAAATTACGACTGGCGGAGATCGAATGATTATTGAGTCGATAATTTGTTTGGCTCGGAATACTCCATATATAAATGCATATCGTGTAAACTTCTCGACCGAACTCGACGATGATAATAATCTTTTTTTTCCCTCCATTTAGACTAATTTTAACGAGCCATGTACGTCTATCTCACATAATAAATGAGTGTTTGTATAGCGAAGAGATAGAGAAGGAGTGTTTGCCACCGAGGCGAATCACTTATCGAAAATACAATTACTCCTTGGCGCTTCGAACTATACAAGTATCGCGAATTACACTATTTCGAGGCAAATGAGTGTAACCGTAATGGGATGAAAATTAATACGTAATTGATTAGGATAATTAGATCCCATGCGCCAGTGAGTTTGTGCTGCAGAGACTCGGAGAAAACGAATAATCCACTTCTTCCTATATTATTACAGTTTACGTGTGTAATTTTGTCGATTACACGCCGTTATTTAAGCCTCGATTCATCAATTATTCATAAGCATTTCACGATATTATTTGCTCACTTTGATGATGCGTACAAAGCTGGCATTGTATTTTCTGTGAAAATGCAGATCCACAGAAATTGCATCGTATTTCTCGAGTCAAATTGCAGTTACGAATGCATTAAAAATATCTCGTATACATGCAAAATTCATTCGGGCATGCGCAAAAGTGTAATTTATTATTCGTTAAAAATGCATCTGAGAATGCACTCGAAAATGAATTTTACATCCCAGTTGAAATGCATTTCCAAATGCGTATGCATCTGAGAATTATGCACTCAAATTTGGACCCGAAATGCAATGAAAAAAATCATTTTATACACTCCCGCTCAAAAGTTTGGAAACACCAGTCTATATTTATTGCCCCACTAGAAGTTGCATAACTGCGTCAAAAAAAAATATAATCGAATTTTTAAAGAAGCATTCTGACGGGAAGGAATTGAGCTTTATTTTTTTTTTTAATAATATTTTTTATAATTTTTTTTCGATCCGGTACGCATTTTTTAACGCGACCGTTTTACGGCCTTTTTTCGACCATCGCGAATTGGGCGCATAACTTGAGGACATTTTTTTTTTGTCTTTTTTATCTACGGTACATTTGAAAGCGTTAGCAGATACACAATTTTTGTCTTCTAAACATTTTCGTACGATTTTCCCTCGCAAAGTTATTTCACTTTTGGCTAGAAAAGACAATTTTGAACGATGCAATGTAACTCAAAAACTATGGAGTTTAAGAGAAAATGTCAAGTATGAAAAAAGTAGCGCACGTATACACGGAATCGCCAGGAATTATTTCAGAATTTTTCTATGATTTTTTTTTTTTTTTACTATTTTTGCTCGAAATTTTGATGACATCCCAGCGAAAAATTGTATCTCATTGAAATTTCCCTACTTCGTGATACAATAAAAATCTGAAAAAATTCAGCAACATTTGGGATGCTATAAACAACAATGATCAATAATAATTATTGACCATTCTTCATCATTGCTCAATAAATTGTTTAAACAATTGTTTAAACCATTTATTTAAACTTTTGGACAATGTTATTATTGATAATTGTTGTTTATAGCATGCCAAATATTGCTGAATTCGTTCAGATTTTCATTATGTGACGAAGTACGGAAATTTCAATCAGATACGATTTTTCGCCGTGACGTCATCATCAGAGTTTCGCGCGAAAATAATAAACAAAAAAAATTGTCATCCGAAAATTATGAAATAATTCCAAGCGATTTCGTGCATACGTACGCTACTTTTTTCATACTTGACATTTTGTCGTTAACTCTATAGTTTTTGAGTTACGTTGCATCTTTCAAAATTTGTCTTTTTTAGCCAAAAGTGAAACAACTTTGCGAGAAAAAATCGTAAGGAAATTTATAAAAAACGAAAATGGAGCGTCCGCTTATACCCTTCCAAAAGAATCGCAGATAAAAAATACAAAAAAAAATGTCCTTAAGCTATGCACCCAATTCGGGATGGTCGAAAAAAGTAAAAAAAACGGTCACGTACAAAAATGCGTACCAGATCGAAAAAAAATCATTAAAAATATTTTTTAAAAAAAGCAAAATGAAGCTGAAATTCTTCCCGTCAAAACCCTTTTTGGAACATTCGAATATCTTTTTTTCGACGGATGTAATTTTTATGTAACTTTGGATGTAAATTTTACATCTTTTATGTAACTTCTAGTGAGGCAAGAAATATTGACTGGTGTTTCCAAACTTTTGACCGGGAGTGTATGTTCATCACATTATTTCAGCAAAAATGAGGTAAAAATTGATTATATTTTGCTATTAAAAAATATTAAAAAATCTGGCGACTCAAAGTCGACTTACCGGAGTTCCTTGCATCTTCTATTTCTCCCATAAAGTACCGCAATTCTTTGGCGAAATCTCAGCTCTTCGCAGGGAATTTACGTGTAATCCTTATCCTGGGTAATTATAACCAACGCATCGTTGGCGCCGTGTTGAATCTGAAAATACATATAGAAAAACAATTATATTAATTGGAAATGAGATAAGGCGCGATCCGGAAAGAAGAGACAGGAGAATCTCGTGGCGCATCGTGCGCGCCACGGTGTAATATACAGATAAAAATGTAAATATAAATATATAGACTTCTATATATACCAGAGTCACTTGAGCGCAATCACGGAGTGGAACGTTTCCTGTATAATATAACGTTCGTCGAGTCTCCGTGTATCCACCACATTTCTCTTTCTCTCTTTTTTTTCTTTCTCATTCGGCGACCCGGTGTTAAGGTGTCTATTTCTATTTGTGGGGTTTCCCTCAAATGGTCTATTCAGCACAAAGAAAATATGCACATTTTTCTCCGCACATGGGAAAAACATATATGGAAAAATATGTTCGACGTCAAAATAAAAAATTATAGTTTTAAAAAACTAAAAAAACACGCTTTAGAGGGAAACCGAACCAAAAAGTAAAAAATAATTTTTATCTAAAAATAAATAATACAATAATATTTATTGTAAAAAGCGTACGGTGCGTGATATCAATTGTTATAAATATTTCATTCGTAGCTATTGATAAAAGTGGAGTTATTATAAACATATGGTAAAAAACACCCCACGGTTTTTACAATAAAAATTATTGTATTATTTATTTTTAAATAAAAATTATTTTTTACTTTTTAGTTCGGTTTTTTATAAAAACACGTTTTCTATTTGTTTCAAACTATATTTTTTAATATTTTACATCCACGAAACTCGTTACTCTTCCTCCCCACGTAAGCTGCGATCTCAGTCGAATTTTGGACGACGTTTTTTCATCGATCAATTTAGTCCATAGAGATGTCAGTCTTTATTTGTCATTAACATCATCTATGCAATTTTTTATTCTTCTTCTCCTTCGTTCCTTTCTCTGTTCGCCGTTCATCCAGGACTATTTTTTTTCATTGATGTTTTCTTTTTTTTTTATATTTTATTATTATTTTTCTATATTATTTTGTTACTACTATTTTTATTCTCGTGGTGCTAAATATTAAGGAAACTCAGTCAAATTTTTAACCGTTTTTGTCGAAAAATAAAAAAATTATGATTTTTATAGTAAAAGTTGTCATTTTTCAATTTTTTTTAATATTTAAATTTTTTTACCATATTTAATTTGATTTTTTACCATAAATCCTGTATAACTTTGGGAAGTAATCTCTTGAGAAGTTCTAACAAAATTTGCAAGTTAAAATATTGAATGGTATATTTTTTAAAAGAATTTTGATCGCTGGGGTACAAACGACCCCGCCGTGCCAAATAATGGTTAAAGTACAAATATTGTACATTGTTTCTTTCAGTGCAACGTTTTGATAGGGTTTCAATTCATGAATCTGTGGTTTACTCACATTGTGAGTTAAGGGTCACGATATGAAGTTCAAGGTTCCCCAAGTTATAATTTAAGATGAAATAGGTCGTATGGTTGTTCTTACTTTTAACAATGTTGCGAGTTGATCTGCTTTGATCTATTCGGCTTGAGACGCATTTAGTACTCTCTCTGTGACAATAAATTGCTGACAAGCTTTCTTAACCCTCGCTGATCACACCTCAAAATAATTCCAAGTTTGTCGGGTCAATTTGACCCGGCCGACTTTTTCGATGATTGTCAAAAAAAGTACCTACCCGACTGACTTAAGAAAAATATAGTAATTATCTTTGA